>JAPYKT020000016.1:6207500-6807500 GCA_028749325.2 Caryopteris x clandonensis
AATAGAAATGAAGAGTTTGGCTTTGGATTAATCATACATTTGCAGAAATTTTTTTTTATCTTTTTTCCTGTCAAAATATTAGACTTTAGTGGGATCTTACATATCCGAGTTACAAGGAGCTAAATCAATTGAGCTTCACTCAATTATGAAACGTACAATTTCTTATTTACATCTAAAGAAAGTAAAAATAAATGGTGATGTATCGGGTTAGAAAATTTTCGAGGAAAAAATATATTTTCCTCAAAAACCTCTTTAACAAGAACAATTGGACGCACATGTTGAGTTTGGATATAGCACTCCTTCCCTAAACCAACCAACCAACCAACGATACACCTACTTTCCTAACTACTTATTCGACCACCGGATACATGTCTCTTGCATCGGTTCTTACTTAAGCTATGTTTGTACGTCGGCTCTAAAACTCTACCTACTATGCAGGGATGAAATGTACTTGGTTCAGCACATGGGGCTAAAAATCAAACCAAGCTAAATAATACTCAATTTGATATTGTTCTTTAAAAGTTTGCTTGAATTTTGTTTTATAATGATATCAAATAAGTTAATTTGAACACACTTATATGTTTGATAAAAACTAAATTCGAGCTTGAGCTAGTTAGGTTGAATTTGTCAAGACCAATATAATAAAAATAAAATATAAAACAATTCAAACGCGACTCATGTTCAACTTGATTAAAGTTTGACTCGATTAATAATGAAACAAGTTTAAACACAATGCTAGATGCTCAATAGTGTTCAAATAATTTTGAACAATGGTATATTCATCTTTTGTCATCTTGACTTATTTACGACTCTAATTGTACAATTAATCATAAATTCCTTAAGATTGTCACATGAAATAGTCCTAGAATAAAAGCATAACTCCCCTAAAATAGCTAGAAATTAATCTAAATCACTGAAAGAGCTGAAGAAGTGAGTGATCACTCTTGCATTTGGTGAAGTATAATATTTGTTGTTAAATAACAATGAAATAGAAACTTAATAATGACGTAAAGTGGTATAGAAACTTTTGATATATCAGTGAATATTAGTGATGAATTAGCAATCAAATATAAGGAGAAAAATATATTTTTGGTCCCATCTGATTATAATTTTGTTATTTTAATTCTATAATTTTATAAATTACGCAATGTAAATTTCAATTTGATTGAATATTTATAACTTCATCGAAAAATTGCACATGCGTATCTCGTGAGTTTTTTTTTAATTTGGGGATCTCCGTGCATTCATCCTATGTGGTATGATCGTAAAGGACAAAATTTTGACTAGAATTAAAACATCCAAATAGATAAAAATATATTTGTAGTCTCTTAACTTTAGGTATCATGCTTTAGTAGTCCAAGCCAATTACGATTTTGCAATTTCAGTCCCATAATCTTATAAATTACGCAATTTAAGTCTCGATTTCCCAACAAAGTCATGAATATCCGATCAAATTGAGACTTAAATTGCACAAAATTTTAAAGTCTGATACTTAAATTATAAAATTGTAATTGACTAAAATTAAAAATACATGGTACCTAAAGTTATAGAACTAAAAATGCATTTTTCTCGATAGCCGGACTTTACCCGTAGTCATTCCCATAGCATATTCGGTCTTCAATTTCTTATAACAGCTGAAACCCGATCACTAAATTTCGAGTTAAAAATAACATAATATTTCATCTCAAATATATCGCTAACTACTCTAATTTATAAACATAAATATTTTGTGATTCAAGACAAATTATTCTGTCTCTAATTTTATTATTTTTCCTGTAGAAAGATTTAAAGCAAGAAGCACTTAGGTATGATATTCAATATCACTGGTTTCTTGTCCCACCGGCCAATCTTCGTGTCCCTATTATTATTAATTTATTATTTCATAAGTATATTTCCAAGAAAATCTGATTCTTGTTTAGCTTCAGACAAGAACCTAATTTAAAAAAGGAACTTTAATTAATTTATTAATTCCACCAAACTTAGGACAATTCTAACATAAATTATTAAAAATAACTTTTATTAATCCCATCCAACTTTAGGACATTTTTTTAATATTAATAATGAATAAGGTACCCTGTCGTGTCGTTTATCTTAAGTGTTCATTATTCATTATTTTTTAAGTGTTTATAAGTATTAAATTAATATTTCATGGGAATCATACACTTGGCAAATAAATTAATGTAATAATTAAAAGTTAAGGGAATATAAATCATTAGGCCTCACCTGTCTTACTCAAAGCTGGATTTTCCTAAATATTAAATTCCTTTTTACAGTGAATCTACCATGAACAAACTTGTCGGTTTCCTACGGTTAAAATTATATGAATTTTTGAACGAACTATATTTTTTTTTTGTTTTTTTAATGTGGGATTTGGTTAAATTTATATGTGATGTTGCCCCACCAAAATATGAACTCAGATTACAAGAAAGTGAATTCACTTTAGATATTCAGTTTTAGAATAGCAGATATAGTATGATATATATATATATATATGTATGTGTGTGTGTGTGTGTGTGTGTATTTATAAATAAAATTTTATTTTCTAGTACTCGATTGTTGGTCTGTTATGGGTAGAAAGGCATAATGTTGCTTTGTAAGTTCTATATTTAATTGGAAAAGGGAATTAATTCTAAGTGAACGAATCAATCCAGAATCTACACACACACACACACACACACACATATATATATATATATATATTTTGATGTTGGATTAGGTAGGAGGTGATGCGATTGGTGGAAAACTGTAGGCGCCAAAGGGCAACCAAGAACCTACGAGGATTTTTACAATAATGTATGAAATTGTTTGAATTTTAATTTTTCAGTAAATTAATAATCATCCTATTTATATACGATAAACAAATTTATTGTAATTTTCGGAAAACTAATCTTGTAATAATGATCCAATATTTTGAATCTAAAAAATATATGTACAAATAGAAGTGCTCGTGATTTAGAAACCGTCGATCACAGTTACAAATCGTTGTTTGAGAACTCTTGGGTCACAAACCGAAATAGGTTCTAATATTCTGTCAAGAAAAAAAAAAGGGTTGGAACAACAACCAAATTTGGAAAGTCGATTTTCATCTAATGGTTAGAAAGTGATTTGGAGGGATTCTTAAATTTATTTTGAAGATATTTATTTCATAATTGAGGTTTCAAACTAAAATCGGGTCAATAGTTAGCTGAACTGTTGAACACGGCTCAGTTTCGATCCATAGTCGTGCCCGTCTCTACGCACAAATGAGCTTTAGCCATAATTTTATCAGTCACTGAAATAACCAGTTGGAACTGTCCCCAAATTCCAAATTTATTTTCCTTTTGAATGATCCACTAATTTTTTTACCAAGAAAAGAAAAGTCCACACAGATTTCACAACTAGATACTGTCCAACACAATTAATCTATAGATTCTCAATTTTGTTTTTTTTTTTTTTTTCAAAAAAATAATCTTGTTTTATTAGTTAAAAAAAAACTTTCTTTAAAAATATAAAAATCTTGTTTTATTAGTTAAAGTAATTTTTTTTATATATTTTGCAAACAAGTTATAAACAACTGAATTAGTCAAATCAACAAATAAAATTAGTCGTATAAGTAAAGATTGTACATTCATCTAATTAACCAAAAAAAAAATATGTGCTTTCAAAAAACACGACTCTTTTCTGCAAAAAAAAAAAAAATTGCATTCTCAAGAAACACGACTCTAAAGTAAATAAACTAGAGTTTGAAGCTGGCATGAAATGTATCTAGTCCAGCATGAGAAAATCTGTGTGCTTAGAACTGTATACAACTAGTTGAAATTTCCTAATATTTATCACAAAATTCATCCTGGAATAAAAGAATAAACTCCCCATAAATAGCCAGAAATCATAATCAAGCAAAAAGATGAACAAAATTCCTTGATTTTTTTTGCAAAAATATTCATTTTTTCTCAAATAAGTATGTTATCTTTTCTCCACAACAATGCCATATTTATCAGTAATGCATGAATGTTCACAGTTTTGAAGCCTAAATTACCATTTCTTAATCTGTTTCTTTATTCTAGTTTTAAAGCAAGATGCAGTTAGGTGCTTCCTTTGCATCTTCTGACCATATTCTCTTCATAATGTGTTTCCATTTCATTCGCCTTTTTCGGGTATCCCCGAGTTCCTTGTTGCGCCGGCTAATCTTCCAGAATCCTGCCTATAATTTGGTAAATATCTGTGAAGATCTGATTCTTCTTTAGCTTATAATAAGCCTAGAACTACTTTTTTTTAAAGAAAAAAAATGGCTTCCATTACTTTCTTTCAACTTTAGGACAATTCTAACATTAATTAAGACCAATATATCAGTTGTGTCGTTTATGTTTCAGGAAAGTGTCTTGTATTCCATTTAGTTTATGTGTTTAGAAGTATCTTTCAGTTAAAAATCAAATTATTAAAGGTTAAAATGGAATAAAAATCAGGCAAGATTAGGTTAAAGATTTAATATTTTATGTTGTATGAATCTATCATTTGAAATTAACCTTGAGTGGCCGTAAAATGACTCTTATTTTGGAACGGGAGAGTAATTTTTATGCACAACCATTCATCAATATTCTTACAAAAGTGAATATTTCTTCTTTAGGGCACACATTTTTTTACCACACTAAAGTAAACTAATTTTACTGTTTGCAAGTTACTGTTGTGTGAGATTTGAAGAGGTTTTCCAGCCCTATAAATATGTCCTCTACATTGTCCTCAGAACAACACAACTCTCCACTTGTACATTTGTCTAGCTAGTTTTTTTCTTTTATAGATTTCATTCTTTAGCATGGCCCATCAAGACAATCTTAACAAGGTCGCTCAAGAGTTCGGAATCATAGACAAGTTCTGCAGCCAACTCAGGCGGATGGAGCGCCAGCCACTCGAGAACCCCGTCCAAACCTATCAAGCTTGGAGAAGCTATGCGCCTCCGAAGACTATTGATAGCAACCAAGCTGCAAAAAGATACGGAGGGGTTATCATAATGGAGGGACGGAGAAAATACCGTATATGAGCTAGCTTTTATGGCGAAGTAGCTACGTTGGAAGCCATGGATCTACTATAGATATAAGCTATATAGCCTTATATATGTGTATTGTCATTTTATTTATAATTAAGGTCTCATGTGTTAAACTATAATGTAGTCCTTATGAATAAAAGTTTATTTAGATCACTTTGTCTTTGTAATCTTGTTTGAATACAATACTCGGTTGTCCCAAAAAAAAAAAGTCTAGTTTGTATAAATGTTATATGTTATTCTTTGTGTCTTCTCTGAATGAAAACATGGTTGCTATATTTAGGATCAAAGTTCACTTCCAAGAAAAATTACTATAGGGTAAAATTTTATTTACTCCTTTTAGAGGGGTAAATATCTATGAATGGTGTATTAAGACACACCTAAAAACAGGCAATTCATCATTGTCCATTGAGATTAAACATGCCCTTGTTTTTAGGTGTGGCTATACTATTCTTCCTGCTGAAATAAATACAAAAATACGAAAAATAATGCAAAGAGAGCTCTTGCCCTTCAAGAAACGAAACAAGAGCAGGGTAGGAGCACGTATACTTGAATCATCGTCGCCAAAGAAGAAACGAAAGAAGGAGAAATCATTTTAGGCAAGGCTAGAGGATGGCGAGCAGAGTAGCGGTCGCAGTCCTCGTCTTGTGTTCGGCCCTCGCCTCTTGCAATGCCGGAGGCGGCCTAAGAGCTGCTCATCCCCTCCCGGGCCTTCCTAATTATACCATATTTAATGTCTTGAACTTCGGTGCAAAACCTGGAACACAAAAAGAAAGCACTGAGGTTTGCACGGTTTACTTAAAATTTGTGGCTTTTTTTTTTTTTTTTTTTTTCTTATGATTTTATGGTACAAGAGGTGGCAGTTTGAGCCCGAGCAGGTTAGCTCGCAAAAAGGACCCAGCTGGGCCTCTTTTGCAGCTAGAAAGAAACTTGTATTTATTCCATATGACTATTTTTATTGTTGAAACATTGGATAGGGGTGGGGCTGATAAAATTCTGGCTTCAAGGTAGTTTAGGCTGGACCAGCCCCACTCCATTCCTTGGTTGGGCTCGGTTTGCAATCTGAACCAAACCGGGTAAAAGGGCTCAGCAGGGCCATTTAGCCAGATCAAAACAAAAAAAGGGCCTATTGGCCTTGCCCAAATAGTCCGGCAAGACTATTTGGATCCTTTTTCGGCCCAATATAGGCTAGGTGATCCTGTAATATCTGACTTGGCCCGGTTTGCCTCTTAGTTCTGCCGGGCTTAGCTTGGCAGGGGAGGGGACTCAGTTTGCCACCTCTATGTGCCAATTCACCTTTTTATTTCAACATTGTTTCCGTGCAGGCTTTCTCTAAGGCATGGATAGCAGCATGCTCATTTACCGGAAATGCAAGGCTCCTCATTCCGCCTGGAGTTTACAAGCTAGCGGAGATGATATTTCAGGGCCCGTGCAAAAGCCCGACACCCATAACCATCCTCCTTCAAGGAACCTTACAAGCAGTTTCTGATGTTTCTGCATATCCGGATAAGGGATGGATCCAATTCGACACAATAAACGGTCTTGTCCTCACAGGAGGTGGCACCATTGATGGACAAGGCCAGAATCTTTGGCAATATAATGACTGCAAAACCAATCCTACTTGCTCCCATCTACCTGCTGTAAGCTCCCTTTCATCACCGGCTTTGTCATCTTCTATCTGCAATTTTTCAAATGAAAAAACTCCAACAGACAAAAGTAAAAACGGCAATTCCACATTAGCTTAAATATTTTTTAGCCACTTAATAAAAACAAATGTTTCTTAGCTACTTATCAAAGCTCGTGAATATCTCAAAACTTAGCAACATATCTCGAAGCTAAATAAGCTCATTAGGTTCCCGATATATTGAAGATATACGCACAAACATATATGAGCTTCAAGATATGTTATCATCTTCGAAAAATAACTAAAATAACGTGCATTTTTACAAAATAGCTAAATAAACATTTTAACTAGTGGTATCAGACTAGAAATAGGTAATAGGAGAAAACGCAGATGATGCAATGTTCCATCCTTTCACAGAGTATATACATGACCAAAGTGACAAATGCGAAGATCAAGTCTATAAATTTGATGAACAGCATGGGATTCCACATGCATATTACACGCAGCTATCTGATCAGGCTGCACAGTCTCACCATTAATTCACCGGAAGACAGCCCGAACACAGACGGGATGCACATCAGCCAGTCGAACACGGTTAAGGTGTCGAGAACTGTGATTAGAACCGGCGACGATTGTATCTCCATCGGACAAGGATGCACCAATGTCACCATCAACCAGATCACCTGTGGCCCTGGCCATGGTATTAGGTAAGTCTTTCGAGTAATCAAATTGATGTTCATTTACGTGAAGGACGTTCTTATTTTTAGCCACATGTGGTGCTTATTTTATAACCACAGCTCAAAATTCATTCGTTTTGGCGTATCATTGACATCAGCCTGTACCAGCAAACTCTAGGATCCTAAATCTTTACTTTTAAAACTTGATCCTTTTTCTTTTTTGTACAAAAAATATTTTCAAACATGATTCTTTTCCTAGAATGGAGGAGCTTGTTTTTTCTTAAATAGATAACTAAGTTTAGAGGCTTTCATGAAAACAAACAAACAAACCTAAGACCATAGCAATTTGCAACCCTAAAGCTGGCAATTCAAGGCCTGTAGTGAAGCTAGGCCGATGTAGCTATATATGGGCCAAAACTTTTCCAGCCCCATCCCTAATAATTCAGTTGTAAATTATAGGACCAAACCAAATTGGCTCGATTTTTCTTTTTCGGCCAACCAAATTAACGGATACAAACCTGTATAGGTTGGGCCCAAAATATGAGCTCAGTACCTAACTTATTTCTAATTTGCAATCAGTGTTGGAAGTCTTGGAAAGCTACCAGATGAGAAGGATGTGATAGGACTCATAGTAAAGAACTGCACCCTAATGGGCACAACAAATGGGCTTAGAATCAAGACATATGCAGCCTCACAGCCAAGCAGAGCTTCAGGGATGCTCTTCAAGGATATTATCATGTACGACGTCAAAAACCCGATTATCATAAACCAGAACTACGGATCGCGATCAAGCAAGGTACACATCCAATCATAGAGAAAATTGCAAAACCAATCCTGTAACTATAGGCACTTGCAATTTCAATCTCTTCCAAATTAAAATTTACAATCAAGTTCTTTAACAATATTTTAATTTTGCAGATTCGCAATCTTCGTATGAGCCCATTTCACAACCAAACTTATTTGATGTGGCGCTAAACATGCACTCACCTGCAAATACAAAAAAAAAAACAAAATATCACATTAAATATGACATTTTGTTATTGCAAGTGATGAGCATGTTTAGCAACACATCAAAAAAGTTTGGCTAGAAAATGGGTTCAGGCGACGTACATGAGCCACCATGTGAAATCCCTGCAAAATTCCCAATATCTCCTGAAATTAGAGCTAAATCCACAAACTTAAAATTGTTAAGGGACTTAGAAGTGACTGAAATTGCAAGTATCCTATAATTACAAGACTGGTTTTAATGTTGTCTCGACTTAATCATCCAAACAATTCTCTGAGTATATCTTGAAGCTCATGCAAGTTGCAAAATATGTTACCACCTTCGACAAGTAACTAAAAAATATTTTTCTTTTCGCAGCCATCAATGGTGAAAGTCAGTGACGTTATGTACCAGAACATCCGAGGGACGACGATATCTCCCGTCGCGGTGAACTTCATGTGCAGCACACAAGTACCTTGCCAGAACGTGCACCTTCACAACATCAATCTGAAGTTTGCAGGCAATGAGCTGCCTGTTACATCGTCATGTGATAATGCAAAAGTAGGGTACACCGGTTTGCAATACCCACCACCTTGTTAAAGTTTGGTGCTTTGGATGCTTGTACCTTGATAGAGATCATGTGTACTTTTCAAGAACTTATGTGTGTAGCAGAAGCAAAAAAAAAACATGTCTGGAGAGAAGTAGAAATTTAAGGGATGTGCAATGCAAGTTTGGAGATCACTAAAACATAAATTTTTGCACCCATTTTTTTATTTTTTTATTTTAAATATTTTTTATAATTGTTTTTTTTTTTTTTGTTTTTTGGAATATAGAAATAGACAAAAAAAAATTAATAAACCTAAAGAGGGGAGCATCAGATTGATTTATGATGCTCAAAGATGCATATATAACTGTAATAGAATTTGTACTCTTAGTGACCATATTAGTGTTTCTTGGAATGATTTTGCTCATCTGCATTTCATGATCTTGAAATGATGGTTGCACTACTTGATGCTTTGTGTATCTATCGATATACCCGGTTCAATTTTATTTTGTGTTTCATTCATGTTTCAATTTTACTAACACGCACTATAAAGAAAAATAATGTCCATAATATAAATTTTTAGCATAAAGATATACCACCGTTTCCAATTGATTTCCTCTAAATATTTTTCTAACAAAGAATGGGATGCAAGGATATTTAAATTTAAATCGAAAGCAACTATATTAGTATTCGAATTCAACATCTTCAAATTCAAACCATCCTGATCGAATTTAAACCGTGCATCCAAACATAGCCACCCTATCATGGAGCAGAGGCCCGGCCCGAGCAACCTTTTCTTATGGCTATCAAACAAAAGGTTGTCGAACACAAAATAATGGGCATTGTACATATTTTCAATCAGCACATGCTCGTGTAACAGTTAGTTACAAAATATTGCATCACTTTCATATCAGTATGTATGTGTGTATAATGCTTACGATATTGGATAAAATTGTAAAAAAAAAAAATTCTCAATCGAATTCTTCTTAGACAATCTTTTTTTTTTTTCTTTCCTTTTTAGGGACAATTTAAATGCAAATAAAAACTATATCTACATACATACACACACAACATATGTGTGTGTGTGTGTGAGAGAGAGAGAGAGGGAGAGATTAAGGTTCACATGTTAAGAGAGGGATAAAGGTAGAGCGACATGGAAAACTTGTAGGAATCCTTGACAAGAAGGCACCATAGTCGCAAACTTTTGCCTCATTTTCATGCTCCCTTGAAACCGGTTTTAAGACTTTTGTTCACGTTCGATGTTACATTGTATCATCAAAATGACTTTTTTGCCCCTCAAAAGTTCTCTTTTTCAGGCTTTTCTATATTTATTTCATTCTTTATTTTAAAATAAATAAATATATATATGATATATACACACACTTGATATTTTGATACATTTTCTCTTTTCTAAAAACAGAGTGTATTTTATCCATGGTGCAATTGCTTTTTTTATTTTTTGTTGATTAGATTAATGTACAATATTCTAAAATTTTTAATTTTTTACTTAAATAATTTTTTTCTGTTCGTCGGTTTGATTTATTCAATAATATATAATTTTTTGTGAAGTAAAAGAAAATTAATTTCTAGTTTTGGCTAACAAAATGAAATGTTAACTTTTAAATATATATAATTTTTATTGGAACGAAAAAAGCATATTTTTATTTTATGAGTTGCACGTCACGAGAAGAGAATTTATAAAATAAAAAGTATATATTTTTGTTGCTTCCTATAAAGCCTAAAAATCTTGAAATTCAAAGAAAACTTTTTCTTGAACTCTCCTCGTACCAACTTGCAAAGATGATGACGCAGGAGCCACACGATCTCACCTATTCTAATCCACGGCCGCCATCATGAGGGCCCCACTTCCCCCCAAGATCTCACCATCGAAAATCCCCTTGCCCGCTCTCAGCCGTCCGATACCTCCAAAACAGTACATTTTGTCCTCTTTTTGATTATTATTAGTTGTAACCGTCTCTCCCCTCCTCTACATAACCAGCAAATTCATTCCCCCTCTCCCACTCTCTCTCTCATATGGTGCATACACATTTCTTTCTCTCTCTTATTCTTGAAGAAACATGTGTGGAGGATCAATAATTTCAGATGAACCCATCACCAAGAAAAGGGGTAAATTAACCACACAGGAATTCTGGGCTGAGCTTCATACAATTTCTCAGTTTTGGGGCTTCGATTCTGCAAATGATGCCACAACTCACCACCCTAAAGAGCCTGTACCCAAGCCCTCTCTCACCAAAGGTTACTTCTGTCTTGTGTCTGGAGTTTTAGGGTATTCCTCTTTGATTTCTGGTGGAATGATATGAAAACATAAACTGTGTGTACACTTGATGTATTGATACACTGCATGAACATATATATATATATATATATTTTATGTCTCTGTGTGATCATTTCTAATACTTTAGACATTATGTATATACATGACGTCTATTGATAGAGTAATATTATGGACAATATATTGGCCAAATCTTGTAAGAAAAGTGTGGCTGCCATAGTAGGTAATTCCAATATGATATTTTAATTAAATTATTTAAGGTAGATAATGTTGACATAGTTATGAAAAAGAAAAGTTGGTAAACCAAATTAAATGAAATTTTGTACTTTTCCCCTACAATAAATGAGAAATTAAGATTAGGCATAGGTGCATGTGCTCATCTTAACACAACATTATAAGTAATATAAAATAATTTATCTACCATCTTACAATCATAAATTTCGTTCGACGAGTAAAATTTCTAGCTCTATAAGTAAAAATTTTAATTTCACACCTATATCGTTGTATCTATCTTGACGTTATAAATTTGTGGCTTTTAAAACGAATCGTCTTGTTTTTTTCTTCAGAAAAGAACAAGAAGAACGAGAAAGGTAAGGAGAAGCCGAGAAAGACTATATACAGAGGCATAAGGCAAAGGCCATGGGGGAAATGGGCAGCCGAAATTCGGGACCCGAATAAAGGGGTTCGGGTGTGGCTCGGAACGTTCAATACGGCTGAGCAAGCTGCTAGAGCCTATGATGAAGCCGCCAAGCGCATCCGCGGTGGCAAAGCCAAGCTCAACTTTCCAGCCGAGCATCAGCCAGCTACTCCACCGCAGCTGGAGCCACCGCCCAAGCGCCAGCGTGTTGTCCCTGAGCCACCGGCTCAGCCGAGCCAAGGAATGGAGCAGACCCAGGAGTTTTACTACCCATCACAAGCCGAGCTGATCAAGGATGAGCTGTCAAGCTGGGAGAGCTTCTTAGAGCTGGAGCCGGCTGCTGAGCCGACTCCGTTTGATCTCTGGATGATGGATGAATTTGCTGCTGCCCAGCAAAATAGTCTCTTTCTCTGAAAATATTTAAAATAAAAGTATTGTGAATGTATATGAGTGTTTAAGATTTGATGTGTGTGCTGAGTTGACTCTTTACTTATATATCTCTATATGTACCAACTTTTATATTTATTTTGGCTTGTCTTTGTATGTTGATAATATTTTTCTACAACATGCAATAAAGTTTTAAAATATTTTAGAAAAATTTTGATTTATACCCGTTAACTGTTACCATGTTCAATATATGACTTATAGTTTTACAATTTCTTTTTTTTATAATAACTTCTCATCATTTTAATTTTCTTGTCGAAATTTACAAAAATATCGTAAATTGCTGACATAACGGTCGGATTGCTTATGTGGCAAGTGAAATTAGGAGTAACTCATCAGTAATTTTTTATGAAAATTTTTAAATTTTTATGAAATTAAACATGTTGGTCATTAAATTAGAGTGTGATTATTAGAAAGGTAGAATGAAGAGAGTTTATAATATGTAATAAAATAGTATGAAAAAAGGTGTGTGAGTGCAGAATCATTGAATGTAGTATGAATTTAGAATGTTAATCATAGGAATTATGAACAAATTAATTAAATTATGAAATGGAACCAATGTACCATTCAATCCCTTAGCATATGTTTGGATTGGGTCACCTTTTTTTCCTCCCTCTTCTCTCATCATTCCCAAGAAAACTATTAAATATATATTTTTTTCACCCAAAATTTTTAAATACTTATAACTTTTTTTTATTTTAAATTCATTTTCTTAAAAATTATATTATATTAATTCTCTTCTTAAGATCTTTATTTTGACATCCATTTAGCATATATATATATATATATATATATAATCATCTATCACCAATTATTAAATTCACAAATCTTTATCTCTCATAATATAATAGTACAGACAAAACTATACTAAACCTATTGATCTGACATGTCAATAACAACCCACATTATCACAAGCCAAAACAAACACCACATTTTACTATGTATTTGATTATGATACAACCTCACAATCTACAATCGGTTGTACTACGAAGACCTTCTACTTAATCCAAATATCCCCTTAATGGTAGGCTGTAATTATTTTTGCGTAATCCAAATATCCCCTTAATGGGAGGCGGCAATTATTCACGATCAACAACTAGTCAATTATAAACTTATAAACCACAACTCACACTTCCATTTTCCTAGTGTGAATTATTAGGACGAGACTGGTATGGCAGAGAGAGAGAGAGAGAGTAGAGAGAGTAGTCAAACAAATTATGTGATTAAGCTTTAGAAGCCTTCCTGTGCAGGACTCCAAGAGAGTCAAAAAGGCAGATATGAAACACTAAAATTGACATTTTCGACCCGACTCTTATTTTAAGATGAATAGACTAATATAGAGTGATGTGAAAATTACAAAAATAAAATAAAATAAAATAGGGAGAATAAATTCTGATAAAAAAATTAAAAAAAGGCAGGCAGTGTGGCAGTATCAGAATATAAAAAGAAAGAAAAAAATAAAATGGTTATGATGTGGCAATAGGGAAAATATTGATAAACAAAGGGTAGTTGTAAGTATGCTAGAAATACAAGAAAGGTTAAATATTAAATAATGTGACAAATAAAGGGAAGATACATGAACCTTAAAATGGGAAATCTAAGTGGGCCCCTCCTGTAGGAACATAAACATATTCCATATGCCTCAAATTTAGTGACTCATCAATCAATCTTTTTTGCAAACTCACATTCTTATTCCAATCACCTATCTAATCAATCAATTATATATATATTGGGCCTGGGGTGCTGGATTCCTAGAATCCCATGTGTTTGGGGCCATTACTGAAAAATGCTCCGACTCAAATTGTGCTCTTGTCTTCTATTTCTTGAATTAATTATCAAGCCCACATGATAATTTTATCTCACAACGTGCCCAATCCAAAGATCATAAAATTTAATTCAAACAAAAAAAGTGTACACAATTGCACTCCATCCAATCAATTTTTACCAATCCCGTCTAAATACCAAACTAAGACCTAAATATATACCGAGGGGCAAAATTTTCGTGTAGGATTCTTTATCATAGCCCACAAAATCCCAATTTGAACACTCTATTTAATATAATATTGCATTTCATATTCCAACGTTACCAATACACATTATGTAGTTAATGATGATTCATTCATAAAATTAAAACATGATATGAATACTGATGGAATTAGAGGATCTGACAAAGCCCTAATGAGGCCTTTTTCATAGTATACACATTAACCGTCACTACAGGCCCTCGTTCATAAAAACTTGCTGCCTTTCATATTTAGTACAGGATAGGATTAGCAACAGGGCGAGGCGGGCTGGAGGAATAATTCCCATCCACAACCCCGCTACAAAGGGGAGTCCCCGTCCCCGTCCCCTATTAATGATGCAGTAACATTCAAGAAATTATACAATTTCCAATTGCCATAATACTCCAGAGCAAACTATACACCACATACTTACCTAAACCTTAACACACAGCATAACCTAACAAATCAGAATAAAAGAAGATACCCAAAGTCATTTACAAAGGCAGTGATCATCATATATATATGTGTGTGTGTGTGTATGTATATATATTTCATATATTTTACATATATAGCTATATAATTTATTTGTAAATATTTATACAAATATTTACATCAAACAGCTGACATAATTCCATCCTGCTTTGCAAACATCCTATACTCACCACCAGACAAATATCCAATTAAAAGTACAAGGAATGTGACACAATCATCACATTGCCTAATAACTAAGTGGCTTAGTACACTGCTAAAGTATATGTTAATGGTCCATTAACAATTTTCAACACAAATTTAAAGGTTAATCCTGAAAATCTGCAACACAGCTCTGATTTTGCAATCCTTATTCCATCTCAATAGACAGTAGTTCAAGTTACTAAGTAAAGTTGAAGCTAGATGCAACATAAACTAACATATCCTTTCCTACCAGTGCTTGAAAAAGCGCGCCTAGGCGCTCGCCTAGGCGCTAGGCGCGAATTTCCCGGCAATGTCGCCTTATGGGGTTGAGGCGAAGCGACCTTGGGCGAGGCGCCGCCGAGGCGCTCGCCTCAGGCGCCTCACGGTGAGGCGCAGGCGGCGCTTAGGCGCGCCTCGCCCCCATTTGTTTTTCTTTTTTTTTTTTTTTTTAATTTTTTTATTTAAATTAAATATGTTCCCCCCCCCCAACCCTAACCCAAACCTAAAAGAGAGCAGCAGCAGCTCGACCAAAGAGAGCAGCATTCTATTTCTTCCTCCCAACCCCCCTACCGGCGACCGCTCCCACCAGCGAACCCCCGCCGGCGACCCCTCCCTCCGGCGACCCTCCCGCCGGCGACCCCTCCCTCCGGCAGCAGAAGCTCGAACAAGCAGAAATAGGTTTTTTTTTTTTTTTTCTGTTTAAATATTGATTAAGTATTAATGTTATGATTATATATTTTATATTATGCTATTTATATAGATTCTATATAATTTATTGTTTATAAATATATATTTAATTTATGTAGATATGGAAAATGATTCAAATGAGAGTACAAAAGACCCCGGATGGAAGTATGGAATCAGAGATGACAGCAATATATATGCATTCAAGTGTAAGTTTTGTTTAAAAATTTTGAAAGGAGGTGTATATAGGTTGAAACAACATATTGCCGGAGGTTATAAAAATTGTACGGCATGTACAAGATGTCCTCAACCCGTAAGAGATGAGATAAAAGAATTCATGAATAAAAAAAAGGAGGTGAAGGAGCAAATGAGTAGAACCATTGATATCGATGAGATGGTGGGTGATGAAGAAGATTATGAAAATGATGTGGATGATGATATGTCTATTCCGGGCTATCAGGGTTCTTCTAATTCTACAAGTTTTGCAGACAAGGGTAAACAACCGATGTTTAAGAAGCCCAAAAGGAAAGGAGCAATTGATTGCTACTTCACTCTCGATGCAGAAACAATCGTAGAGATGAGAAAAAAAGGCAAAGGAAGGCAAGCAAAGATAGATGAGAATGATTCTCACAAAAAAAGAATTGGCGAAGCGAGCTTATCAAAAAATTGCCAGATTCATATATGATGCGGGAATCCCTTTGAATGTCGTGAATGTTCCTAGTTTCGCTCCGATGATCCAAGCAATTGGGGATTATGGTCCAGATTTGCCACCACCTTCGTATTATAAAGTACGAGTCCCTTTTCTTAAAGATGAGAAAACACATGTCAACAAGATGATGGAGGACCACATACGGGCAAGAGAACACTACGGGTGTACTTTGATGTGTGATGGGTGGACTGATCGGAGGGGTAGAACATTGATAAATTTTTTGGTTAATTGTCCCCGAGGAAGTTTGTTCATTGAATCGATTGATGCATCTAGTTATGCAAAAGATGCAATGAAAATATTTGAAATGCTTGATAAGAAAATTGAGGAGCTTGGAGAAGCGAATGTTGTTTAAGTTGTCACAGATAGTGCTGCAGCTAATAAGTTGGCCGGAAAATATTTGGAACAAAAGAGACCTCATTTATTTTGGACTCCTTGTGCAGCTCATTGTTTGGATTTGATGTTGGAGGATATTTTCAAGATACCTAATCTGAAGAAGACATGGACAAGAGCTATTAGGGTGCATGGATATATCTACAACCGACCAACTTTGTTGAATATGATGAGATACTTCACTCAAAGAAAGGAGTTGGTTAAGCCTGCCAAAACTCGTTTTGCAACCGCCTTTCTAACACTACAAAGTTTTCATCTTCAAAAGGCGAATTTGAGAAAGATGTTCGTGTCTGATGAATGGAGTCAAAGCAAATGGGCAAAAGAGGCACAAGATAAAATGATAGCTGAAATTATGATGATGCCTTCTTTTTGGAATCATATTCACATGGCCCTCCAATTTTCTTCTCCTCTCGTTTATGTTCTTCGAATTGTTGATGGGGAGGAAAAGCCTCCAATGGGATACATTTACGAGGCAATGGACAGAGCAAAACAAACAATAGCTGCTTCTTTTCAAGGAAATGAGAGCAAGTATAAGGAGGTGTTTGAGATCATCGATCGGAGATGGAGTGTTCAGTTGCATCAACCCTTGCATGCAGCTGGTTATTTCTTGAACCCTGAATTTTTTTACAGAGATCCCGAAAGTTGTCTTGTTAATTCTACGGTCTATAAGGGTTTATATCAATGTATCCAAAGATTAGTTCCAAGTATTGATACACAAGATCAAATTTGCATTGACTTGGACAAGTATAGGAAAGCTGAAGGACTTTTTGGGATGCCTATGACAATTAGGCAAAGGAATACAAGAATACCAGGTAATGAAGTTTAATAGTTTATGATTTATTATTTTAATTAATTATATTATTTTAGTTTAATTTAAGAAATTTGGCAGCTGATTGGTGGGCAGCATTCGGTTCTGAAACTCCTGATTTGATGAAGTTTGCTATCAAGGTGTTAAGTCTTACTTGTAGCTCCTCAGGCTGTGAGCGAAACTGGAGTGTATTTGAGCATGTAAGTTCTTCAACACTTTGATATTTAAAAAAAATATAATGTATTTATTTATGCTAATTTCAAATTATATTGACAGATACATGCTAAGAAAAGAAGCAGTATGGATCAAAAGAGGCTCAATGATTTGGTATTCATCAAATACAATAGAACATTGCAACGCCGATTCTTGAATCGAGGAAAAATCGATCCACTTGCTTTGAATGAAATTGATGAAAGTAATGAATGGCTAGTTGGAATCCCTGAAGAAGAACTAGTGTTTGAAGAAGATAGTTTGAGATGGGATGATGTTGCAGCAGCTGTAGGAGTTGAGGAGCCTACTAGGACCACTAGAACATATACTAGAAGGGCAACAACTTCAAAGACTTCAAAAACGTCATCATCTAGATCTAGTTCTTTTGGACTTGTGGATGAGGAAGATGAATGGGAAGATATGGGAGGGGATTCAGATGAGGCAGAAGAAGAAGATGTGGATGGATACAAATCCGATGATAATCCACAATTTGACATGATGAATGATGATAGTGCCTTGCCTTAGTGATTATGCTTAATTATTATGACTTGAACTTCTATATTTAATGTTTTGGATTATGTTTTGATGAATGTATCATGTTTTTATTATGGTTAAATGTGTTTATATATATGTACATGTTTTTTTTTTATGTTGGGCGCCTCGCTTGAGTGAGGCGAGCGCTTCGCCTCGCGCCTAGGCAGTGAAAGGGGTCTGGCGCCTCGGGGCGCCTCACGCCTTTTCAAGCACTGTTTCCTACCATGTGAACTATTCAGCAGACTAAACCCAAAGGAAAAGTAAGAGGAATGGAAACCTCAACACCATCCCAAAGTTCAACAACATAAATGTTGCTTTAAACATCGAAGGCTTCAATTTTCTCACAGAAGATGCTATTATACTCAACAATGAAATTGGGCTTCTCCAAAACGGCCCATTGGATATGCTAAACTTGGATATAAATGGGAAATAGCATTAACTGAAAACAGGCAGCACGGTATTTAAACCAAAATGAACCTTGAATAATTATGACTATTAGATTGCAGATGTAAAGAATATGATTCGATAGTCCCTATGACGAGCCAATCAGATAAATATATACAACATCATTATTTACATCAATTACCAAGCTATAGACAAACGAAATCCTTAAACTTATGCTGGGCAAAGCTATCTTTTACCATTCAGCAAACTGGAGTCAATCGCAGAGGAACCTTTCCCCTATCACCAAATCCATCAGCAAAAATCCTCACCATCTTCTTGAAAGCAAAATGCAAGCAATTAGACATCGCAATCCAACATAAAATCTCGTAAACGAAATCAAAAGCTGGATCAGATATCGAATTATCAGACTCTTCCCCATTCGCCCCTCCATAGCCACCGAAATTCCACCCCTTACCTCCACCGCCTCTCCCGAAATATCCATCACCACTATTGGAATCCCCTCCATCACTAAAAACAAAAAATCCATTGTCTTCACCGTCACCATCAACTACAATTTTCCTCTTGACACGGCGGGTTTTCCGGAGCCTCCGTTTCGTTAAAGTTCTGGTTGGCGGCGGCGATGCAGCCGAGATATGGAAGCGGGGCGGCGATTGTGACGGTTGATCTGATAACGCGTCGGAAAGGGAATGAACGTTGTGCGGGCGATTGAGGACAAAATTCGAAAAGCCTAAGGTCTGCGCTGGGCATGCGATCGATGATAGTGCATCGGAAATTACAGTGATTTCCATCGAATTTGTGGTGATTTTGAGATTTAGGGTTAGGGGTTGGAGAGGAATTGGGGGAATTAGGAAGATTTTTTCGTGAAGAAGACGAAATAGGAAGCTTTGAAATTGTGGAAGGAAAATATTTGGTCTTATTCAAAAGTTTCCGGGTAAATGTGGGCCGAATAATAGTCAAATACATAAATCGGGCCCAATAAGCTAATATTATTACGTTGGTCCATGATTATTTTGGGTCCGGTCCAGTTCAAATTTTAGCCCAATTTAGTTAATAAAAACTTAAGCAAAAAATTAATTAGAAGGCCCAAAACCGAAAAGCACCCGCTTAACAGTTCTTGAAGTTCCATTTTAACCTTCATGGAGAAATGGCACCTTGAACCTAATAATGAGGTATGCAATTTACAATTGTCCACATTTTGGATTTTCTTTTTCTTTTTCTTTCTTTGAAATTGTTGATGTAACACTCCAAATAGCAACCAATTCACATAAGATCAAAAGTTAGTATGTTTGACAATGAAATTCTTGAACTTAACGCATCAACAATGAACTCGGCCATAGTTAGTGAACCAAAATCAAAATTTTAGCCGTCCGCTGCTTTGTTTGGTGATGATTTGTTGGATTGGTTTCTATATTCAGACAATTCTAAAGGATCGAGTGGGAAGAATTGTAGAAAGAATGAAAATTAACCTTAACCAACTTTTCAGACCAATTTTTGAAAATTATATGATTCGTAATTTGCAACTCATTTGATAGTGTAAAATCATCCTTTATTTCTAAATTGCCACCACATGGCTCGTTGTGTAAGTGGAGTATACAGAATGCACTTAATACAAAATTAAACGTTATTTGAGATAGAGGAATTTAATTGTTTATATTATAGCTTTAGCTTAAATTTAACCCCGGATATTCGTGAAAAATACATGTTGTTTATTACTTTATGTATAATATCATCTCAATTTTCGCACATTCACGCATACCCAATGAATGTGTGCTAAGGGTATACCTTGGGCTTTTTTCATTTAGTTCATTCAATTTTAATTTTTCATGCATCGATCTTCTATAATACACATCTTACAATTGCTGTCACATCATATTGTCGATCAACACGGTATCTTATTTTATCATTCAAATTGAGTAATGACTAGCCCTATGATATTGCTATTGATTAGATGTCCAAATGATAGATATGAACTCCTTAGTGTGATTAGTCACACACTATCAATTCTATATTAAGAAAATGATGCAACCCTTTGTTTGCTTGTTTGTTGGTTTGTGTTGTGAAAGCAACTTTATATGCTAATTATTTAATTTGTGATAATATAAAGAATTAGAATTAAATTAGTAGTTTATTACCGACTTTCATTCTGAACCACAAAAATAGTTTAGGTATTCACAACCATAATATAATAATCATACATAGTGTATCATCGACATCTACTTTTATTTTATTTATTTTAATATTTTTTCAAATGCTTGGTCATTATTAACTTGATATCTTAATCTTTTCCCTCTCTCTCTCTCTCTCTCTCTCTATATATATATATATATATATATTTATATTTTTTTTCTTTTTTTTAATATATATCCCTATGTCAATAATTTACTGGCCCAAATAAAGTAACTTCGTATATATCTATTATTGTACCTTAGATCGATTTAAATTTTTTATATTATTTTGTGTTTTAAATTATATTTTAATTTTATTAATATCTATTAAGTGTTAATTAATAAAATTATTGTATATATTGTGTATTAATAAATTTAAATATAAAAATAAATAAAGGATCATAGTTGAATTTGTTAATTATAGTAATTTTAAAAATGAAAAATGAGGGGAAAAAAAAAGAAAAGAAAATTATTTTGTATGATCTTTTTTATTTTTATATTTAATATTTAATTTTAATAGAAAAGTCAATCTGGGTTTGAATTTGTGGGGCTTATGTAATGTAGAGCCCCTTATATAACGTACGCATGCATAAACTATAGAAGGAAAGGAGACAAGAAGTTTTGTAAGCAATCTGATTCAACTCTCCCTTTCTACCTCACAGGAATTTGCCGGAAAGTGGAATATTCCGGCGGGTAGCAGGCTTTTCTCTGTAAAAGCACAGGCAGCTGTTGTACGTATTGTTTTTATTCTGATTAGAAGATCGAGTTTGTACGTAGTTTTTCCATATGTAGGGGAGAGCAAATTTTACTTCAAGCTTTTTCTGGTTTAAAAGTGTTTTTCGAGGGTATTCTTTGGTGGGATTTAACTATTCTGAATATTTGACTGATATTTTATATTGCGATGGATGTGGGATTTCAAGAATTGAGCCATAAATGCGGCTGCAGATTCATGAAACCTTCCTGTTTTCCGTATGCGTTGTTCACTTTCGTCTGTTCGATGAAAGTACTGAACGATATCATCGATTATCTTCTCTTTTTAATGACGTGTCAGTTGATTTGCAGATTCAGGCTTGATTGTGTTTGTTACAAAGATGGTTCAGTTCTCTAATCTATTCAACACTCTGTCAAAGAACTTATCAATTTCACCTGGGAAGAAGAGTAGAATTAGTACTGGAGGTGAGGCTGCAACTGTCTTGGCGAAGGTAGCAAAGAAGAATGAACTTCTACTGACTTCTTCCGGTGCTGCTAATGCTAGAAAGAGCGAAAGATCAGCTGTTGGTTACTCAAAACGAGGCAAAAAAGGGTTTAATCAGGATTGCTTCGTCGTGTGGGAGGTTAGAAAATCACTTTACAGGTTGATCTATTTTTTCCCTATTTTCTTGAATAATCTGACTTTTTATTTTTAACAATTTGTTTGATTTTAGGAGTTCGGATGCCAAGACGACATGATTTTTTGTGGTGTTTTCGACGGACATGGACCATGGGGACATCTTTTAGCCAAAACTGTACGAGAATTGATGCCTTCGTCTTTGCTTTGCCATTGGCAAGAAGCTGTTGCATTAAATGCAGATGCTTCAGATTACAGCTTGGAATCAGACAGAACACAAATCCAGTTTGATATATGGAAGAAATCTTATTACAGGACTTGTGCTGCTATTGATCAAGAACTTGAGCAGTACCCTGGAATCGACTCGTTTTACAGTGGTAGCACAGCTTTGTCTCTTGTTAGACAGGTATGCTGATTTCTCCTTCATATGCAGACATCATTCGAAACACATCATTAATCATTTGTTATGGGCTTTTCTTATCTGTCTGTGAAGTGTAAGACATAAAAAGGAAGAGCAGGCAAACACATTATGGCGCGTCTTAAAACTAAGTTACCTTCATGAAATGTGCTGTGAGTTAGAAGGTATCAAAGTGGTTTAAATCTGCAAAACAAGACAGTGAATTTCTCGAGCTTCACATGCTCAAGACAGTTTTTTCGAGCTTCTTAAGACTGTTTCAAGCAAATGATGCTCAAGGATCTGTTGTGTCAAGAATCTTAAACAATTTCGAGCATGTGAATCTTGAGAAATCCACTGTCTGTAGCTTCTGGTTGCAGCAAGTTTCCTTAATTATTAGCAAACACTGATCTTTAGAGGACAATAGATCATCGTAGTTCCATTCTTGAAAACGTATGAACTTGTTTTAGTCATTAGAAGAAGATAGTGATGTTTGTTCGATATAGATTTTCTAGAAACTTAATCCCCCTAAGTAAGCCTCTTCATTTTTTCAGGGCAACCTCATGATAGTTGCCAATGTTGGAGACTCACGGGCTGTGCTAGCAACTACATCTGAAGACGGAAATTTGATCGCAACTCAGCTTACAACTGACCTCAAACCGAATTTACCTCGTTAGCATTCATCTTTACCTCCTACCTCAAGAATGTCATCCTTAATTTTCCACTAAAACAATCACAATAACTATATTTATGTAATCATGCCCGCAGATGAACGTAAACGGATAGCAGAATCAAGAGGGACGATATACTCATGCCCAGATGAACCAGGGGTACACAGAGTTTGGATCCCAAATGGGCAGACGGTAAAAGGCCCGGGATTGGCCTTATCACGGGCGTTTGGTGATTACTATATCAAAGACTTCGGCCTTATCTCTGAGCCAGAAATAACACAGAGACACATAAGCAACAACGATCAATTTGCCATTCTAGCTACTGATGGGGTATGTGATATGTCTCGAGTATTTTAATGTTTTCATACTTAGAATGAATCTTATAGCTTGTTTAGGATTAGCTCGACACAAGGTTGTTATTGGATTGAATTGAGTTGATTCCGCACAGTGTTGGCTCACACTCAAGCTCGATTCAGAAACTTGAGGCTTGAGCTTGACTGGAACTTAATTTTATAAGCACCAGCTCAAGTTCGATACACTCAACCTTGACATTAGTCCATTTATATAAATAGTCCAAAACATGATAATCGAATTAAACAAAAAAAAAGTGCGCAAGGCCCACCTCAGTGACTTATATATGCTTCATTAGTCTTGCGAGCCCATCAAGGTCTATAGTTGTTACACTAGAGCTTGAGCTTGACTCAATTACTTTAGATTGTGTCCGAGTACTACTCAAGAGTCTGCTCGACTCGGTTACACACAAGATTCTATCGTATTTTTATTTCAAGCTTTTTCAAAAGTTCAAGAACTTAATATGATGCTTAAAAACTTAGTCAATTCTATGTTTTGCTAGGTTTGGGATGTTATCTCCAATCAAGAAGCAGTGGAGATTGTTGCTTCGGCAGACAGGGCTGAATGTGCAAAAAGGCTGGCTGAATCTGCAGTTTGTGCTTGGAAACAAAGAGGAAGAAGTGCTGTGATGGATGATATTTCAGCAGTTTGCCTCTTCTTTCATAGTCCAACCTCTTCCAATAAAACAGTTGACGAGGTGAAACTCAAGAAATGCGTCTAACCTGCCGATTGTGTAGGAAGCTCTCTATAGATTCTGGATTCTACATTCATGTGTACATATAGTAAAGATGGAAAACACACACACATTGTCTGTGATGCAGGAGTCTGGAGTTACATGTAAATAAGAGTGGCTTTTGCTTTTAACAGGAAGAAAGTACTTTAGAAATGAGGAAGTATTGTAATGAAACTTGGCAAAATATACATGAATCTTGCACTTGGAATTTCATGGAGAGTGTTTTAGTTTGGGTTACACAAGTCTTTCTAAACTTTCGTTTCATATAACACTATCAATAAACTATTCAATATAAATAAATCCACTAAAACTCATGGACTACATTTGTACAGAGAGAGAGAGAGAGAGAGAGAGATAGCGGAACTTGCCAGCAGAATCGTGCATGATCTCTCAGAACGTATACCATCTGACTTGATCATCAGCTTAATATCTGCAAACTTCTTCAAAGGCAGGGTCAGTATATTTTGACTCCTTTACATCTATTCATCCAAATCTAACTCATCTTCTAACTGTTTAATCAATAATTCCATCATTTTCTTATACATGGGCATGTAATGATCATTTATCATAGTCTTCGAAAGTCGAAGCTTACTGTACAGTTCTCTTTTCGTCTCATATATCCCAACTCGATCTTCGTCAACACCATCATGACCCAGTGAATCGCTGGATTCCAATGAAGGAACAGAAACAATATGCATTATCCTGCCAGGTGGATAGAAGTGGTGATTATCGGACACGTCAGCATCAGGAAATACCTTCTCCTCTTCTTCGGTTATTTCTTTAGCCACAGCCTCTTCTTCCTCCTGTATCTCGGGAAGAACCTCATTTTCTTGCCTTTGGAGCTCCTTCTCCAATTCATACCACAATTCGCCTTCTGTAATTTCCTCAATGGTAGATGAGGGGGCCACTTTGTCTTCCTGAACAAGATCTTCGTCTTCATCGGATCCGTTCCCACTTTCGCTGGACGAACAATCTTCAGCCTTGTTTGCGTCAGAATTGCTGGTTATTATTACTTCACATGTAAGAGATTCTGATGTTGTCTCAGTTATAAGAGGAACCTCAGGTAAATCGTCTGATTTGGTATTCAAATGAGGAGTGACACGGCGCCTGGGACCCATACATGTCCATAATGATATTGAAGATCGGGTCTTAACAACTGCCTGGGCTACATCTTGCGCGCGTTTTATCACAACCTATGGTACAATGCCCAGAGGTAAGGTTGCATGGTGGGAAAAGAGGAAAAGAAACTTGGGTGAATTACATCTACCACCATCGGAATTGCGTCAAATTAGCAAACAAACCTTGAGGTTTGTGAAAGTTACAACCAGTCTCTTCAGTGACCAAAATCTCAACTTACGACCCTTTTACTTAAATGATAATAAAATAGTATGATATAAAAAAGAAATGAGTGGGGTCGGACTAAATAAACCATATAATTCGATTGATATTACATGATTTTTATGTTTTAATAGTTAACGGACATGATTATAATTTTTAGAAACCTTAGGGTGCGTTTGCTTATTTGATCAAACTTTGAGGTTGGTACGTGTAATTCATCCGAGAAACTTTGCAAACAAAACCCTTTTATCGTGATTAGCCATTAGTCAATAATCAATGAGACACATGGCAGTTTTGTAAAGTTAAATGGAAGAAGAATAAAATCTAGAATGAATTTATTTTGAAGCAGACCTGAGTGCGGCTTGAGACTGGCCGTAAAAGGGCACCAGCACCAACAACCCTTGCTTTTGCATTTGATATTGATGGTAGACGAGACCCAACAGCAGTGGCTGAGCGGAAGATGACATTCAACACTCTGTTGCGCTCAACTTGATCACGAAGATCATTTAACCAAGATGATGCTGTTACCTGACAATACAAAAGAGGAGCTTTGCAAGGTCTTGAGGCTAAAGGACAAGTACAAAAAAGACAGGACATATGTTTACACATTTCTCAGCTCACCTCTGAACGAAGATCATCTACAGAAGCAGCTGAAAATGTGGGAACCAGATCAGAGCCATTAACTATAGTGGTAATGAAGTGTTTTCCTGATTCTGCCAACTCCCATGTCATACAGGCAGCTGAAAGAGGGGTGATTGGCAAATAAGATACTATGGGACACATTTATTCAAGATCACAAATATGGACCTATTAGAAATGAAATACTGAAACAAATTAGAACATGCCTGGTGCAAAAGTAACACAAGTAGCTGCTGAAAATTCTTTTTGTTCCCGGAGAATGTATGTTAATAATGCAGCTGTACCACCACCAAGTGAATGCCCAACAATCTGAAGTCAAATAAAGACTGTAACAAACCAATGTAACATGCATATGGATGAACAGTACTGCATGAAGGACAGTAGAGAAATGAACAATCCTTACCTTCACCTCATAGTCGGGATTTTGTTCAACAGCCTTGTGCAAAGTTGGAGTACTTAACTTTGCTATCCATCGAGCTGCAGCAACCATCCCACAATGTGCATATCCCAAAACAAGATTGCTTATACCACCATCATCCAAAACTGAATGGTGAAAAGGGACCACTGCACCTGTTGCAGCAGTTAATGTATCTTTAATGCTGTGAGTACCACGAATCAAGAGAAGGAAGCATTTTGAGTTTTCGTCTCTTATAATTGTGAACGCAGGCTTCAGAATCTGCAATTCAAAAAGCAAAAAAAAAAGAAAAGGAGGGTTTAAAACCTGTCTTGACATAGAGGAACAATAGCGGATGACAGATGTATGGTAGCAATCACATACCCCTGCTTTGGGCTTCTGAAGAAGAACATTTGCTTCGTTGAATCCAGCAGATTCTAAAAATACTGGAAACGGCTTTTTGGAGAAAAGCATGCAAAGGGTTAGCAATCTTAAGTAGTAATACAACTTATCAATGATTTCAAGGCCCTTTAGTTGCACAGAATTTTCTCCAACATACACACTTGCAACTTGCAAATTACCCTGCAAAATCATTGCACCCAATATATCAATAACCGCCAAAATCCAATGAAAGATGACGAATTGTGCAACAAACTTTACAGCTATAATGTTTATCTGACTAATTTGCTTGTCAACATATAAATCAATACCGCATATATATACATATATCATCAACATCTGCAATTCAGAGCACTTGAGAAACAAAACTGAATTGAGATTAATGCATAGTAGAGCAAGCATTTTTGCAAGTTATTACTATGAATTCAATTTCATTCCATGAATTAAGAACAGTACTGTAGTTACGTGTTTATAGCATTTTGCAACGCCGGAAGACCATGTAGCATTTTGCATATTATCCAAAACAAAGCAGTCTATAACAATCAGGTTTAAGTACTAAAAAATGGCAACTTGACTCCACAATCGGCGGAAATTCTCAAGAGAGAGAGACACACTCTTACCTGCCTCCGAATAAGATAATTAATTCCAAAAGCCAAATCACCGATCGGCCATTTCCCCAACGTCTCCGCGTACGTAAACCTCAAAGTCTCCGACAACGTAGAAATCGTCTCCAGCCAAGTAGCTGGTGCCTGAGCTGGCCTCCGCGACAACCGTCTCTTCACCGATCTACTCTTCGATTCCGAGTAATCGCCACCGGTAGAATCCTCCCCATCCCCCGCCGAAGAAATTCGCCGGCTCACCACGTAGTACAGCAGCACCATCGCCCCCGCCGCCGTCGCCATTGCCGTAGCTGCCATTGAAGTACTACTCCAACAGAATCAGCAACAGAAAAAATTCCTAATCACTGTACATTTACATAAACATATAATCCAAAAAAGGTATGACTAAGATTCGCAATTCCCTAATCTAGTCTGCATAATATGTTGATTGATTATGTATATGTTTTTAATTTGTACACGCAGACAGAAAATGGGGGTTGAAAAAGGGGTTAAACACGAACTGAATAAATTAAGAATGCAATTTCTAAATGACACAATTACCCTTTCCTAAATTTCTTTATCTTCTTTTTATCCACTTAATTCAACACATAATACACTTGAATTCATTTATAAAATTCTCATAAAACCTTTATTTTATAAAAAAATAATAAAAAATAGAAAAGGTAATTTTATTACCTAAAAAATGTTATTTCTCAAATTTTTATCATTTCTATCATCGATTTGAAAAGTATTAAGATACAACAATAGATTGTGAAATTACATTCATATGTCAACACAATCATATATTACGGTCTAATTTTGAAAATGTGAAATAATTTTATTTTTTTGATTTCAACTAAAAACTCTTAATTATATTTAAATATATTTATTTCCAATTAATTTAAGAGTTATTATTTTATTTAGCAACAATTTTTTTAAAATTAACAATAAAGACATCAATTTAAATATTTTTTTTATCGTAAATATAAGTTAGTTTAGAGTTCTGTAAATGGCTGATCGGACATAAAAACTTGTGAATATGACCTAAAATGCCGTATTCTAATGGATATATCACGCATACATAGAATGTGATATTTTTTCAACAAAAAAGAAATACCTTTTTATTTTGACAACTATAATTAATTTTGCTACTTACTTTGAGGATGATATTTTATAATTTTTTGGGTAGAATGGTCATTTCAAATGAGAATGCGCTTTGCTTTGGTTAAAGGGAGGAGAAGTGCGTACGTTAAGTGGTGGTGGTGGAGTTATCTAGTGCTGACGGTGCGGGTGGGGACTGGCGTAGATAAGTAGGCTGTAAGGATATGACTAGTGGGCCCGCATGGTTTTTAGTTTTCCATTCTCTACCATTACTTCAGGCCCAGGATCAGGCCCATCTAAAAGCCTATTAGACAAATATATTGGACTCATCGGCCCATTTAATCTGCATCACTTTCAAATACAGCCCACCACACTTCAAAGCGCAAAATTTTCGCAGATTTCTCGCCGCCAACTCCCACCACCATCACCGGCGGCGCTTCGGCAGACCTACCCTTACTCGTATAGCCTGTAAACGCAGCGTACAGTAACCTACAGAAATCATTAACTTAATCAGTTTATATTTTCTAAGGTTTTGAGTTTTCAAGAGAAAAAAATGGGGACGTCAAATATCAGAGATATTTTAACTTCGTTCAATCCAACTCTGGACTTGTTTGCTATAAGTCTTGGTGATGGTCGAATAAAGGTGCGTTCTTATACTGCCTAACATTTTTTTCTAAGCTAAAATGAGTGAAAAGATAGTTCAGAGTGATTACTGTTGTGCTATGTTACTGTTTGTTGTATATCTTAGTTTTTTGAGCTTTTAGGGCTCTTATTTTTAGCTAGCATGCTTCATTCCCTGGCGATTTAACGTAATTCATGCTTAAGTTTCCATTTTCTTCTGAAATTTTGACGGGCTTTAGTGATAAACGTATGTAACACATTGCTGCTTCTAATGTATTTTGGAAAATGGGGTATTACAAGGTTTTAGAGTTGTTGAATGATTTATTTTTGGCCAATTTTCAGATATGGGACACTGTGAGGGGTCAGGTCCAGACAGAATTTGCAGATATTGCTTCAACAGAAACGAATAGTATTTTTGGGAAACAGGAAGAGGGGCACCTTTCAATGGATTATACGTGTCTGAAGTGGTTGACTCTGGAAAAGAAGGTTTGACCTTTCGAGCATTGCTTATATTCAGATCAATTTTTCCATATCATTGTATATTGATTGATGTTAATTTCTGTATAAGCTGCAATATTATTGAACTAAATGTTTCCAGAAAAAACGGAAGCTCGTAAGTTCCCTACTGTTGTTAGGGACTGGCGGTGGGGATGTCCTGGCATTGGATGTGTCTGCTGGCCAGTTGAAATGGAGGATCAACAATTGCCATCCAGGGTGAGTTCCAGTTCGTTATATGATTACTATCTCCCTTAATCTTTGACATGTTTGATGGAGTAAATAAGTAATTGGTTTCCATGAAGTAATGGCATGGTCAGTTTCTTTTAGGAATAGAGTACTTCGCTGATTTTGCCTACATTTTAAGTTTATCTCCAGATAAATTCATCTCATGGGCTCGTAGTATTTGTATGGCAATACTCATTAGCTCCTTTTTGAAGCATTTTTCTCTCGCAAAAGAAATCATGTTTATTTCAGTTGTTTAGAACATTGATTAGATTCTCTTATTTTGATCATTCAATGATTCTTCTAACCAAGGAAATAGGAATAATGGTTTTAGTTACTGGAATTTCATCACTGAGAAACCTATTTGCTGCATTTCTACTTTCATATGAAATATTGACCTATAGTTATTTGTGAAATATATATGGGCTGGAGAAGTTGCAGATTTATGACTGAGTAGACTAATAATTTGCTTATGTTCTTCTGTAACAATATGTAGGGGTGTGAGTGCCATTTCATTTCCTGTAAACGGTTCACACATTTACACTGCGGGTGCAGATGGAATGGTTTGTGAGATTGACTCAATGCCAGGAAACTTGTTAAACAAGTTTAGCGCTAATTCAAGGGCAATATCGTCTCTAGTTGTTTCCCCAGGTACTCACGCTCATCTTTTGTATCATATCGAAAATATTCTTACTCATTTGTGCATAATGGATGATATTATACTAGTGATGTATGTGTGGAAGATAGTTTTTGAATTTTTATCTTTAGTTTTTGTGGCACCTACTAACTAGCTATTTGGTTGGCACGTCTACTTAGATGGGAAAATGATAGCATCTGCAGCATCTCAATTAAAGATTTTCAATTCCACAAATCACAAAAAGCTTCAGAAGTTTTCTGGCCATCCTGTGAGAATCTAACAGCTTATTTCTTCATTTTGTACAAAATCGACCTTCTCTTTGGATCTCTTTGCCTCATGAAGTGTTTCTGATGTTTTTCTTTTATCTTATATTCATATTCATATCTTTCCATGTTTAAATAGGGGGCTGTTAGATGTATGAATTTCTCTGAAGATGGCAAATATGTGCTTTCTTCTGCATTAGGCGAACGATATATTGCAGTGTGGGAAATTGATGGAAGCAAAAAGAAACCAGCCTCTGTGTTTCTTGCAATGGACCACCCTGCTATCTTCCTGGACAGCAAGTGCCTCAATAATGGAGATGCAGATGCTGGTCTTTCTATTTTGGCTATCTCAGAAATAGGTGTTTGCTATTTTTGGCATGGGAAGACCATTGATGAGTTGCGCAATTCCAAATCGACAAAGATCTTTGTACCTTCTGATGATGCGATTCTACAGAAACACAAGGGGGCATTTGCAAATGTATTTGCTGGAAAACTACAAAACATTTCTGAGGCAGCTTCTGGTCATGTGTTTCTTGCTTATGGTTTGCTTATAAAACCAACATTTGAAAAAGTTTTGGTGCACTCTGGGACAGATTTGAAGTTAAATGTTTCACAAGATGGTATTCTTCTGCCCATCACCCAATCCCACAAATCTAGAAAAGCAACAGACATCCAGAGGAATCAAGACAAGTCAGCTGGTCTCTCCCTCTCTTTCTCTCCTATGTGTGTGTGTGTGTGTCCTATTTTGTTGGTATGGTGTAAAATAGCATCATGATATATAGAACATATATTTTTCTTTTTGGTTTTATTACTGGGTGAACTGCATTGCATTATGCTTCCTGTTCATTTGTCTTCACGCCATTACAGGCTTGTTTAACCTATATAATGGACAAGGTGGTCTTGTGTAAATTTCTTCCTTTGTTCCAGTGAAAGAGAGCATTACCATCACTTTGATTCAAAATGCTCCAACTGCTTTCCTGTTGGTGTCAACTTGATTCTGTATTTAATATTGCTGTTATCTTTGTTGTAACAACTTTTTATGATGATGAACAGTTACTGCTCTGGATCGCGCGAATACGGGTGGTGCATTACTTCCTGTGCCTATGATAGTTGATGCGATTGATGGAAAGAGTGGAATCAAGACTGTAGGAAGCAAAGGTGTGCTCCTATTCACTTATTATTGTCTTGTATACCTCATATATTTAAGTTTTCATTTTGATGGAGTGATGGATAGTTATTACATCATCAGTTTGCAAAGTCTTTATTGTTTTTCATCTGACAGCTAATTTTGCCTCAACTGCTAAATAATTAGAATCTAGAGAACAGAAACAACCAAAACAACCAATCTGTTACTGGGAATTTCACATTGTCTTATTGCATGGGATTCAAATTCAAGTTCACATAAAACCATATCTAACTTTCTAGGGACATAATCATATTCACAGATGTTGGCCTTACATTTATGTTGGTTGACATCCTTTTCTCTCTCAATTTCTCAAATAAATTGAACATGTATAATTTAAAAACATGGATCTGCTGCACAGTCCAATTTGAATGAAAAAAAGGTCCATTGTTGTTTCTTAGAATTCACTGATTTGTTCTTTCATTGGAACTCCACAATATGGGGCATTGTGTGCAATATTCTTGATAGTACAAGAATATTTTTGCTTTCAAGGATCACATGACAATCTATAATGTATCAAAAGAACACACTACTTGCATTTCTGACTGTTTCGACTCTTAGATGTCCCAAAACTATGCATGCATGATGCTATTTTTTTGTTAAATTAGTTGACATTGATTGCATAATCTGGTTGAATTCATATTTAAACCATGTAACTCATGCTATGAATTATGCAGAAAAAGACGAGTTGGACTCTGTCACCCTGTGCATGGAGGACCAGCTGAGATCTTTAGGTATACTTGGGGGTAGTGACGCTACATTAAGCTCCACAGTGGTATCTAAAATGTTGAAGGGTGTAAATCTTGATGCAAGTACACCACAGAAAAAGGTTTTCTTTCTGATGGAGTTTTAGACTTGTTTTTATTTTTTATTTTGTTCTATAGAGAATAAAAGTTACCCCCAACTGTGTAGGTGAAGGCAGCTGTCTCATCCATGGAACCTAGTGAGGCACTTAAACTGTTGAAGGGCTTGGTGGATGTTTGGCAATCCAGGTTCTCTCTCTGAAAAATCATTTACTGAACCTTATATGCGATGTTTAACATGCATGAACGGTGAAAATGGAATTCGATTTGGAATGAGAAGAACACACACACATATATATAGTTTGTTCATTCATTAGTCATAGCTTAAATTTGCAAACAGCTACTTAGTTTTGTCAATTACATTACTTTTTATTTTCTCTTTACCTTCGTTTGGTTTTCCTTTGCCAGATCACACAGTGGCAGGCATGTTCTCCCTTGGATATGCTGTGTATTGGTCTTTCACAGTAATTATGTTAAATCGCAGGAACCAAAACTTCTTGATTCCTTGTACAAGGTAAACTATATATTTCTGTTTCTCTCTCTCTCTCTCTCTGAGGAGGGGTGTGGAGCTGTTATCCTTTGATGTTGTCAGTAATGAGTTAGATTTGTATGTATCTATCAGCCTTTTTTTTTTTTTTGTGATTTTAGTAGATATGAAATGTTGGTTGGGTTTCTACTGAATTTTCTATAATATTGGGGTTTTGCCTGAAACCATGGCCTTGGGAGATTTGATAAATTTGCCCAGGTCTATAAGACTGTACACCATAAGCTATTCAATATACATTTTGAGATGTTCACATATAGCCTCAAATGATTGGAACAACTTAGTTCAGGTTGCAAATGAAAATGAAAAAAGTCTCTTTCATTTGCTAAACTGCCTGCTATGTGGAATTGGTCTGAATTCTTTGTTTGTTATTTAGATAGAAAAATTGGTGGAATGATCTCCAGAGAAACTTTATCTTGATGTCGTACTGATATCTGAGCACATATTTCTGGTTTCTTTTCTCAAATCAGATTACTAAATAATATATTTTCCCTGTGCTATTAAGTTATTATCTTTACTAATATACCTACTTTTATGTACTTCTTTAGGTTGCAAAATCAAAAGTGCCAGCAATGAACTCTTTACTCCAGTTGTCTGGTCGTCTGCAACTTGTATCAGCTCAGGTTAATCTCTCAAAATTCATTTTATTGCAAATTTCTGATTACGTTTTCTTTACCTTACTGAATTTTGCATTGTCAACAGATTGACAAGGTGTCAAATAAAAAACATCTTGTCTCGGAATGTGTTATACAAGAAGATGAAAGTGAAGATGATGACGTTGATGAAGCTCTTTATGGAGTTGACGAGGATTCTCAAACAGATGCCGATAGTGATAATTAGTATGTGTTTCTCAGTATTGACAATTTCCCTTCTATAATATCAATTTTCTGATTGACAAGAAGCAACTTCTTCTTCAAATGCATTGAATATCTGTAATGCTGGTAGATAGTATTCTCTCTGTTGTTGCAAAGTAGATAATACAAGTTTCAGTTTTGTGAAGGTGGCTATTTTATTTAGAATTTTGAGATATTGTTAGCCCTCTCGAGGAATCTAGGAATCTATTTGCTTGAAGATCATAGCATCTTATCTCTCAAGTCTTATTCCCAACGAAAACTCGGGTGTTTTTTCCTTTTTTTTGTATTTTCTTTCATTTTATGTTTTGTTTTACAGGAAGTTAAACTATTGTGCATGAATTTGGATTTTCATCACTGAACATTGATGTAATATTGCTATAAAAATCTTGACTATAGCGGTCTGGTCTATTGTAAAATGAGTATCTTGGTGGTGATCGAGGGTAGGTGTATCCAGTTAGATACGGTGATGGCTTGTACGTGCTGTAGCAGTGATTCATGTAAAGGGGTCCTCGGTTTCCATAGTGATACTCAGACTCTGGTGGGTGGTGATAAATGACATGGCCTGTGGGATCAAATGGTTCAGGTGATGGGTTTTCTGGCTCTGCTTGTTCTTTTGGTGGTGGTGCTGCTTCTGCCTGTGGCTGCTCTGCTGGCTGTTTTGTGGGCTCTGGTGGTGGTGGAGGCGGTGGTGCTCCTCCTCCCTTTGGTGCGCCCTCACCTATTGGTGTTGATTGATCATCAAATTGTTCTGTTTGTACACAAATGACCGCATTTTTTCTCGTCTTCTTGATTGCGTTAGTTAGTATTTCTGGATCGGGCCATCCCCTTATTGTTATCTTTTGCTGAGAGAAATCAATATTGATATCATATATACCTTCGAGATATAAACATCGCATTAGATAGGAGACGAGTCAAGAATCAAAATTTCTCTCTCTCTCTCTCTCTCATATTGAAGGACATAATCTCTTACCAGTAACGCTATTCAGAGATTTCTCGAGTTTCTTAACACAGCCATTGCAGTCCATTCTGACTTGTATCTCTGTAACTCGAGGTTTCTGCATTTCTGTTGAAATCAAAACAAAATTAGCAGGTTGTTACACTCTCTCTCTCTCTCTCTCTCTCTCTCTCTCTCACGCACACAAACAACCACGTCTGAAATGGACCAAGAAAAAAGAACTTTAATAGCTTGCATTTCTTGCATGGAGAGGGAATATTTTTAAGCTATGAATTATGGGACATGCAAAGAATATCTTCTTTTCGTTTTAGTTGCTTTTGTGTGTGTATATGTGTTTTCATTGCTTGATTATGGGGATTGTAACATGCTAACTTCAAATTCAAGTGCATATGGTGTGGAAGGACTTTGGTCCAGTCAACGACGTTTCAATCTAGTTGTCGTTTAGAATATTTCTTAAAACATAATTTAAAAAAAAAAAAATATTTAATACAAAGATACATAGTTTTTGTAATGAAATTAAACAAACTTGTCTTCCCATCACAAACTGAGAGGGTCCAAACACAGGCCCGGGTTTAAGTTTATATATATAAAGAATAATGATAAAGATATTGATGTTGACTTTTTTATGGACGTAAAATTATATTGATAGAATATTATTAATGAAATATTTTTGTCAGTAATTTGTCTATAATTATATTTACTGATAAAATTAATATGTATTTTTTTTATATATTTTTTCTGGTAGTGTGAAGAATATCAAAAAATATGTTTTTTGAAGTATTGATGCAATAAAAATTCAGTTTAATATATAGTATTCTAAAATAAAAATACCATTTTCGTATTTAATAACTGCACACTGCACCGATTAAATACTATAGTTATAAAAGCAAGACTCTATGGGTAGTATTTCGTTTTGCATTTTTATTTATTTAAGTGATAAGGTATTTTGGCACTTACAATTCAAATTAAAACTCTTGCCTCCAAAAGAACTATACCTTCTTGTAATATCTATAATTCGTTTCCAGACAAACAATATGTACAAATGAATAACAAATACTCTTTTCGTCTTAAAAAAAAAAATATCTTAATTATATTATTTTTAATTATATAAACATAATCTTTTTTTATTAAATAGATAAAAAAATATAATTTGTATATTCATGCAATATATGATATATACTAGACCCCAATTTCATTAGCGTATTGCTACATATATTTTTGTGTCGATTATTTTTTAAAATTATATTTAATAAACACCATGAAATTCTTTTTAATTATTTGTACTTTCAACTCTGCCATATTGTACATGCTATTTTAGGACATGCTTTTGGTGATTGTACGTGAAATCTCTCTTTCCCTTTAAATTTTAAGAGCTTCATTTATATATATATATATATATATATAATTTAAAAATAAAATCCAAACTATATTTACTTTTTATATTTATTCATTTATTTAGTTAAAATTTATCAATATTTTGTAAATGAAGTGTCACGTGAAGGGGTATTTTCTCTACCTAAATTAGTTACAACTTGCACATGCTTCCATTTCAGCTCAGATATCTAGTAATAATAATAATAATAATAATAATAATAATAATAATAATAATAATAATAATAATAATAATAATAATAATAATACTAGTGAAAACTAAGAGAACACTAAGTTCAAAGTCATAAAGGGAAGAAGGAGGCTAGACTAGACCTAAAAATCTCAGAGGAACTCGGCTTTAATCCACCTTTCTCGGTAGGAAAGATGAAAGAATCTGATCATAAGTTGCTCTTCAGAAGGGATGGTCACTTTTGTCGGCATATAAGATGTAGCTTGATACCAATAGGCGACGAGTAACAATAACAATAACAATAACAATAACAAAACAATAACAATAACAATAACAATAATAATAACAATAATAATAATAATAATAATAATAATAACAACAATAACAACAATAACAACAATAACAATAACAATAACAATAATAATAATAATAATAATAATAATAATAATAATAATAATAATAATAATAATAATAATAAGACCACACAATTCTAGTATACCAATAAATGAGCTTTTTTCATAAATTAGGTGTATATAGTATTATTTTGACAAATAAATAAAAAGATAAAAAAAAAAACAAAAGGCTTACCTGTAACAACATTATTGGACCCAAAAACGTCCTATTTTATGAAACTGCATCGAAATTTCCCGCAACAACAAATTAGGGCCACCAATTTTGTCTTCTTACGATGATTAATTATAATAATTCCAAATATATTCCACATTTCATGTCTAATATGTATAGAAAAAGAAATAAGGATAGGTAGATCTGCATTGATGTGATAATCCCAATAATGATTTATCGAGCTATAAAATAAAATTGAAAATTTCGTATGGTCTGTGGCTGAAAACATTTATTTTATGGTAGAGATTTATACGCACCATATGCATGAAAATTCTTATATGTAACGAGTTGGATCCTAGCAGAAAATAGTTAACCCGATCGGGATCTGCACCTACTGTGCGAACGCACTTGTATATTTAGACTTGATATTTACAGAAAAAATTATTATTTTTATTGAAAAAAGTAATAACTTTTGAAATTGTTAAGAAAATATTAGCTTTTCTTGATAATTTTTTTTTTTTTTTGCGAGTTATAATGTGCAATATTTTTTAATTTTGTAGATCGGACCAATTCATTTGTCTTTGATGCATAATAAATTAACTTGTATTTTATTATATGTTTCATTTTATATTTTAACATTACTAATATATATTATATATTTATTAATTATGTTATTATGTATTAACCAAATTAAAATATAAAATAATATATTATATGCTCATAAATCACAATTTCGATCTAGCATATGCACCATTGACCTTATCTGTGACAATGCTAATGTTATTTTTAGAATATTATTCAATTTTCACGTGGTTTTTTTAATATTTAATTTATTATTTTGAGATTATTTATGAAAATTAGAATTAGGATATTAGTATTAAGTAACATATCAAATAAGTGAGTAAATATAGGAGACATGTAATTTGATTAATAGATTAATTCATTGCCAATTTCAAGAAAGTGAAAATATTAAAGAATATTGTACGTCGTTACATCAAATAATGGTGCAATTCAGATGTTCGATTTTTAAATTATCAGAAAATAGAATGTAGGTATATATTTGCCACATAATGGATTTAAACAAAAGTGTGCTCATGATTAATTTAAATAAAAAATAATATTTTTCACATATATATATAGATATTTAAATGTAAATCATAAATGTCTCTATTAAATAAAACAAAAACACTAATTGAGAACAGACAAAAACCGTTATAATATTTTAATAATTATTGGTTCGTCCAAGAACAAGCTAAGTTGATAATATAAATATATATATATATATAATTATTTTTATTATTATTTATAAAAATAAAAAATAAAATGTCAAGCTTATAAATATATTATATAATAGTAGCGTGAAAGACGTCACCTACGTACCAACTAATAAGTACCGTCCTATAACTGAAAAAGGCAGAGAGAAGCCTTTGTCATGGGTTTGGCGATGATGGCGGTGGCAAAGCTCAGCCTCATCGGCGGCGTCCATCACGGCAGCCTCACGCCGTTGGTCACGGCGTTGTTGTGGCCTTTCGTCCTCAAATTCTCCTTCAGTTTCCGGCCGCTTCAGGAAACCTGCACCGATATGGTTCATGCCTCAAGGCTCTTTTTCTTTCAGATGAGCCAAATAGCATTTGATGGGGCGGCTGCTAGCGGCGGCGGCGCCGGAGGCCCCCGGTGGCAGAGGGCTGTCCGGTTGGTATGCGAAAGGATCACTCAGGCGAGGCATGCACAGTCAACGGACTCCGGCGAGGACAGTTTGGTTGCTCTCTCAATGCTTGCACTTTGATGCTATTTTTTTTTTTGTTGGGTCGCATACATTTTCAATCAGCTCAGTTCATTTTTTTTTTAATTACAATTTTTTATTTGTTTAATTAATAAAATAAAATTCTAGAGCTACACACACACACACACACACATATATATATATACTCTTATCCTTTAATTTTAAAGTTTTTTTTATATATTTTAAAGGTTATATGATATAATTTTAGAATATACATATATAAAATCTGAAATGGTCGGAAACAGAATCTCGAAATACTTTGATAACAAAATAATTTATTTCAAACTCAAAATGAAGATCATAATGAAATCGATAACTTTAGTTGGTAGGATCTAACTATAGTTTAATTTGTTCTCGAATTAAACTACTCTTAGATCTTACCAACCGAGTTAAAGTTGGAGTGATCCCCAGCCTCATGAGCCACCTCCTGTCCATAGACGGGATGTGAGGGACAGATTCGAGAGATGATGGGATTCATAGATTATCTATATAGAGATTATAATAAATATATTTATATAATATATATAATATGCTTAATAATAAATAATTATTTATGAAATATAGTATAATATATCTACATAAAGTTAATTTTTTAAATGTATATTTATAAATATTAATACTATATTTGTATTTATATATTCATGTTTATCAAAATTATTACTTATATATATTTCTATTCTTTCTAGATATTTATAAATAAAAAATAATATTACTAGAAATGTCTAAAATATATATATATATATATTGATATACTTATAAAAATTATTTAGATATTGAATATTGTTGTGTCGTGTCATTGCTGTTGTAGATTATTAGCTATTTGTCAAAAAATTATTTTCATATTTTCTCTCTTGATATTATATATTTCTAATTTGAGATGGTATGAATAGTATTTTTCAAGTTTTTTTTTTTTTATATAAAATTTTTGGACAAAATGGTAATCTAACATCAATATTAATACAATATTTTGTCCCATAATTTTGTTTCTACTACTCTATTTTATTTGTAATTAAAAATAAAAAAAATTAAAAAAATTAAAAATAAAAAAGAAGAAAAAAGTATTTAAGTGCTTCTAGCAAGCTTATAAATAGGGTCTATATAACACAAAATCAAACAATTCAAGAATAGAACCTACGCATAAACATTAGGGTTTTTCAAGAGATAGGCTTCCACAACTTTGTATATCCCAACATTGCTCTCTTTCCCAGCATTGATTTCTTCTTCTGTAACCTCATACCCTCCGAGAGTATGATATTCGCTCGTCATCTTGCAAACGCAACTGCCATCATCAGACGTCTCAAACTTGACGTCGTACGCAATGCATTCAAGCTTGTCGCCCAATACATCACCTTCAATCATCCTGTACTTGCAGATGAAGTTCTCTTTGTCCAACTCATCTATCTGATGCTTCGCGTACTTGAAATGGCTAGCTATACACCCGGGAAAAAAATGAAATGAAAAAATTAGAATTATCATGTAGAAAACGATAGGTGCTGAGATTAGCGTAAAATTAACATTTTTAGACGCTAATAAGACTAGACGAAATTGTCAAAATGGACCTAGTGACTTTTGGGTAGCACCATTTTTAGTCCTTAAAACTTTCGAACATTCTTCTTGTGTTTAATAATAATAAAAATCTCACATTAATGGTATTATTATGAACTTTCTTTTAAAAAATTAAAGAAAAGAAAAGGAAAATAGAGAAAACCCTAAATTTAGGGATTACATAACTAATTGCAACACAAATAGCAAATTTCCATCCAAAATGTCCTTAACAAGAGAAAATTTTAATTTTTAGATAAAAAAAAGGGGGGGGGGGGATGTTGTAAACTTGTACAATTAAAAAATATATTGCCTAAAAGTTGCATGACTAGTTTGACAATTTTACAACGAGATCACTTACATTCAGTGAAATTCACTTGCTCAATGCTTCCGGCGCCCCCATCTCCTTGCAATATATCGATACTTTTGATGGATTGAGGTACGAGTTTCGGAATTAGGGTATTGGATTCTAAGATCAAAGCCTTAAAGAGACGCCCACAAGCAACTTGGGTAGTGAATTCTTGAGTTAACTTTGTAACTCCCATGATGTACAAGATTCTTGGATTTTCCAAAGGATTAATTACAGAATGTCTGAGAATTAAAATCTTGAATGAAAATATTGGGAAAATGTGTGTATTTATAGGGTTGTTGAGAACGAGGGTTTTTGTGGTATTAAAGCACCTCAAAATTGAACATGGATCAGACCAAGACCTAAAACCAGTCAAGGATATAATTACATTCTTTGCTTTAATACCTTAGAATCCTCAAATTGATAATTTGTTATTACATCTTCTCCACATGGGCTGCCTTCTATTACCACTTGGAATTGAGAAAAGCCACTTTTCTTGACTCAAACAATTTGGCTTCAATTCAGTGGTTTGTTATTATTATTGGATATTTTTAATTAATGTTCGTTAATTTTAACTCAATTTAATACATAACCGCTAACTTTATGGAATTTTATAATGATTTTTTAGCTTTTTATTTTATTTAATTTATGCCAGATTTTTCGGTGTTTCAGAAATTTGTTGAAAATGACGCGTCACTTCTAATTTCACTTGTTTCGTAAGCAACCCGACTGCCCCACCGACAATATTCTCCGACAAATTTTTGAATTCCAGTAAAATTGCACATAGACTCGACAAAATTAAAATGTTAGAGGTTATTGTCAAAATATTCATAAATTTAGATATGTATATTAAAAGATATTAAAGTTAATGAGCATAAATTGGAATTTCCCCATATATATATATATATATATATATATATATTTTTTTTTTTTCTTCTTTCTCATTGAATCTTTTCAAGTCTGTGTTTCTTGGACAACTCATAGAAATTAATAATTGTGGCATATATATGGCCAAACTGAAGTAACTCATTATGTAACAGATGTACAAAATATTAATATGCATAAAACAAGATGTACAAAAGCTAGCAACCACCCTAGAGAGAGAGAGAGAGATAGAAAACCAATACAACTAATCAAGCCCTCCAAATGAAGATTTGATCATTTAAAATGACAAATTATTTTACAAAATATAAATAAATAATTAATTAATTATAGGCAAGAGGGTGTGCCAAAAGATAGGCTTCCACAACTTCATACATCCCAATAGCTCTATCTTTCCCATGCTCAATATCTTCCTCTTTGATCTCCACATTTTCTTTTGTATAATACTCACTTGTTATCTTACAAACACATCCTCCATATCCATTTGCCTCAAACTTTACTTCATATCTTATAATATCTAGCTTATCCATCAATGCATCTCCTTCAATTAAACTATACTTGCACATGTGCTTCTCTTCGTCAATCGCGTCGATTCTGTGCTTCACGTAGTTGAATGGACTAGCTAAAAAGGAAAGCCTGCTATTAGTTTACTGAATGGACTAGCTAAAAAGGAAAACCTGCTAATAGTGTACTTGCTCGTGCAATATCTATAAATTCTTTCGACACATCAAATGCACATGTACGTACCTTCAGTGAAGTTTATCTGTTTGATAGTGCCTGGCTCGCCGTTTCCTTGGAGGAATTCGATGCTTTTGATTGATGAGAACATGAGTTGAGGAGCAAGATTGTGAGAGTCCAAAATCAAGGCCTTAAACATCCTTCCTGGGGCTACGTTTGTCCTGAATGATTGAGAAAGTTTGATAACCCCCATTTTTCCTTTTTTGATTCTTAAAATTTTGGAGTGGGAAGGGCGGGCTTGAAATGAAGAGGGAGGGAGAGAGAGAGAGAGAGAGAGAGAGAGAGAGAGAGAGAGAGAGAGAGAGAGAGAGAGAGAGGTGAAATGGTTAAGTAATTCGTCCAAAAAAAACAAAGGATTAGGGTTTTTGGACCCATTCAACGCGTAAAGGAAGCTTCTTATGTGAAGTGCCTGACTTAACTTTTGTTATTTTTTTGTTATGGATGATTTATTTTATTGTGCGTGCTTGAAATACTATAAACTACTACTTTGTTCTTTGAAATAATATTGGAAAATATGGAGGTGGTAGGTGAGCTTTTGAAGTTCTAGACATATTATATAAAGCAAGAGTTTTTTTTTCAATTCGAATCCATTGTTCTGTATGTAAAATATTACAATTTCGTATTTTAATATATTAACGTACCACTTATATATTCCATTAGATCATGATTCCAATAACATTACAAACATATAGATAAGATTGTGATTATCATGATTTAAAATGTACTACTTTGTTGATGTTTTGCCACATAAATTATCTCTATGTAGAGCTATTCGTCACAAAAGAAACATCTTATTTCGATCCAAAATACATATTTTTGGGCATTGATAATTAAACTTAATGCAACACAATAACACAATATATAGCCAAAGGGCTTTTTTCCCTTATTATAATCCTCATATAACTTGGCCAAAGTATTAAGCACAAATATCAGGTTTGGCCAAGAGATAGGCTTCCACAGCCTTCAAGAAACCAGCTGCCTTCTCCTTCTCTGCCTTGATCTCTTCTTCTTTCATCTCCACACCTGGTTTTGTGTAATATGTGCTTCCACTTTTGCCCTTCGTCCCGCCATCTGGCCCTGCTTCGAGCTTTGTCTCGTACGAGATTTTCTCGAGCTTGTCCATCAACCGGTCGCCTTCAATCAACGTGTGTGCGTAGTGCAAGTTTTTTTCATCCAAAACGTCGATTCTTTGCTTCATGTACTTGAATTCGCTGCCTGCACAGCAAAACTTAATAAGAGTAGGTCTCCTATAAGACTGCCTCCTAAAAGAATTAGGAAAAATAAAAAAACAATGGAGAAAATGTAAGCAAACAAAATAATAATAACAACAATAAAAAAATAAACTGAAAACCTGAAAAGCATGATAAAAAAAATGAAAACCCTAAAAAACAAAAAATACAAAGTTAAAAATCTTAGAAAACTGGAAAATTCTTGGGCTCCATTTCATGAAAATACATTCAGCGAGACGGCCTCTCATGGGTTCTTGCCATTTAATAATGCTATTAAATTCCAATAATAATAATAATAGTAAGCTGTTAAGGCAAGAAAATGGCCTTCTGCAAAGTTGATCTGCTTGATGGTTCCAGGGCCTCCATTCCCTTCAAGAATCTCAACGTTCTTGATGGCCTGAGGGGCAATTTTGGGAATTATGTTGTCGGCTTCGATGAACAATGCCTTGAACAGCCTTGGGGCAGGAATGGGGCTGCTGAACTCCTCACTGAAAGTGATAGTTGCCATGACTGTACTTAGTTTAATGCAAGGGAATGAAGATGAAAGAGAATTATTTTGTGAGATGGGATTTTTTTCTGAGTATTTATAGATTTGTTGTGGTGATGAATCAGTATCACATAGTTTTTATTTCAACCAATTTTGTTGCTGATTTATGGGTTTTGATTCTTGAATGTAAATGTGAAACAAAGTAGATGAACATAAATGAGAAAATGCTGGTTCATTAATAAAGCCGAGCAGACTGGTAATATATATATATATATATATATATGCACACACAGAGATATATATGTATATTTGACGAAAAATTACAAAACTATACCTCTAACTTGTTGGCAATTCCAAAATTAGCCATTTATCTTTTTAGTTGCTTGAATTTGATTAACTTTTATTTGGAATTCAAAATCTTATCAAATAATTGCACTTATACAACACATGGTCACGTCACATAGAAAATTTACATTTTTAGTGAATATATGGCCTCCACGATCAATTTTGACATGTGTTTGATGTCTAGTAGGGTGACTCATCCACATCATTTACTATAAACATAATGATTGATTTTAAAATCGTGCAAAGTTACCAGACTGATTTAAATTTTTCTATATTAAACACAAAATATTTTAAATTTATAAATATATATATATATATATATATATCATTATTGTTCAATCTTACATTACAATATTTCAAATAAAAAGGGCACAACAATGCACAAACACACACCAAATTCAAATAATACAATTTCAACACTCCGCTCCTCTTATTTTCCATTTAATTATTATCCAATTAAAAAAAAAAAAAAAAGTTCAATCTTATTTTATTATACAGTTTATTCAAATGTACTCATGAGGGTGTGCGTGGAGGTGAGCCTCCACGGCATGGAAGACAGCCTTAGCCTTCTCTTTGCCTTCCTTGATCTTCTCCTCTGTGATGTGGTGGTCTTCTTTTTTGGTGTGATATGTGCTCGTCGTCTTCACCACGCACCCTCCGTCAGGGCCGGCTTCAAACATGACGATGTAGGAGATTGAATCAAGAACATCTCCCAAAGCATCACCTTCGATCATACTGTATTTGTATACGTAGTTTGTCTCATTAATTTCATCCACCATGTGTTTCACGCTATTAAATTGACTTGCTGCAGACAATATTAAAAGGATGATAGAACTAAAAATACTTATAAAAAATTGGTCATTTTTCTTTTTCTTTTAGAAGGGGCAGGATGAAGTGGCCCCTACTTAAATGGTGTGAATGGACACAACATTTTAAATTCTCATAATTTCAAAACTTAATATATAATTATATGGAATTAAAAGACTACCCTACTCTTCAAGATGAAATTTTGACTCCATTCTTATAAAACATATTGAAAACATTTATGATAATTAAAAAATTGTTCAAAATATAAATTCATTATTTAAGACTAATTGATTTACCTTCGCCAAAAGTAACCAACTTGATAGTTCCTGCGCCACCGTCTCCCTCAAGGGTTTCACAACTCTTGAAAGCGCCAGGCATAACCTTGGGGAAAAGGTTATCTCCGTCAATAACAAATGCTTTGAACAACCTGGATGGGGAGATTGAAGAGATGACTTCATGCTCGTATGTAATGACACCCATGATAATTAATATTGTAGATTAAAGAAAATATCAAATCAAATACAAAAAAAAGAACAAGAAGAGATTTGTAAGATTAAAGGTTGTGGGATGGTGTTTTATGGGAGAACCAAATGTCTTATTTATAAGTGAAGACATGTCTAAGGTTGTCTTGTGGGAGCATATGTTGTTCTTTTTTTTTTTCTTTTTTTTTTTTTTTCTAGTTGTGAACTTTAGTCTTCTTTGTGTGTACTATATATAAATAATTAAATACATGCCCCTCCAAGTTGGTATACATAATAGTAGATGGATCATTATATAATTGAGCTTGGAGATTTCCTCATGCATGTGAAATTATGGTTAATTAGCTTGGAGATTTCCTCATGCATGTGAAATTATGGTTGATTATTCTTTCTTATTCAACCTTCATTTGTCAAAGATTTGATGAATATTATATTTCTTTTCTTCTCACTCTAGATCTCTCTAGATATATATCGTAAAAATTGTTGTGTATTGAGTGTATTATACAATTTGATTTATCGTATTATTTGATTAACTAAAAAATATTACTTGTTTACTTAATATTATTGAAATGTATTATTTTTTACCTTCAAAAGGTAGGTATTACTTGGTATTTTATAAATATTATTGTTATTTTTAACAATAGTACTTGTTTATCTATAAAGTATTACTAATTTATATAAAAAATATACATTTTGTGAGTTGCACGATATGCACTCGATACACAATATATATATATATATTATAGCATTAAATTTAACATTTTTTCTCACTTATCCACAATCAAAAGCAGGCATGTTTTTTAATTTAAGCAAGATGTGGAGTTGGTATAAAATGCTAGTAAAGGATTGCCAACTTTATATATATATATATATATATATATATATTTTATGAGATTACATTTTACAAATATTAACAAATGAAAGCCATCTCAATTGTTAATAAATTAAATGAATATTGTGAAAGTGGAGTGGAAGAAACAGCCAATGACCTTCCCCCAAAATAATAATAATATTAATTAAAAAAATATGATAATTACCTAATTTATACCTATTGTATTGATTAATAGGCCGACCTAATTTTTTTTAATATAATTATGAATATAATATATGGCCTGATTTAAAAGTAAAGTTGACTAAGAATATTGGGTTAGGTGTTCTGAAAAGCCAACGACATGTTTGGTTTTCATTGCCCTCAAAAATATGACTTTGATCGTTTGAAAAGAGTTCTATTTCAAAATTACTTCGTGTGTTAAAATCTTATTTTAGAAGTTGAAGATATTATTTTATTAGTATAAATAAATAAAAATTATAAAATAATACGGTCAATTTAATTTCAATTCCTACATAATTAGTTTTGAAAATCGACGATTTCAAAACAACCAATATTCCAAAAATCTCTAACTCCTCATTGCTCAAATTAAAATCTTTCACTAATGAAAAATTATTGTATAATTAAATTAGTTGTTGAATGGATGAAGTAATTAATATCAACAAGAATTGTTTACTAAGTAATAAATTAACAATAAAATAAAATCAAAATTAAAAAACTGAAAAATAAAAATTCAAAAAAATAAAAATTCCAATTAAATTTGAAAAATAATGAGGGACACTATTTGCACCGGAATCTTCTAAATACACATTATTTAAAATTGATTTATTTTCTTTTACTAACTATATTTTATTTATAACAATTATACCATTTTAATTAAAAAAACAAAATAGAATAAACAAACGGTGCCCTATTGGCACCGCCAAATTCGTTAAATACACTTTTAAAATTATTATACAAAATTAAATATTATTAAAATGACTAAAATATCATTTTATCCAATCTACTCAATCTGATTGTTCAATTTGCTTAAGGTTCGCTCAGAATATCAAGCCGAACAAGTAAACTAGTGGCCCATAGATGTAGAACACTATTTTATTCATTTTTTTGACAATTTATTTTGAACCTATCATATATATCTGCTCGTATATGTTCGAACATAATTATTTGTATTCGACAAGATTGGTCGAATACATTTGTTCATGTTCAAACCTTATTTGTGAAATAAGGACAAACATATTGGCTTAAAGCTTGTTCGAAATATCATACAAAACTGCTGAAGTAGTATTAAACAAAATCTATCAAATGCTACTTTACCTAATTGGTTAGATGTTTGAGGGAATTTTAGATAAATTGAACAATTATTTTTCATTAACATATACATTCAAATATTAATTGACATATTCAAACTATATTGTAGAATATAAATTAGATTAGTTTTATGTGCGTATGTAAGAATATTTTAATTATTTTAATAATATTTAAGTATATCTAATTTATTTTTAAAATATATTTTAAGTATGGCCTTTTCTATCCACACCACCATTTTCTCTTTTCACACCACATTTACTAAATACACCACAAAAAATTACATTTAAAATTTCAAAATTACTAACCACACCACAAAAATACCTATAATACCCTTAACACTTAAAAAAATTTAAAAATAAAAAAAAACAGCAAACCCTACCTCACTCACTCCTGCGAACCCTGCGCGCCGAACCCCCTTTCCCCACACCCGTGCCGAACTGCTCCTAAGCCAACCCCACTGTCGCCGAACTGCTCCCCACCATCCCGAGCTACTCGAGAACCTTCCACCGTCGAAGATCATGGACGCCGAACGCGAAACTCCAGGTAATCTGTCGCAATATGTTCCATGAAAATTTCCATTAAATTCGCAAATTCGAAATCCGTTCGGCGCTGGTTGGCCGAACAGCCTGCGAGGCGTTCGGCCAGTGTTGGCCGAACAGCCTGTATTATTTTATTTTTAACGTTTGCAGCACGTCATTTTTCGATTGATGCGAACCCTAGTCAATTGTGGGCTCAAAACGTTGATGCCCGGAACATTCTTGACCCACTAGTTCGCATGTGGACAACCCAGGATCCGCAGTTATCGCTTGATTACGTGATGCCTAGAGTTGAGCAAGCTGCAAGAGTACTCCACGGTCTCACGTTGGATGATGGGAATGAATCCGATGAGTAGTGATTGTAATATATATGTATGACATTAAACTTTTCTACATTTGAATGTTAAACATTAGATGAAAGATCGACTTTATTCAGTGTCCAATATTTTGTTAAATTATCAATTTAATGTTTGCTCAATATTCAATTGTGCCTTGAATAAACAAAATTGTTTGGCCATTAAAAAAAACAGAACGTACAAAAACAGAACGTACAAAAAAACAGCACGAAAAAAATAGAACGTACAAAAAAACATAAAAAATGAAGTGTCAGGGCGTTCGGCCAGTGTTGCCCGAACATAACACAACACGTTCGGCCACCACTGGCCGAACACATCACATTGTGTTCGGCTAGGACAGGCCGAACGGTGAAAAAACAGAATGGTGAAAAAAACAGAACGTACAAAAAAACATGAAAAATGAAGTGTCAGGGCGTTCGGCCAGTGTTGGCCGAACATAACACAACACGTTCGGCCACCTCTGGCCGAACACATCACACTGTGTTCGGCTAGGACAGGCCGAACATATTTCATTGCGTTCGGCCAACACTGGCCGAACGCCCTCACACTTTATTTTTTATGATTTTTTAATTTTGAAGGTTATATTGGTAATTTTGCTAATGTTCATTTTTGTAAAAAAAATGGATGTGGTGTGAAGAGTAATTTGGGTGGTGTGGATAGCACCACGTATTTGAGGAGATGAATAGTGGCGCCGAAATAATAATTTTCAATGTAAAAATAGGAAAATAAAATTTGAAAGTTATTTAGATAATAATAAAAACCATAAAAAATTACAAATATTAATTTGGCATATTCTATACACACCACCAAAATTTCTAAACACGCCACATTTACTAAATACACCACACAAAATTACATTTAAAAATTCAAAATTACTAAACACACCACAAAAATACCTATAATACCCTTTAACCCTTAAAAAAAATTTAAAAAAAAATTAAAAAAAGGCAAACGCAATTCTGCTTCTGCAAACCCTACCTCTTCCCTGCGCCGAACGCGACCGAAGCGACCTTCCCTGCCACCTGCGCCGAACGCGACCTTCCCTGCCGTCGAACATAATGGACGCCGACCGCGAAACTCCAGGTACTGTTGCAAATCCGAACTTCAAATTATGTATTTTCTGTCGCGAGTCTGTATCCGTTCGGCGTTGGTTGGCCGAACAGCCTGCGAGGCGTTCGGCGCTGGTTGGCCGAACAGCCTGCCAGGCGTTCGGCGCTGGTTGGCCGAACAGGATGCAAGGCGTTCGGCCAGTGTTGGCCGAACAGCCTGCTTTTTTTTACTTTTTTTTTTTTGCAACGTATGTATGTTAATATTTTAATTATCTTATGTTATAGTTTACGAAAGAAGGAGAAGACGGCCTACCGCTTCAAATAGACGATTACGGGCTGCCCAGCAAGAGACGGGTCCTTCTCAGGAGGCGGGTCCTTCTCACGTGCCGGAAGAACAGGAGGAGGAATACGCCGAAATGCCTCAAGAACAAGTGAGGCAAGCCGAGCAGAACGAGTTATTGATGGGCCCATTTCCCGGCGGCCCCTACGATCCGTCATTACTGCGAAGCTTCAAAACACACGTAGCCGCCGACGTGTGGAATGGCAATGAGAGAGGCATTTTAAAATGCCTCTGCCACACTTCGAAGCTTCTTCGATGGGTGTATCCCGAGGACGAGACGACCCGAGTCTGGAGGTCGTATGTGAAGCGGTCTGGGCTTCACAATTTGAGCAAGATATCCTACAGAGCTCCCAACCGGAACCTCATTTCTGCATTCGTCGAACGGTGGCAGCCGGAGACCAACACTTTCCACCTACCCTTTGGTGAGATGACGATCACATTAGATGATGTGTCGTCTTTACTCGGTCTTCCGGTGGTTGGGCAGCCAGTGCAGGTGGAAGACGATCCTGCAGAATTCTCGCCTGCACTGATACATCCCTTGTTGTGTGTGTCAGTTGAGGATGCCGTATTGGCCCTCAATGACAAGAGAGGGCAGTCTGTGAAGCTAGAGTGGCTTCGTAGCACTTTCTCGGACAGCGTTCAGATTACGCAGAGACGAGCTGCAGAGAAGGCAGCACGAGCCTATATACTTTATATCCTTGGGTGTACCATATTTTCCGATAAAAGTGGTACTCGGATCTCTGCTGGCTATCTGAAGCTGCTGGAAGACACGAGCGTCGTCCGGGAATTTGCATGGGGTGCTGCTGCCCTTGCCTATCTTTATAGGCAGTTAGGCTCCGCATCAAGGGCGAGAGTAAAGCAAATCGCTGGATATCTTACACAATCGCTGGATATAAATGATGAATGATTATTTAATACCTATTTGTTGTGGTATTTTCAAAATGCATCAAGTTGTTCACCCAACAAGAAACAAATCGCTCCTTATACCCACTTATCCAATTGTCCAAAACATATTTCACAGTCTCTTTTTTATAGGAAAAATCATTCTGAAACCGCTGCAGCAACTCTTCGAACTTGTGCTCTGATTCGGCAAAAATCAACGAATTCCAGCTGCAATAAAACGAATTCCATTGTTCCTTTGTGCTAAAGTATTTCTTGCATTTATGCATTACATTTCTGTTGATGTGCCACCGACATAGCAAATGATGAGAACTAGGAAACGTTATCTCGATTGCATTTATCAGTGCAAGCTCTCGGTCGGTTACAAATATTTTCGGTAGGCTGGATTGGTCAATCAAATCTTTAAGGACATTGCACGCCCATAAGTAATTATCCTCCTTCTCGGATTCTAGATAGGCACATGCAACTGAAAATGTCATGTTTGTGGAAGTCACCCCAACAATTTCTAAAAACGGTAGTTTGTACCGGTTTGTTTTGTATGTACAATCCATTAACAAGACATTTGGAAAGGCCCGGAGCAACTTCACACTTGTCGGATGGGCCCAAAACATATCTCTCACAGCATCTGTTTGCTCACACCGCCTAGTATGGAAGAAAAAATCTTTCTCCTTAAGTTTGCCCATGAGATATTGCAGCTGTGACCTGCCACAGTGTTCGACTAGTCTGTTCTTCTGTCGAATATTGTAGATAGTCTTTATCGTAGATTTATTTTCTGTATACCTCTTCTGCAACGTAAACAATATGTCCCTAGGACGGCTATTACCGGTAGATAGATCAGACACCAATTTCACCTCATTCGTAGTTAAACGGCCAGCAAAAGAGTGACCCTCTAAATATCTTGACATCTCGTGATTATGCGAACCACAAATGACCTCCAAGGCCCATGCATCAGTCTCTTTGTAGTATGTTCCTTTTAGACGAAATGGACAATCGCATTTCTTGGTTCCGCGACGACGATGCTCAATTGTTTTATTCTCTACCTCTTCCAATTCTCTTCCACTTTCATTTGTTTCTTGATTTTCATTTTTCTCTTTGCTCTGTTTTTTTTTTCGGTGGCCGATATTTACCCCCTCGTTCGCATCCTAACCACAAACGAGGTCGTCTGCATTCATCTCCGATTTCTGACCTCATCACAACCACTACCATGCCTAATGGGATAGCCTTTTCACGGACCCAAGAAATCAAATTTTTCGTGATTCGAACAAATCCATTGTATTAAACACATCTTGATAATCAACAACCACCTCGTTGTTATCTAAAATAAAAGCACTTGTTCTTGAGGTCTCCTGAAAATAAAATTAAATGAATCAGAAAACAACCAAAAAAAGTACAAGACAATCCGTGTTCGGCCTAGAACAGCCGAACATGCGTTCGGCCTGTATCAGCCGAACACAGCACGAAGTGTTCGGCCGTGAGTAGCCGAACACAACACGAAGTGTTCGGCCGTGGGTAGCCGAACGTTACATAATGTGTTCGGCCTTCAGACGCCGAGCGTTACATTATGTGTTCGGTCGGTATTGGCCGAACGTTTAGGCTTACGTTCGGCTGATACAGGCCGAACGCACCCGAAATTTCTGCTACGCGATGCAGATTTCGGTTTTGAAAGAAAATGAAGGACAAAACACAATGTAGTACAATAAAACATTCCAAAACTTACCGATTTTAAATGTACTTGTTGATTGTCCATGAATATAAGAAAAAAATATGGTGAATGAATCAATTTTTGGTTTTAAAATTTTTAGGGTTTTACGCAGAGAAGGGAAGGGGGAAGAAAGCTTACAGGTGCCAATTTTTTTTTTTAAATTTTGAGAGTTATTTTGGTAATTTTGTTAAGGTTCTTTTTTATAAAATTAAATGGTGTGGTGTGTTTAGAAGAAAGGGTGGTGTGTATAGCCCCTCCCATTTTTAGCTTCATTAGTCAGTGCGATTTAAGTAACCCTCTTACTCGCAGAATCCTCCATTGCCGAAATTCCTATGAGAAAGCTTTCATCTCTGGCTTCCAGGGTTGCACCTGAAATACAGAACCTTGCCGAAAGATTTAAAAACCCAAAAAAACCCAGATATTCAAGACCCTCAAACGTAAAACCCCGCGAAAATCTTGGGCAAAATCCAGCACCTTCTTCAACAGGTAAGCTTGAATCCAAAGGCTCAAGCTTTGCTTCAATTTCAGCTTCTAAATCTCCCATTTCTGTTTGTGAACAAAGATTCAACTCGAAGCCCATCGATCATCGCTACTTAGCTGAAATTCTATCAAGAAAAGACTGGTATTTGCTGCTAAATCACGAGTTTAAGGCTCAGTTGGACAATTTGAATGCTCAGACTGTGGTTAGCGTTATACAGAACCAAGAAAATGTGTTATGCGCTTTGCGATTTTACGTTTCAGTTACGAACAACAGTGTTTCGCTTGCTAAGAATCAGTCAATTCGGAATGCTTTGAACAATGCTCTATATAGGAAAGGTCCAGTTTTGTTATCTTCTGTGTTGATACAAGATATTAAAAATTCCGGGTGCAGAGTTAATGAGGATTTTCTCTGTGTTTTGATCGGCAGTTGGGGAAGATTGGGGTTGGCCAAGTACTGTTCTGAGGTTTTTGAGCAGATTTCTTACCTAGGAATTGGTCCTAGTACTAGGTTGTATAATGCCGTGATAGATGGGCTAGTGAAGTCAAATTCATTAGATTTGGCCTATCTAAAATTTCAGCAAATGGAGGTGGATAACTGTATCCCGGATAGGTTTACGTATAACATTCTTATTCATGGAGTTTGTAAGGCTGGTGTAGTGGACGAGGCTCTTCGTCTGGTGAAACAGATGGAGGGGTTGGGATATTCACCCAATGTGTTCACGTATACTATCTTAATGGATGGATATTTCAATGCTAAAAGAATAGATGAGGCATTTAGGCTTCTTGAGGAAATGAAAGCAAGAAATGTAAAGCCTAATGATGCCACATACCGATCATTAGTCAATGGAGTTTTTCGTTCTGTGCCCCCAAATGAAGCTTTTGAATTGTTATCAAAATGGGTGAATAGTGAGCCCAATCGTCCTAAAGTGATTTATGATAGCATAATTTATAGCCTATGTGATAATTGTTTACCGAAGTGCACAGCTAATTTTTTTAGAACAGCTGATGAACAAGGTTATGTTCCTGATAGTTCGATATTTAACATTGCAATGACTTGTTTAATTAAAGGATTGGACCTTGAGGAAACTTGCCAGATATTTGACCATTTCATCAAGCGCGGGGTGAAGGTGGATATAAGTACTTTTCTGGCACTTGTTGAAGCTTTGTACTTATCAATAAGAGTAGGGAAGGGCAATCAATATCTAAGTTGGATACTCCAGAAAGGACTCCTGACAAATGTATTCTCATATAACATGCTGATTGATTGCTTTTGCAAAGCTAAAATGATGGACAGGGCAATAGAGACTTTAGGAATGATGATGAAAAGAGGTATTGTTCCTAATCTTGTTACTTTCAACACACTTATTGCAGGGTATTGCAAGGATAAGGATGTGCTGAAGGCACGAGAAATGCTACTGATGCTCCTTCATCATGGTTTTAAACCAGATGTGTTCACTTTCAGCACAATAATTGATGGTCTTTGCCAGGTTAATCAGATTATTGATGCTTTTGATTGTTTCTTAGAGATGGTGGAGTGGGGAATCACTCCTAATGCCATCACATATAATAGCTTAATTCGATCGTTGTGCATCTCCGGGGATGTTTCTAAAGCAATGAAATTGCTGAGAAAGATGCAAACTGATGGAATACAACCAGATGTTTACACTTTTAACGCTCTAATACAGAAGTACTGTAAGGATCATAAAATTGATAAGGCACAGAGGCTTGTCAAAAGCATGTTAACACTGAACTTGTGTCCTGATAATTATACATACATTGCTTTTATGAAGGCATTGTGTGAAACTGGAAAATTTCATGAAGCTAAGGATGTGTTTACTTCGATGGAGATAAATGGCTGTCAACCTGATGAATATGCATGCAATTCATTCATTGAGGCCTTGCTCAAGTCAGGGAGTTTTCAAGATGCTCAAGATGTATGGTTGAAATACAAAGAGAAGGGAATCTCCTTGAAACCAATGCCTGTTACATCTGGTGCTTTCGTTGGTTGATTGTTATATCAAGGAGATCCACAAAGTTTAGTGGCAGCTTTGTCGAAAATTTGGCTTTGAGTCCTTGAATAGAAAATTTGGTTTCTGTACCCTGATACTTATACATGGAAGTCATTCATGCATGCCATGGTCCATCATGCAGATTTCAAGAAGCCAGATGTATGTTGGCATAGTCCATAACTGTTTTTCTTAGATTGACATGAATCTCATTTGATTTGTATTTCTATGAAGGCACTGATTCTTTCTTCACAGTAGGTCAGGCCGTTCATGTCTATGCTGAAACCGCAGAAGTCCAGTGATAAAGTGAGCACTTGAAGAGTTCTGCTTGAAGCACCTAGCTGATGGTTAAGTGGCTGGTGGTTCATCATGTCTATATTTGGAACTTCACGTAGGCAAGAGGATTTCGAGTGGTTTTGTCTGGAAAAGGAACAGTTTTTTTTTTTTTTTTTTTTGCTTTTCTTTATTTATATTATTTGGTGATCGGTAGTCCATGCTCCTAACGCAACACTGAAGAATGTCCCGGTTTACTGTTCATTAGTTGACAACCTTGGGAACACTTATAGATTCCTTACTGTACAATAGCCCCTTGTTATCTAGGTCACTCTTAGGTGTATTGAATTATACACACTCCCACGTGTGTACCACCTCTTTGGAAATCTGATGGGTTGTATACGCACTTGATTTTCTTGTAAAGCTAACTAGATTTTGCTTCAGAGTATGTAGAACCCTGATATTGGATGAAGAAGGAAAGAGGGTTATGTGGAACTTCTTTCATACTTGTTTATATACGCTTATCGCTCTGGTTGAATATGGGAAAAGAGTGAATCTCTCTCTCTCTCTCTCACACACACCCCACTCAAAATAGAGTAATGTACCATTACTTGCACTACGAGGTTCTGGTTGCAGTTTTGATACCTGGGCTCTTCCAACAAACAGAAAGTCAAAGTTGGTGGATATGGTCCAACCAAACTGTCCTTATGGTCACCTATATTCTATTCAGGTATAACAACAATTCCATCAGATTACCTATATTTTACCATTTTCTTGATTGATTATATATTCTTCAGCTACAAGATTCTCGATTACTTGGCAATATAATGTATCTCTCCTCTTTTAGAACATTGTCAATTGTATATCTTGCCAAACATAGGATATGTATTTCTGGTTGTTGTGGCAACTAGGAAATGACTACTCTGTCTGATTCATATCTATATATACTTCAGCCTAAATCTTGCTCTTTAATGTTTTTTCATCATCGGTGCAATGGCGTTCTCTGTGTTTACTGATCGTTGGCCCATAGTTTCACTTCTGCTTTACTTCTTTGTTTCCACTTGCAAATTCGGTATAAAAATAGCCAAGCGATATTATTGTTGAAGAAATTCTTAAGAGTGTGTGTGTACATAAGCTTGATTATTTTCTTGATATTTTGGATAGGTAGAGCATATGATTATCCTCATCTTGGCGCTGCTGGTGTAGTAGCAAACGAGTATTTGCCAAAAGCTGAAGTCGAAGGAGAGACTGATCAGTTCTTCCCTCAAGCTGGAATCATAGGCATTGGTCCTCATATTTTCGGCAAAGCCCTCGGATGTCTTAGTGATAAATACGTAAGCCACTTATTGCTAATTTTACATTTTTTTAATTGAAGTAAATATGTGAGCCACACTATATTTCATGCATGAAAGTTCTGTATGTTTTTTCTACAATGAGACATTCTCGAGAAGAGTGTCTTATCGAGAAGATAGTCGAAATATGGGTTTTTTACCTTTTGGTTTGTAATGTAAAAAGGGGATATGACCCACCCCTTAAGCGGTAGATAAAACTATTTTTGCATTTAAAAAGTCAAATATACCTTTTTAGTAAAAACGAACTTGTCGTTGCTCCTCGGTTTTGGAACCTCTAGAAGCTCAAGATAGACCGTCTCAAGCTTCACATGCTCAAGAAACCCTGAAGGCCTCAGGAAGTGCAAAGAGAAGACCTAAATTTGTCTTCTACGTGAAGGTTATCTTAGGTCTTTTTAAATGCCAAAATGGCTAAGATCGTATTATTTCCACCCTCCTCTTCAAACTACCAACAAAAAAACTATGTTTCGAACAACCCTTCATGCAGATTTACAGCAGCTGTGAAGAACCTCATAGGCTCACTCAAAGTGGAGAGCTGAACGTGCCTCCTGAATACACAGACGAGTATTGCAAAGGTCCGTGCCTTGCTGAGACGCACCACGCGCTCGACTGTATCAACAAAATCATGAAAGGGTTCATATTTCTCAATCTAGCCACACTGAATGATGTTCGAGATACAATCGAGTCTGGTTGTAGCTATGGGCCTAAAAGAGGTCTGAAAATTGTATATAACCTGCTTTCTCTCTTTCTTCTTCTTCTTCTTCCTCCTTTTTTTTGATAAATATAAACATTGTTTTGAGTTCTTACAGGTAATTTTGATGTGGTCGGGCGTCTTCAAGCCAATGATGCTAGCAAGAAGAAGGTTTCGAACAGTGTCATTTATGGGCTTGTGACGATGGTTGTTGTGTGGAGACTGTTGCTTTGATTCATTTTGGTTTTAGTGAAAGTTGTTCCTGATGTTCCAGGAGATCGAATTTTTATGTATAATTCTGCTCGATGTAATGATTAATACTTTGTCTTAATTTTTATCGAGCTTTATAACATTTATGTTTGAGCTTGTTTGATTGTTAATTCGATCGAACTTTTGTTAAGGTGCATGGTGTGTGGGCCCAAGCTAGGAGGATATATTGGAAATCTATAGTATCATATTCATGGTCGTTTGGATCGAAGAATTTGAGAAATGATTTTAAATCAATCATTTCCATTTCTAATTATTTTCAAGTAATCTAAATAATTTGAGTGTTGAAATCCACTAAAATATGTTGCTTCTTTCTTGTACTATCATTAATTTATATATATATATATATATATTGAGAAATTTAGATGATAATACTTTCTTCGTTTATAAAAGATGTTTCGTGCATACTTATAATTTTTAAGAGGTTGTACTTTCATATTAACATAGATAAAAAGTCATATAAATACATATGACTTCTTTTTAAGACAGACGAAATATTTTTTTTTTTTAAATTTCTTGTATTGTTTTATAATACATTCATAACGTAAATTTAATAATTTAAATTACAAATATATAATTTACAATAACATTCTGAAAATTTAGATTATATTAAAAGAAATATTAATTTTCCAAAGTATATATATTCGTTCAAATATTTTCTCTTTCTGAGCTGCAATCAAGAACGAATTACATTTTGAAACTGAGTTCAAATTCACTCCTTGACTTTCCACTAACGAACTTAACCGCCATCTTCTCCAAGAACCTTTGTCTCTCTTTCCTCTCTCTACAATGGATTCTTCCAAGAATCTCCACAATACTCTCTATCATTCCCCAAGAAAGCTCTCACAATCAAAATCCCATTATTTCTTCTCACTTCTCTTCACTGTAATCCTCATCATCATCTTCTTCTCCGCCTCCTCCGACACTTCTCCGGCCGCTTATTACCGAAGTTACGCCTCCCGATTTCGGCCAAAAGACCCGTCACCACTGTCGTTTAACGTTTTCCCTGAGGCCCGTTTTGCCAAACAGTTACACAGAGACGAAACAGACTCTTGCGATGTATTTGATGGCCACTGGGTTGTGGATGAAGGTTTCGGGCCTGTTTATGGGCCGGGGTCTTGTCCTTTTATCGATGATGCTTTCAATTGTTTCAAGAATGGACGCAATGATTCGGATTACCTCAGGCTGAAATGGAAACCTCATGCTTGTGAAATTCCAAGGTTTCTTTCACTTTTCCTTTTTATCTTTTTCAAAAAAAAAAAAATCTTGATTTTTTTTTTTCTTAATGTAGGTTTGATGGATTGAAAATGCTGAAGATGTTACAGGGGAAAAGAATGGTGTTTGTGGGAGATTCACTGAACAGGAATATGTGGGAATCTTTAGTTTGTGCTTTGAGGGAATCTTTAATTGATAAGAGAAGAGTGTTTGAAGTTTCTGGCAAGAATCAGTTCAGAACACAAGGATTCTATTCTTTTAAATTTAAGGTCAGAAAAATTAGAAAATTGTTCTGAAATTGTCTGCAAATCACTTTCTGAAACCACTTTGGTCTCTCTCTCTCTCTCTCTCTCTCTCTCTCAGGATTTCAACTGCTCAATCGACTTTGTGAAGTCACCATTCCTTGTTCAAGAATGGAAGTTCTCAGACAAGGCCGGAACTCGTCGGGAGACGCTGAGATTGGACATGATGGAAGGCTCTTACAACAAATACCATGATGCTGATATCATTGTTTTCAACACAGGTCATTGGTGGACTCACCAAAAAACTTTCCAAGGGTACATACATACATAAATATACACACAATACTTTAAAAACTCACAATTGTGTGTGTTTACAAGAGATTTGAAGGCTTGTTCTCTATGGTGTTTCATAATTTTCTTTCAGGAAGTACTATTTTCAAGAAGGCAATCATGTCTTCAACAATCTAGGAGTTGCCGATGCGTATAAGAAGGCATTGAAGACGTGGGCGCAATGGGTTGATTTCAATATCAACAGCAGCAATACTAGAGTCTTTTTTAGGGGATACTCAGCTTCACATTTCAAGTACACCTCTCTCTCTCTCTCTCTCTCGTTATCTCTGTCTCAAGTTAGTGAAAAAGTGTATTCTTGTGAAGTGCAGAGGTGGGCAATGGAACTCTGGGGGAAGTTGTGATGGAGAGACGAAGCCAATCACAAACGAGGCTCATCTAGCTCCATATCCATGGATGATGAGAGCACTAGAATCTGTGTTATCAGAAATGAAGACACCTGTTTTCTATCTCAACATAACAAGAATGACAGACTACAGAAAAGACGGGCACCCTTCGGTATTCAGACAATCATCTTCGAAGAACAGAGATGGGATTTTTCAAGATTGTAGCCATTGGTGCCTTCCCGGAGTGCCTGATTCTTGGAATGAGCTTCTGTTCGCAATTTTGGTTAAGTCACAGAAAAAATCTTGTTAGTAGTATCTTCTGTGCAATGTGATGCCCGATTTTCGTCTGTAACCAGCATTTGTCGCTTGATTTTTGGGCTTCTTCCCACATTGAATGTTGCTTCAAATGATTCAAACAAGAATTGAAAAAACATGTTTATATTGTGAAAAAAAAGAACAGGAAGTAGAGTTCTTTAATCTGTCATTACAGTCACTTTTTCTATCTGATAGTCTGCATTTCTTTTATGATTCAGACAGAAGATTACGTAAAATGGACAAATTGATAAAAATAGAACATATATTAGACCATAACTCTATGGCGTTTTAGGCGTCGTTGCAGCGCCTGCGTTTCCTCGACTGGCGGTTTTCTCCTTGTTCACAACCACATGAGGCTGCGCATTGATGCATGGGAATGAGACGGGCTTACAGAAGACCTTGTGATGGGATTCGAGCACTGAGTAGAGTTCGGTCACTCCAAATGATAATATTCTTAACAACCACGAACAAACAATTAAGGATGTCCGGGCCTGTCTTGAACAGTTTAATTGCTCCTGCATTTGGAGCCGGGTGGACATTGAGTTTGCTGTTTTGGGCAGCTTGATGAAGCGGGATTACGGAACAGAGCTTACAACTTTCAACACTCTCCTTACATGGCTTTATTTATCTGGTAAGGTGGTGGAAGTAGAAAGATTGTTGAAAAAGGTTTTGGCTTTGAAACTGTGTTAGTATAATGATATTATGATTTTAGCTGTGCTAAACAGGCACTGCAAAATCGATGGTGCTTTACTTGATGGTTTGTGTAGGGATTGAATGGTCGATGATGCTCTATAGCTCCTATACAAAAGGACCAAAAAAGGGCATCACACCTGATACATCCATGTATGGTTTGATATATTCAGGCAGTCTTGAATTGTTGGTAGATGGAATGAGGTCAAAGGCCTGTTGTAATCGACCATTGGTAGATGGAATGAGGTCAAGTACTTGTTGTGATCGACCATTGGTAGATGGAATGAGGTCAAATACTTGTTGTGATCGACCATTGGTAGATGGAATGAGGTCAAATGCATGTTGTGATCGACCATTGGTAGATGGAATGAGGTCAAATGCATGTTGTAATCGACCATTGGTAGATGGAATGAGGTCAAATGCATGTTGTAATCGACCATTGGTAGATGCAATGAGGTCAAATGCATGTTGTAATCGACCATTGGTATATGCAATGAGGTCAAATGCATGTTGTAATCAACCATTGGTAGATGGAACGAGGTCAAATGCTTGTTGTAATTGAAGTGGTCGATCACAGGGTATTTGTGGATCTAACTAATCAGGTGTGACTCATTTTGTTATGCTAGTGGATGCAATTTGCAAGTAATAAAATATGGAAGAGGTTGGGGATGTTTTTTGTAAATGTCAATTAATGCAGGTTTTTATTAGTAGTTTGTGAGTTAGATTTGATCTTTCATTGTTTTAAGATATTATCCTTCATTTTTGTTCTGTTTGAATGCGCGTTATGCCCGTATGTTTGCTTATGTTGTAGATGATCATCTTTGACGATTAGGCATGGCATTGTTCAAGACTGTAGACACTGGTGCCTACCTGAAATGAGCTTGTCATACAATGTTAGTTAAATCTCAGAAAAATATATACTGTTAGTTGTGCCTTTTGTGAAATGAGATTTATAGTTTGTCATCTGATTTCTGTTTGCTGTCTGAAAATCTCCCTTTTTTGTGTTTGTCATTAGTAAAGGACTGAACTGATTATTTCAACAATAATATGGAATTGAATATTTTATTAAGAGATTTCTTTCTTCTGATATCTAGACATAGTAACTAAGGACAGTTGAAATCTCAATAGGCTACACAACATGTTTAAACCAAGAGAGAGAGAGAGAGAGAGACCATTATAGGCTTGGACTATGCATCAACCCGGAAGCACTTACACTGGTTCTTTCTTTACTAACACAATTGCTTTAGAAATTCCAATGCATGCATTTCATCACGCATTCTTGTTTTTAATCCAAATGAGACACCATGTTGAGACAGAAGGAACTTGTGGCAGCAGAATATAGTGATTGTTGTGACAGAATAGGATTATAGAGCATAAACAAGAAACAAGAAACGTAAAGAAGACACAAGATTTACGTGGTTCACCAATAAATTGGCTACGTCCACGGGCAGAGAGGAGAACGGATTTTATTATGTGGTATGTGGGTTACAGATTACAGATCTCAAAGACCATATATATAGTACTTAGGAAAATCTAAAATACCGAAATTGATGATATGCATATCTTTGTCCTGGATATGCATATCTTATATCTTCATCATATCTTTCTAAGATTTGTTCCCAGATTTACTCTTGATTCTCCTTATTTTTAGTCATGCCTTTTCTTCCTTGATATATATAGCTCTGCGAAGTGTGTGATTCAAGACATATCAACAAATCTCCACCTTGACTTGAATCTTCCTTGCAAATGCATCATTACAATGCCAGATGAACAGACTCCTCCTTTCTGCCTCAGATTTGCCCTCCTTGGGCATCTAACAGCTTGTGACATTTAGCAAGTTCAAACAATGTCGAAACTTGCTATGCGGGACCGACTTGGTGAACATGTCAGCAGGATTATCAGCAGTACCTACTTTCATCACCTTGATTCTCTGTTCACTCCTCAGAAAATGATACCTCACATCAATATGCTTGGTCCTCTCATGATGGACCTGATCCTTGGTCAAACAGATTGCACTCAGACTGTCACAAAATACAATAACTTGATCATGATGTAGACCAAGATCACCTACAAGCCCTTTCAACCAAACTCCCTCTTTAGCAGCTTCTGTCAGTGCCATATACTCTGCTTCAGTTGTAGACAAAGTAACTGCAGCCTGCAGAGTTGCCTTCCAACTAACAACAGAACCACCAAGAGTGAAAACATAACCAGTCATAGATCTTCTACTATCAACATCTCCAGCATAGTCAGAATCAGAATAACCAGTCACAGAAACGAGAGCATCACCTCCATAAATGAGACCAACATCAGACGTACCTCTGAGATAACGGAAAATCCTCTTCACAGCTTGCCAATGCTCCTTTCCAGGTTGTCCCATGAACCTGCTGACAACACTAACAGCATGTGCAAGATCTGGTATAGTGCAGACCATAGCATACATCAAACCCCCTACTGCATTAGAGTATGGGACTCGAGACATGTACTCCTGCTCAGCTACAGATTTCGGTGCATAATCAGTGGATAAATGAATATTTGTAGCACTTGGAGTATCAATAGGCTTTGCGGTAGACATGCCAAATCTAGACAAGATCTTCTGAATGTAACTCTTCTGTGACAAGAAAAGCTTCTTCTTCTCTCTTTCCCTATATATCTCCATACCCAGAATTTTCTTGGCAGCACCCAAATCCTTCATATCGAACTCAGCACTGAGCAGATCCTTCAACTTCTGAATATCAGACTTGGACTTCGCAGCTATGAGCATATCATCCACATACAGGACGAGATAGATCATGGAACCATCATCAGCTTTGTTGTGATACACACAACAATCATACGGACTCCTGTTGTATCCCAACTGGATCATGTAACTGTCAAACCTCTTATACCACTGCCTTGGAGACTGCTTTAGCCCATATAAAGACCTCATCAACTTGCAAACATAATCTTCCTTCCCCAGAACCTGGAACCCCTCTGGCTGAGTCATGTAGATATCGTCTTCGAGCTTTCCATGTAGAAAAGTTGTCTTCACATCTAGTTGCTCAAGTTCTAAATCTTGATGTGCAACCATTGCTAGTAACACTCTGATGGAATTGTGTCTTACCACTGGTGAGAATATCTCATTATAGTCAACCCCCTCCTTCTGTGTGAACCCTCTTGCAACTAGCCGAGCTTTGTATCTCACACCCTCACCAGGTATGGTTTCTTCCTTCTTCTTGAATATCCATTTGCAAGTAACAATCTTTCTCTCCTTAGGCCGTTTGACCAGCTCCCAAGTCTCATTCTTGGCAAGTGATTCCATCTCTTCTCTCATTGCAGCGAGCCATTGGGCCGACTCACTACCTGAAACAGCCTCTCTGTATGTGAATGGTTCACCTGCAGATGGTTCTTCCTCTTCCACCTCGTCAGCGACTTGTAATGCGTAAGTCACCATATCCTCAAAACCATACCGCACAGGAGGCTTCACACCTGTTCTCCTAGCTCTATCAACCGCTATGCTTGTCTGGCGAGCTTCTGGATGAACATCCGAACTTGCACTTTCAGCTGTAGTATGTTGATCTTCTCCACCTTGGAGTTGTGATTTACACTCATCGAGAGTGACTTGCAGCTCCACCTGTTTATCAACACTACTACAATTTTCTGTACAAATGGACTTTACAGTGGAGTTAAGCATAGAATTCTCATCAAAAATCACATTCCTACTGAATATAACTCTATTTTCTGAAGGTGACCAGATTCTATATCCCTTAACTCCATCCCCGAAACCAACAAATATACCCTTCTTAGCTCTTGGCTCTAATTTACCCTCACTAACATGATAGTAAACATTACAACCAAAAACCTTTAACAGTGAATAATCTGCAAGTTTATTAGACCATACCTCATAAGGTGTCTTGCAATCAATGCCAGTGTGAGGACCACGGTTGATCAGATAGCACGCCGTGTTTACTGCTTCTGCCCAGAACTTTCTAGCCAAACCAGCATTCGAGAGCATGCATCTCGCTCTCTCTAGCAATGTCTGATTCATGCGCTCTGCCACACCATTCTGCTGCGGTGTATGTCGAATAGTGTGGTGTCGAGCAATCCCTGCATCCTTGCAGAACTCGTTGAACTCAGACGAACAGAACTCCAGGCCATTATCAGTTCGCAGTCGCTTGATCTTCTTCCCAGTCTGATTTTCTACCAACGCTTTCCACTGCTTGAATTTCTTGAAAGCTTCACTTTTGTGTTTCATCATAATTACCCAAGTCATCCTAGAGTAGTCATCAATCATAGACACAAAATATCTGTGGCCTCCAATAGACTCAACACGTGACGGACCCCAACAATCCATATTAATGTAGTCAAGAGTCCCCTTGGTCTGATGAACTGCCTTCTTTGGAAACTTACTGCGATGAAGCTTCCCAAAAACACAATGTTCGCAGAATTCAAGACTCTGCACTTTATGCCCAGAAAGAAGATCCCGCTTTGACAAAATCTGCATCCCTCTTTCTCCCATATGACCGAGCCTCATATGCCACAGCCTGGTCATATCCATGGTCTGAACCTCAGATGATGCAACATCAGCAGAACCTGTCACAGTGGAACCTCGCAGATAATATAAGGTACCACGTTTCAAGCCTGTCAGAACCACCTTTGAACCTTGACAGACATACATAACTCCACCTTCACCTTTGAAACTGAAACCCTTGCTGCTGTCAAGGAGACTCAATGATATCAGATTTTTCGTCATCTGTGGAACATGCCTGACTTCATTCAAGGTGCAGAATACCCCATCATGTGTCTGTATCCTGACTGAGCCAATCCCAACCACTTTGCAGGCAACACTGTTAGCAATGGTAACATTTCCTCCATCTATCTGCTCATAGGTCGAGAAGAACTCCCTGTTAGGACAAATATGATATGATGCCCCAGAATCAAGAACCCACACATCATTACGATGTGAATGTCCAGCTGCAACCAAGGCCAGATCATCTTCAGAATTTGTATCAGTTTCTGCAACAGCTGCAGAACCGCCGACACCCTCTTTCTTCTCCTGTTTCCTCTTCTTCCTAGGACAATCATTCTTCCAGTGCCCTGGTTCTTTACAGTAATTGCAGATGTCATCGGGTTTAGGACCTTTTGAACCTTTCTGAATTGGCTTCCCACTTTTCTTCCCAGATTTCTTTTGTCCCTTACCCGTGACAAGCAACCCCGATGCCTGATTTTCTGTGGCCGAGCCAGTTGCCTGTTGACGGTCTTCTCTGCTGTGGAGGGCAGATCGAACATCTTCCAGAGACAGAGTATCTTTCCCAGTAATAAACGATTCAACAAAATTCTCATACGATTCAGGCAAAGATACTAACAGAATTAAAGCAGCGTCCTCATCTTCTACTTTAACATCAATATTACGCAAATCTAGTAAAATTTTGTTTAATTTATCTAGATGATCCCGAAGAGGTGTACCTTCCTGCATGCGTAAACGGAACAGACGTTGCTTCAGAAGCAATTTGTTGGTTAGAGACTTCGTCATGTAGAGACTCTCTAACTTCTTCCAGAGACCATCGGCAGTTTCCTGATCCGCAACCTCGATGATGACATCGTCAGACAGACATAGCATGATAGTCGAGTGGGCCTTTTCTTCTAGGGTATTCCACTCTTCTTCATCTACATCCTCAGATTTAGGTTTTCCTGATAGCGGCGCCCACAAACCCTGCTGCTTCAGCAGAGATCGCATCTTGATCTGCCATAAGCCAAAACTATTTCTCCCGGTGAATTTGTCAACCTTTACGTTGAAAGCAGACATTCTTGATCGGCTCCAAAAACCCTAACAGTGCGGAAAATACCCTGATCGAAACGACCAGGCTCTGATACCAGTTTGTTGTGACAGAATAGGATTATAGAGCATAAACAAGAAACAAGAAACGTAAAGAAGACACAAGATTTACGTGGTTCACCAATAAATTGGCTACGTCCACGGGCAGAGAGGAGAACGGATTTTATTATGTGGTATGTGGGTTACAGATTACAGATCTCAAAGACCATATATATAGTACTTAGGGAAATCTAAAATACCGAAATTGGTGATATGCATATCTTTGTCCTGGATATGCATATCTTATATCTTCATCATATCTTTCTAAGATTTGTTCCCAGATTTACTCTTGATTCTCCTTATTTTTAGCCATGCCTTTTCTTCCTTGATATATATAGCTCTGCGAAGTGTGTGATTCAAGACATATCAACAGTGATGCATCTGCTCTTCAGTTGACTAATATTCGGACACCTCCTGTCCAAACACAAGTGCTGCTGTTCCCATTCTCACCATGATCTCATATTGCAAGTCTGTTGTCTATATCCATTACTTGTAAATGTGGGAGTATATCTCCAACCTTGCCTTGGTAGTTCCAACTAACATTGAATGTTTCGTTAAGGCCAAACGAGTAACCAGATGATTATAGAAGAACTATTGAGGTCTGTACTCATATAATGAGCTTCATTATGCATCTTTTGTGAAATCTCAGAAAATAACTTGTTAGCAATACTGTATCGTTTTTCATTTCAACGAGTTCTAGATAATGCTATTGTCTTACGTCTATTTTCCGTCTTATAATCTGGATTGTTATGTTTCTCATTACTTCATTCAGTCACTGAGAAATTAGGAAAAGAATCTGGATAAAGCTGTTTAAAGGAAGACTCATACTAAGCTGTGCTAGATAAAGCTGTGTTACAGTGGATTGAAAAGTCTGTCAATGGTAGAATAATGAGCAAATCTTCTTAAGTAAACGATCTTCATCCTGATATTTACACTTTTACTTTTAGTGCAAACTTGACAGATGACAGTAGATGGATAATGTAAGAAGGTTCGAATTCTTAAATTAATGCTTAGTGATTCTAAACATCCTCATTTGACTTTCTCAAATGTTCAGAACACAAAGACAGAAAACAAGACAACTACCAGAGACTAGCCATGATCCCACATGACACTTTAAGGGCATGGTAGCTCTTGGAGTTGTTGCACCACCAATCCTTGTTGGCTGAGATGCAAGCTTATCAATAACAGGTTTCCTGTCACGGACTTGTTCTCTTAACAAAGAACCGTGCGGCCTTATCTTATTTCCGCCACTCGCGGTTGCTAAGTTTGAATCAAGTTATCAAGCTTTCTATCAAGTTCTTATCAAGCATTCTCCAAGAGAGTTTGAGTGAATATTCCTCATACTTGCTTTCTTTACTTTCTTGTCAACACTTTGGCACACATTTTGGTTTCGAGCGAGGCTGACTTAGTTACCGCGAGGGGCGGAAATAAGCTAAGACCGCACGTTTCATTGTTGAGGGAACAAGTCCGTGACAGGTGCGGATCCTTATAGGGCTGTGGACCCTTACTGGCTGAAAGGCCATATGTAATCATTGACAATATATATATACATATATATATATAACACTAGGTACCTTGACAACTGTGCTATGCTTCTGATAGCTGGATATAGTAATTTAGGACAACTTACATTCATACTGAAAGGCAGAAAGCTACAGTACTGGACGCATAATCATAGTTTAGGCAATAGAAACACCTTATTAGATCATTAATACGACTAAGGGCTCCATACATGGAACCCTTAGTTCTATGCCATAGTCACTATCACTTCTCTTCTTTCTTCACAGAAACAGTAGCTTTAAGAGCCATTGCATTTCCTGGGATGACAGTTTCTTTCGTTGCAGTGCTTGCATTGCCTTGGCCAACAGTCTCTTCTTTCTTCACAGCAACAGGCTGCGTGTTGAGAACATGCGTAAGAGACGGGCCCACAGCAGACCTCCTGATGGGGCTCGAACAATAGTAGATATCATCCTCTCCAGCACACCCACTGCAGCAGTTTCTGGTAGCCATGATCTCTCAAGTATCAGAATGTGAGAATGTAAGTGATGGATGAAAAGATGGATAATATTTATTGTTGGGGTTTAGGCTTTTCACTTCATTCCAACATTCAATTCTGCCTGTTTGTATTCATTCTAAGAAACGAAGGGGCGATGCATGTTTAAGATTATAACGTCCACATGATTTTTCTGTAATTGATATATATATATATAGAGAGAGATAAATGACATTGAAAGATTAAAATAAGCATAAAGTCATGATATAACATATGAATTTATCAATCAAATGAATAAGTGTTCATTGTAGGTATGTAACATAGACTTCTCTCTTTTTATATATATATATATATATATATGTATATATGTATATAATATATATATATATATGTACGTGTGGATATGTTTCAAGATTCGATCTCAAACATACGAAGATGATACCTACTATTCATTTTTTTTAATGCTTATATGATTTAAAAGGGTTAGGAGGTTGATGGGTTAGCGTCTATTTACATATATACATATGCGTATGTGTGTGATTGTGTACAAATATTAAATAAATATTTATATCGATATAAGAAGATAGAAAAATGTTACTTCTATAAAATAATAAAGTAGAGGCTTACGAATTTTGTGGATGATATATTTAATTAAATACAATATGAGAGATCATATATATATATATTCATAATATATCACGATTAAATTCAATTTATAAAAATAGTTTATTGAAATTATAAATGTATACTGGAGATTTATTTTTATTTGTTAGAACGGCGTCTCAAAAATTCAAACTATTCAAATCAAAACCTATAGTAATTTATATACACCCTCTAGAAAAGTTAATTTTTCCAAATTGAAAATTTTATATAGGTTTAAGCCTGAAGATTAAATCAAGCTATTTGATACTCGATTTGAGATCGTTTATTAAAAGCTCGTATAAATTTTGTTCAACAAAAATAACCAAAAAAATAATGAAAATATTTTAACATTTGAAAAAATACATAGCTCGACTAGAGCTTGATAAGTAAAATTTGTTATTTGAGCTCAACTCGTAGTTATCTTAATTAAAACTTGTTCAAACTCGATTCAATTATATAATTAAAATTCACTCAATATAATGCAAAAAAACTATATAATATGTTAAACAAAGTTAAATAATACTATATTCGGATCGACTTTTACATATAGTCCTATATAAATTTCTATAGTTTTTGTTAAAAAAGTAAAAAAAAAAAAAAAAAAAATATTGAGTTTTTTTTTTTTTGTTTTGTTTTTTTAACGAAGTAATAAACGGGCAGAGGAGTCTATCTAATAAATAAAACTCATATTTATATTATGAAATTAAAAAAATATATTTATATTATGAAAAATAGGAAAAAATAGAACAACCCAAGTAGACACCATGTCGACATAAACCAGATACCTATTTAACCACTCCTGACTTCAAAACGACCCAGTTTTATCTTTTGAACCCAACTTTGTTTTCTTGCCCCCCGCGTCTTGCCGGAGAATCAATTTCTGTTGGAAGTTTAGTATTTCTCGCCGGAAAATGAGGCGGCCGGCGTCCTCTTCATCTTCGATCAATTTCAGTTCCATGACACGGAAGATCGATGTTGATAACAGGATCTCTCTCCGCAATTACTATCGCATCGCTGATAATCTCCTCAAACAGGTAACGCGCATTGGTTTGGTTAAGTTTTAAACGGTTCGAATCAAAATTTTGTCCATCAAAGTGCGTGAATAAATTTCGTTTAAGAACCTAATTCAGCAGATTATCCTGTTGGTTTTAGTTTTTTAGTTTGATGAAGTTGCTTTTGGGGTATATTTGCATCCTCCTTTTCTTGGAATTCTTTGTTTTTTTTTTTTTTTTTTGGCTTTCAGCTAAATTTGAGTGCGTTGATTCCCCTTTTATGTGTCCAATAGTGTATTGGCAGTCTGCGGCAATAATTTACTATGATGTGCACTTTTCGCTTAATTTGGTTTACATTCATTTGTTCTTTCTTAAATTTTTGTGAAGGATTGTTATTTTCCGGGAAAACAAATCAACTTTGTACTTAGATGATTGATTCTTAAATATTTCTTTTTGCAGGCCGATATTTATAGGGAGGAGAAAAACTTAATAGACTTGTATGTTATACTGCTAAGATATTCAAGGTAAAAGCTTATTAGCTCAAGCCTCTCAGTGCATTCTGTCTTTAAATTCTGAAATATTAGCAGTTACTGATGCGTGAAGACATGCTCTGAATTAAAACAGTTTGGTGTCTGAAACTATACCGTTCCACCGAGATTACCAAGCTTTGTGTTCCAAAGAAAGAGTTTTCTATCGGAAGGTAAGACTAGTGTTCCATGGGGTACATGCTTATGCCAGGTTTTCAGTTGTTGATGGTACTGGATAAATTTGTGTCATGCCTCGTTGCAGAAACTGCTTGCTGTGCTAGATGAGCTGGAGACTTTGAAGCCGCAAGTGCGCCATCAGCTAGATGAACTGCAAAATGTTAGCACCTCAAGTCACACAAATAAGTTTGATGGCCCAAACAAGATTTCATACACATCTTCTTTAAATAACAAAGCTTCCTTAAGCTACAGTAACAAGCAGGTATTGACTAGGATTAAATATTGTTTCATTTTGTTTCCTTTCTCTTACCTTGTAGTTTTTGCTCAGATGCAACCCATTACGGAACCTTCATCTTCATTAAAGCAGTATAATGAGTATCCACGATTTTCATCAGCAAATTCCGTTGAATCTCAATTCCAGAAGATGTGAGTGCAATATGATGATACTATACCTTAGTTATTTAAATCAGTATAGTCGTCTCATTATTTATATATCCGAAGTGTTCTCCTGATATGCTAGTTAGCATAGTGAAATAAGTTTCCTTCTTTGATATGCTCATTAGCACCTCTCATTAATAGACTCTTTCTGTTTCGTTTTTTAGACTGACTGCATTTTTTTTCTTTTTTTGTCTGCTTAGAGCTTTTTTTGAATGTTTTCAGGTCATGTGTTGGGCATGAATAAGTTTCGTTGATAAAATCCAGTCTATTTTGTTCCTTTATGTTGCATTTGGATTTATATCAGGACTTCCGGTCAAATGGCTCCATGTGGTGTGGATTCCAAATCCACCACAATGGCTCAAAAAATAGCTAAACAGAGCTGTAGGAAATTTCTTTTTCATTGCCGACAATCCCAATTTTTTTTATTTTTTTGTTATCTTGATCTTGATGGTTGATTATGCTCTAGATATTTGATCTGCCCCTATAAGTTTCCATCTGAATAAGAAATGCATTATACGAAATTTTCGGTTGGTTTCAATTATATTCCTGTGGACATTATGCCTAACTAAAATGCCCAACTTAACTTCCTTTGAATTGATACTTCTACACATGTTGTCTGGCTGACTCATTATGTGTCTCTTACTTTTAGAATCAATAATTTTTCCTGTTGCTTTGCCTTAGTTTTCACAGAGGACCTGCCATTTGCAGCTGCTCACGCTTCTATCTATTTCAGACGGTGTTCTGTGTTTCAGTTTGCTCTATATAATTTACTATGTCAGCAAGATCTATCGAAAATCGCATGTTATGTTCAGTTTGAATGTATAATTTTTTACGAGCTGATTTTATTGTATTGCATATCTGTTTCAGTGAGTTAATTACTGATCAATATTCTAAAATTTTGTAGGTCTCTTAGTTTACCTCTACCAAAGCAGGAAACATTGTCCAGGCATTCACTTTTAGGACCGAGTGGTCTTCGTGGTCAATGGCTTGGGCCCAGTGCTGAGGTCAAGGTGAGCGATCTGAGGATTCATTTCCTTCTTTGTTTTACATTTTCTCGCAAAACAAATGATTTCATTCTATCATATTGAGTTGATTTGAGTTGTCGTGCTGAAATAGTTTCTGTTCCCAGGTTAATTATCCAACAAATATTATCATGAACTCAAGTGAATCCTTGAGGTATGGATTCAACTTACACTAATTAATTCCTTGTCTTTTTGCCTCCTTTCCTTTGTTGTATGGTGGTCATTTAAGTTAATAATAAAGATAATTAAAGCTAAGATTTGCTTTCTTGTTTTAGATTTATTTACATAGGGAGGTGCAGATTCATGCACAAAAACACTCAAGCATGTATACTGTAAATTAATTGCTTGTAACATTACAATCTTGTGTCACTACTTTTATAGCTTGAATCAGGTTGGCGAACAAGAACTTGTGGCAGCAAAAGAGAGTGATTCAAAGTTGGAAAAGTCAACCATGGAGTCTATTCTATCTTTAGATGACGGTAGCTGGCTTGCCGAGGAATCTGATCTTCAAGGACATATGGAGAACAATGATTTTCAGTTGAGTAATATCAGACAACCTTCTCCACCTCCTGTCCTGGCACAAGTGCTTTCTGAACCGCATCCTATTTCTCCAACAAGAGTTGCTGATCCAAGGCCCGGACCACCAAAACTATCTCAAGATGGGCTGCCTAGTTCCAATTCTTACCAAGATCTTCATATTGTAAGTCTGTTTCTCTCTCATTAACTTGGCAATGGCAGGGTAATTGCAATCTTTTCTTACTAAGTTATTTATAATCTTTATTTGTTCTTTAAAAAATATTGTGTTTGCTTATGTTGTAGCCAGTGAAGATAATGGAAGATTTTTTGAGATTGGCACGACAAAATACTACAAAAAATCTGGAAACTTGTGGTGTTCTGGCTGGTTCTCTTGTAAGTCTTCAGTTTACTAACTGCTTTTATTAGTGAGTAAGGATGATACCAACACTAATGTTGTATTTATTGATTTGCAGCGGAATAGAGTATTTCATATTACCACACTCATAATCCCAAAGCAGGAGTCGACTTCAGATTCGGTATTATATACACCTTAGTATCTTGATCTGTAATTTTTCTTTAATTTCTAACGCTCCACTTTGCACATCGTGCCCCCCCCCCCCCAAACCACCCAACCCCTTCTGGATTGTCTTATCACTGCTCTCACAGTATACTCTGCATGCTTGTGACAGTTTGATTTCAGCTGGAATCCATCTTTAAATAATTGAGAATAATGGAAATTTGCTTCCAAATCGAAAGGAAATTTGTGCAAATTTGTTGATATTAAAGTTTGTTGTTGATAAATGCTTTGACCATTCATATTTGCTTTACACTCATTGGATACTAAGTTTCTATTTGCACACAAGGATAACTGGATGTTACCCATTGTGGCGTAGTTTAGAATATTATAATGTGCTTATAATAGTTTTATATTACTTAATTGCTTGGTGTCAACTCTTGAATCACCCTATGTGCTTTTGTTAAAAGGTTTCCCTGCTAATCTATCTAACAGCTTGCATATTAACTTATTGAAGTGTATCTATATGTATTCTCAGTGTCAGACTTTGAACGAAGAGGAGATTTTTGAGGTTCAAGACAAACGTTCCCTTTTCCCTCTTGGATGGATTCATGTAAGTGTTGAACTTGCTTGGATGAAATGATTTGCTACTCCCTTGCGACCCTTATTGTTTCATCTTATTTCATTGCGCTTTACATATTTAGCATAATTAGACTACTCAACCATTCTAGTCACTACTATATCCATGAGGTTGCTCAGCATCATGTGCTTAGCCAACGTTTAGCTGTTGGGATTCGGAATTTTTTTTTTTTCCTGATTATTTTGATGTTTTGAAACATGACATAAGGGTAAAGAACAATGTTTCGAGTCTTGTGAATGTTGGTAGTGTTTCTCTTTTTATCTTTTAGCATCATTTTACCTAATTTACATGAGTGACAATCCCTTCTGCATTTCCGGTGTCCATTGCAAGACTCACAACATTAGGCTGTTTCATGAAATGTATGCCTTTGGTTGCACTTTTGGCCTGTTATGTTTTGCTACATTTCAGTCCCTGCCTCAGCTTTCGAATGCTCTCAAAGGCTTTTCTTTTGATGTACTTCTCCACTCGCAATATGAAAAAAATTGATTGAAATTATGCAAAAGCATATGAGATTCTCTTTGTTATTGCTTTTGTAAGCAGCATACAGATGTTAAAATTCATTTTACAAACTTATTGTTGATTTGCAGACGCATCCAACACAAACTTGTTTTATGTCTTCCGTCGATCTGCACACTCATTATTCATATCAGGTAATAAATGCACATTTATGGTGTTTGATCTATTTGTCCAGTTTAGTAAAGTTTCACTTTTTTGATATTGGAGCAGAGGCAGAAAAACGGAATGGCTAATTTTTTAATTTTGATTTAGGTAAAAATTTAGAACAAAAATCACAAATTTCATGTTTGAGTGGACTCAGTGGAGGCGTCTTTTGATTTTACTTTATTCCTTACTCTCCACCCATTTTTTTTTTTTTTTTTTTTTTTTAAAGTTTGAACCCTTTTACAAAGGAAGTAGGGTGGGGGAGGACTGGAACACCTGATCTCCTCTCTAATAGAGGCAAGGTAGTACTGCCCCACCTAGCTTAGCATGAGTTGGTTACTTGATTCTCTTGATTCCTTTTATGACTCTTTTCTCCCCCAGCCCTTTACGTTGGTCTACTTGTGTGTGAATTGACAACTAAAGGTCAATATGAAACCTGGAGGCTTATGATTTGAAGCGTTTTTCTATGTTAAACTGAACTGTTTTCAGTTTGTGTAAAGATGCTGATCAGATTAGGATCAAGCTGAGAGTCAATCGTCTTTCGAACACAAGTTTCTCTATGAGATCATCCTTTTAAAATATTACTTGTTTACCTTTTTATCTTGCTGATCTGACACACTTGATGAATCTCTTTGACTTGCATGTAGGTGATGTTGCCAGAAGCAATTGCTATTGTCATGGCTCCGACAGACACATCAAGGTGGAACTCTTTCTACTAAAAAATCTTACCATTTTTTTTTTTTTTTTGGAGCAGCTATTTGCACCCCCTACTTTCTAAAATACACCCCAATAAGTTTTCTCGACCGCTCTTGGTCGAACATGTTAATATGATTTAAGGTGTTCATTCAGCACATTGGGTCCCCCCCCCCCAAAATTAAAGATTCTATGAGTTCCTTCGACCTAACTTTCCGTAAATTTATTGCAGTCCACATGGCATATTTCACCTTTCTGATCCTGGAGGTGTATCAGTTATTAGGAACTGTCAGCAACGGGGCTTCCATCCTCATGAAGAGCCTGAAGATGGAAGTCCGATTTACGAGCATTGTTCCCATGTTTATATGAATTCCAAGTTGAAGTTTGATGTGGTTGATCTTCGATGAAAAAGGAGCATTTGAGAAGACTGTACAGGATCATTATAAATTTACTCAGTTGATGCCCTTCTGTAGATCGTGTTGAGTTCTGTGAACAGAAGCGGGTTTTACTCTCGACTGTGGTGGATTCAATACCATAGAACATCCGATTTGACGACAATGATCTTGGTTAAGGAATTACCCATGTACGCTTAATTTTAATGACAATAATCTTGCTGTTATTATCTCGACTTCTGTCCTGCTATATGGCGTCAAAGTGCATAGTGTATGATTTATGGTTGAAATGTCTGAATATTTTTCCTTAAAAACGTACTGGACTGTTGTCCTGTTATTTTGCTCCTTTTAGCATGAGGTTCTGTTTCAAATAATGTTGTCCTAATTTTAGATTATCGACGTGTATTAAGTGACATCACAAGTGTGTACGTGTGGCTTGTATTGAGTTTTTAAATACAAAATGGAACACTATTTGCAACTCACATAACTCGGATTGGCCTTTTTTTTTCCAAAGAGACCTGCTCATCCTCTCTCTCTCTCTCTCTCTCTCTCTCACACACATACCTTGGCTTGCTTAAAAAATTGGATGGAATACAATTTGACGCTAATTATGAGAAGCACAATTGTAACTTGATAACTCAAACTGCAAGAAACAAACCACCTTTTATTATGATTGGATTGATACAATGCATTTGAAAATTTGTCTCAGAAAAAGGCATTTTCCAGGTAACAAATACCCTATGAGACAAGAGTAAAAATGGGTGGAAAAAAATTCAAAAAAAAAACTCAAAATGGGGACAAAATATGTTTTGCATTAAATTGATTAAAGCACCAAAATATCAGCAACTACTTCATCTATCAAAGAATTAAGAATGCGAGCCTCTATCTTCATTCCGAGTTCAAATCCTTCAATATCATAATCAAGCCATCTCCCAAATGGGCTGCTACTCATGTCACTATCAACCAGCTCATCCACCATGAAGTCTCCCATGGCACTCCAACCAGAAATCTCTTTATAAACATCTTCAGCTATTCTTTCCTTTTGTTTAACCACCCTCACACCCTTAGCCCACGATTTGCATCCTCCTACTGCATATTTTCTGCATCTCAAATCCGAGCATTCACTCACACAATCGAACAGAAGCCTTCTGTTCATTCTTGGAACAGGCCCACATTCGTTAAAGTTGTGCTTACAACTTTCAAGTTGATCAAAGAGGCAAGGGTTGATGATCTCATTTGCCTTTCCCATTGCATAATCATTGAACATGTGATCGATGTTACATAGTATCTTCTTCACATACTTCAGTTCCCAACTTCTTGTTAAGGTGGTCTCTTGCTTTTTTGGGAAACTTCTAGAAGAAGTTGAAGAACCCGAGTCTGATAGCTCAGCCTCTCCTTCGAATGGAAGGAATGTGTTGGTTGAACACGCTCTGAGATTGTCCTGAAATTGAAGTGGTGAACACTTGCTGCCACCTGTGATTGGTATTAGTTAGTTCTTTGCTCAATCTGTATAAATTAAGACACATAAACATAGTGAAATTATGTTCTCAACCACGTTGTTTACCTCCTGTACTATGATTGCTGTCTGCACTATTGGATGAATTGCAACTCTCTGTGAATGAATTATGTTCAAGAACTGAAACTGGACTTGGAAGCCGAATACTACAAAACATTCTGTCTGCAGAAATGTTTCTTCCAAGAACGCCCTTTTCTTCTACCTGGCCCTATGTACAGAAAACAAAGTTCATTTATGAGCTTCGGAAAAAAATCATGCTTTGTGTGTTAAATATTTTAGGCCATGACAAGTAAAAGAATTTAACGTTCAGACTTTTCTTGTTATGCACCTGTACCAGTCTTTTCAGACTTTCACTTGGACTTACATCTACCAAATGAGGACTAATACCCATAAAATAATGTAGTTAAGAACATAAGATGGATGACATTAATAAATTAATTTATCAATAACATACCTGAAACTTTTGACCAGTAACGGATCCCTTAGCATCTCGTAAGGAGTATAAACTAGACCCCAGCTGGCCTTCTAGATTGACTGTGTAATTTCCATCTTTCATACTATATTCTTCTTCCATGTTTGAGCTCATTGGGGAAACTGCTCCCGATTTCTGCTGAGAAAACTCCACCTTATGAGCCAATTCTTTAAGTTGTTGCTCCAAGAATGTGCTTAAAGAATCGCCTCGTTTAACATTATGTCCCAAGAAAGACAACTTTGACGCAGCCATACTGTCCAAATTCAGCATCTTCCTTTTACTAGGAGAATCGGCCAGGAAGTTGTTACAGTTTTCACGAACATCAGTAGACCTCATTGGAGCAGTGAATGTAAAAGAAATGACATCTGTGCCCTCGCCGCCATCTTTTTCCCAACTACTTTGTGTATTCTTGGTAGCACCAGACTGGATAGGCGTCCCGTTTTTATCCTTCTGTAAATTTTGAGCAGCCTGATTTTTTTCAGGCCTGTAATTCCCATCAATGGATCGTTTCTTACGAGCTCTTTCTGTGTTAGAAGATTTCACATGTCTCTTATCATCTTTAGAGTTGGTTATAAGTTTACAAGAATTCTGTCTTTTTGAAGAAGAAAAATCTACATTCACTGATTTCCCACCTTGTGCGTTTGACTTCAATGGCAACGACCCTCTATCAATACTGCAATTCTGCTTCTGATTATTCTGTCTAAGTACATTTGTACTGATCTGTGTAGATGCTTTCTTAACCGTAGTTTTTTGTGGACCCGATTGACTTGTAAATGTCATCTTTGGACTAAACTCACCCTTTTCTGAACGGCTGCGGTCTGTTCTGCTGTTATTCGAGTTTAGAGCTTCACGTTTCTGAACGTTTGCCTTCGCCTGTAATGCAAGAGAAACCGATTTTCCTTTACTTTGCACACCAGATAAAGATTCTTCAGAATCTCTAAAAATCATCACAGGTTTTGAATCCACTGAAGAACCACCAGTCCAGCTTTTATTCCTAGAGTGTCCCCTAGCGTGCTTCACACCACTCGATTCCACAGACATTTTTATTGGTTTTTGAGTTGCTTGGACCTTCTCCTTCAGATCCTTCACTTTTAAAGGCCCTGTAGAGGAACCACCAGCCAAGGGCAGTTTTGTCTTTTTACTAGCTTGAGGCTCCAGCTCAATAATTCTTGCAGCTGCTTCCATTATCTCGGTAGCATCCTTAGACGAGACAAAATTCGCACTTTTTATAGGAGAGAGAAGCTTGTGATGAGTAATAGGAATCGATCTAGCTGATTTTGGAGGCAAAACTTCTGCCTGAAACTTCTCAATTGGCCTTTGTATTATTTTCTGATACTTCTCCTGCATGATTTGAAGATCTTGACTACATTCAAGATTTTCGGTTTTGTAAAAAGAATCTGGAAGAGATTGACAATCAAAAAGTGGGGTAGAATAGTGATCAGGAGTGTTGGATTTTGGCAATGAATCCAACCCCATTAGTCTTGCAACAACTCCAGGGCCTTTGCTTCCGTAGAAGTCTTCATCGGTTACAGATGAAGCACGACTATAATCATTACTTCCTTTTATACTTGATCCAGCCGAAATTTCATCCTCATCCATCTAGTGATAGAAAGAAAAACATTATTATTTACAGATTAGACGCCGAAAAAGTCCAATACCATGCTATCAATATCAATAACCTTACCGTTTGAAGGCGTGTTGATGGCAAAGTTCCATCGAATCTTTTTTTCTGCTTGGATCTCTCTACATAATGAGAAGAAAACAGTCTTGTCTAAGCCATAGCATTGCAGAGAGAGAGGAAGGTATACACAGGAAGTAAGTAGCAACTCAATTTCCATACCAGGTAAATCTGACTTGCTTGAGAACAACTTCTTTCGAGATTTTGCATTCCAGTCAAATAGCTGGAGAAAGCCGCCAACATAATTTCCACCCTTTGATCCTTGTTTCTCAATCCCCATATTTTCAATCCGATATCACTCCAAATTCAATTTTCACAACTTAAACAAGAGATAGAACATCCTACTGTCCATCAGCAATAGATGATTCAAGGTGACCTGATATCACTATTTCTATGTTCTGGAAGAAAGATCAGAGAAATAAAAGATCAAAATATATTCTAAAGCTTCTCTGCCATTTTTCTAATTACCTGTAAGGATAGAAGCAAATCATGATTAGACGATGAACAAGATTCAGAAGCCCATATTAGCACGACTCAATCCACAATTTAATCCAAAACTACTTCATTTTCATTCCATGGACATGAAAACATATTTCCTATGAAATTAAGCAGTTAATGTAGGTGTTAACAAATGGAAAATGGATTCATTGATTCAGAAGTTGTTCTACTGGCATTAAACGTCTCAAACATCCTCGTAAATTGTAACAGCATGCTTCTAACAAGCTAAAACTACATGCATGTCTTAGAAAAGATTTTTACCAGCATCAAAATAGTTATCGTCATCCAGTTACATTCCCAGCTTGCTAGGAAGAATCATCTGTGTAATAATCACTGTGCCTATATCCCGTCTTTACCTGAACAACATTTTTGTCTAATTCAGAATTCTGGAAACATGACTGTAGAAAATGATGCTTTTGGCACACATAATGCACATAGCAGTAACAAATCCATTATAATACAGACTCGGCAAGGCCGATGAACATTCAAAACGTAACAAGCATATCTATACTAACATCTTCAACAGAAAGATAACTTCAAATGAAATGGTCTCTGATCATCAAAATCTAAACTCAAGTAGAAGTGAACAACCCCATAACCAGGAAATCAGAAAATAAGAAATTGACTAATATATTCAAAACAATTACAATTCAAATACATGGAAATAAACAAAATGGGGCAGCCCATAGCACCATCTGAAACCAACATTTTATAACAGGAATTAGAATACAGTTGAACTGCATGCACAACCATATATCCAGGCGACCGGAAACTAAATGATTCGTTAATATATTCAAGATAAATACCATTCAAACCCATGAAAAAATAAAATAAAGGGACAAGCTACAGGTAGTAGCACTTGAATGTAACATTATATGACAGCCATTAGAATACAATTGAACTGCATTCTAAATTCCACTGTTATTTAATATCTCGAGATTTTCAATCATACAGTAATTTTCAATGTATAGTTAAAAAAATAAAATTAAAATCACGTAGATGATCGTCAAGAATCATCCATAGCGAAAATAGTAAACACTCGCTGAAACAAGAAACACAACAAAAACATAATCAAATTCACAAAACTCGAACTTAAAAAAAATTTGCAGAGATCATAAGAACCCAAAAAAAAGGAAAGACCCTTTTCGACATTCTTGGCGAAGGAGCATCAAAACAACGTTAAATCAAGAAAACTCACACAGCCCACTTGAAATTACAGTCTTTGGAGCTTCCCCTGTCGCAAAGCAGCAAACTTTAAACGCCAAATCCTTTGTATATCAAGAAAACGCACACCTTACAGTGAGAAAACGATGAAATTTGAGAGATTTTGATAAACGGTAGAGTTTTTTTGTCAGATAGCAGTGAAGTAGAGGTGCCTTTTGAGTGGTACAACAGCTCGACGCAATAAATGAGACAGTGGGAAATAGATATTGAGTAATTTTAAAGAAAAGTAAAGACAAATATATTATAATTTTGGTCGAAAGTTTTGGTTTTTAAATTCTTGAAAAATGTTATGGAAAAGCAAAGTGTATTTATATTACAGCAAAAGGTTAAAAAAGATTGTAACGTCTCTTTTGGTGAGAGGGAGAGATTTCAAATTCCAAATAAGAGAGAAGGGGCCCACTTTGGGGTTGAGGGTTTTGATTGGCTATTGTTGTAGTGTACGGCAAGAACTTGGGTTTTTGTTTTAATTCCCATTTTTTGAAATTCAAAATTATAAATTGCCCTAAAGATTAAATATTTTCTTATTTAAAATTTAATTATATAATATTACAAATTGCTTCTTCCTTCTAAAGAAAATTCGTTCAAATATTAATCATTAATCTTATATGAAGATTTTTTTTAAATCTTGCTCGATTTCTTTTTTTACGTGGCACTATGATCTGTCACTATAGATCTATTCACACGTATGAATAAGCTATAATAAAAACTTTTGTTTATGAGCAGTAATACCATGTACTGCGGATGCAATCTTAGAACATACTTCCGTGTAGGAATGGAAGGAAAAAAATTATGTTCTCAAAAATACAATATTTTTCTTTTAACCTTCTAAAAGTTATAACTTTATATTTATACGATTTTATTTGCTTAATTGTTAATAATATATATTTTGTTTGCAAAACAAAACTAAATTAGTTATTTTCTTCGATTAATAAAACAAAACTTTAACTTTTATACCAGAACACTCATTTAAAACAAAATATATTTTTTAAGCATAATTCTTTTTCTGAACGAAAAAAGTATTTGATAATGGTACCCTATTTTGAAAAATTGTAGCCTTTCTACGGTTTTTTTTTCTTTTTGGCTTACACTCGGTTCCTTATACTAACTTTCAAGTTAATATATATATATATAAATTATTTAGTAAATTAGACACAGCTTGAAAGTCAAAATAAATAAACAAAAAAATATTTGATTTTATTAGTAAAATTTTATTTATCTTAATAACAGATAAAACGTAGAATACAAGTGAATAGCTTATAGGTTTTTTTAATAATATGATATGCATGGTCTACCATTTGAAGTGTGTCTTTAAGAATAGTTTGAGTATGACTTTTGATCCACCTGATTATAACATTTAATAATTAATTTTAATTTAATTTTTTTAATTAGTGGAATGGAGGTTTGGGAATATAATTATAATTATAATTATGGGAAAATATCAGTCACTTAATAGAGGATTACTAGCCCGGTTTCAAATTGTTCAATCATTATAATGTGAATTAAATAGTCAAAATTGAAAAAAAAATGAAAAAATAAAAATAAAAAGATCAATACACATTATTGATAATTTTTCTGAAATAAAAAATGTAAAATAATATTTAAAAAACAAATATAAATAAAGATAACCTAAATCTATACAACAAAATTCCCCAAACCAAAAATCTATACAACTCTACAATCATTACCTCTTCGTCTTGGGCTCATATAAGCCCAATCCTTCTTTTATTTGTGGGGGCTAAGCCCAATTCTAAAAAGGTATATTGGGAGGAGCCCAATATATTTGTTGACAAAAGCCCAATATATTTGACGAACTAGGCCCAAAAATTGGGCCCAGAAGAATGAGCAAACATATTACGCAAAAACTGATCAAAAAATGAAGGGAAATAGGAACCTTTCCAAGGGCATTTACGTCCAAAAAGCACAACCTTTCTTGACAAGGCTATTTCCGTAAATTAACAACGATGCACAATAGATGAATATTTGTTCTTCACCCAACGAAAGGTGCTACAAACAGAGGCCTTCATTTTGCCTTCAATGGTGTACGCATTGTAAGCCATAATCCTTTCTTTTCTTTTCTTTTCCAAAACGGTACAACATTGCCCCGTCGATAACACATACGCAGGTGGCGTCGCGCCAACACGTGGAACATTACGCCTACGATAAGTAAGGTTAGGGCTAGGGTTATCGGCTTTGAAGGCCGTGGCAGTGGCATCGGTGGCCGAGGTGGTCCTTGAAGGCCCGAATCGTTGGTTATTGGTCGATCGACACTCATCCATCTCTCTCATCATGTGTTCTTGATGAGAGAGAAGGAGAGAATGAAAAGAAAGAATTTTTTTTTTTATGGTATATAAGTAGAGGAAAATGTTATCAATGTAAGTGAGCATGTTTGAGGTTATTAGGGTTAGAATGTTTAATTATTGAGAGGTGGAAAATAATCTAAAGATTTTAGAGAGAGATAGAAAGGGATGAGAGAGGTCAACCTTAAATTTCTCGATGATCAAATTATTTTGTGGGTTTGGATCTCTATTTTGTTATAAATTTTATTTCTTTATTTCAGATTCATTCATACACATTATATGTTAATTAGTAATATCATAAAATAAACATAATATATAAAATAGAACACAAATTAAAATAAAAGATCAAAACCCGTAGTTTTGTAGCTCTCCTCTAGAAGGCTGATCATTCTTTGCTATTTAGCCTACTCTATAATAAAATGTGTCAATATTATTTAATTATCAAATCATATTTCTTGTAATTACAAAAATAAATATATTGGTTAATTGTGTGTATATGGTAATAGATTGGATACAATATATTGGTTATTAATTCAGCTTTATTTGATGGTCCAATTCTTCACAAGTAACATATGTATTAGTGAAAAAAAATTAAACATTGAATAATAAATTTGTACTATGTCGATATACAAATTATCTTTTCATACACTTCAGTCATTCAAGCTATTGAGATTGTGGCCCGGCTAAGCCCTTTTAACTCAGTGGTAAAGTAACGCCATGGTAAGGCGTAAGTCATCAATTCAAATCCGATAAGAGGCTTTCATTTTTTCATCAATTTTTTTCAGAAAAGTCCAGTCGTAGTATTTAGAAAATAGAGATTTTTTTTTTTTTGGAATACAAAAGGATAAGGTATCGATTGACATGATCAAATGTATAAATTTTAAAGATTTATAAATGCGATCATATCTCCATCAATAAGAAGCTTTTAGAGGTCGCAGAAAAATGTAAAATTGAAAAAATTCAAAGTGAAATAAATAATATTATAATAGTGACGGGATAAGCTGTCAAGTCGAGATCGAGGAGTCGAACAAAGTTTGTCTGTGATATGATATAAAATCAAAGTGTGGAAAAGTGAATAAGATAGAATTTTATTACGTCTTGGAAAAAACTGATCCTTAACTCATTGGAAATGAACTAAAACAACAATCATATATATATGATTCAAGTCACAGATGTAGATCAACGTCCAATCCCTCGCCAACATCTGTCAACCCGACGGAGGGCCCCACCTCGGCTCGGCCACCATGCGCCGCCTGTCGCGGCAGCCCAACTTGGAATCCACCAGGATATCTCAGAGGTACTCCTGACAAAACCTGAGGTACAACGCTCTGATGATCATGACCTGTGGGCAGGAAGAACCTTGCACCTGCACCAACATAGGCACTGCTAGGTGCGCCTGATCGAGCCCCGTGTGGAGTGATCATGTGGACCGCTGATCCAAGCCGTCGATGGTCTGGGATGAAGTGGGCCCGCTTCGCCCTCTGCCGTTCCTTCTTGTGTGCATTTTGGTGCCCTCCTAAAGCTTGGGAGTTGGCAAATTTTCTTCGGCAATGCTGGCACTCAAATCTCTTATTGTCTAGCTCGTGCTGCTGTTGTCGTTGTTGTTGTATTGAAGAGCCATTTTCGACATTTCTCACCGGAAAACCAAAGATCTTCATCACAGAAGATGGCGGTGCAAATTCGTGAATATCAGGCTCACATGCATCTCCTGCAGATGATGAATTCTCTTCCATTATGAGGAAAATTATTTTATTTAATCTTTTTGTCACATTGGAAGATAATATTCTTTGAAGAGGGTTATGTATCTATATATATATATATATATCGATATAGACAATAAGAAAAATTATTAATTTAAAAAAAAAAAAAAAAAAAAGGGAGCATAGTAGAATAGGACAGACACTTTCAACCCTACATGAAAAAGCTAGCAAGCACATTTTGTAAGAAAGCTAGTGCTATACATATATATAAGATCAAGAATCAAAACCTAAATTTACCTGTCAAAGATGGTTTAATTAGTTACAATTTTTTTTCTAGTGATCATATGCTATATTCCTCTGTAATTATGTCTACAACATGACCCGATAACATGAACGTGGCGACGTACGATTTGCCATGGTTTTCGACTTGCTTCCATGTCTGATTTTTTACCAAGAAAGAATGAGGGTCATAGATGGTGATCCTTGTTAAGTGTCTGTCAAAACACTCACACATCGGATTTTTTTCAAGAATTACTCGAGTGATTTGTACGCGCGTTCGATATGCACGAAAATTATATGTTTGTTCTTGATTCTCAACCACAGATTGATGAAAAATGGCTGTCAAGAAAATGATCAAACCTCAGATTTTATAAGTAACTGTTAAGACCCCAAATATGCCCTTGGCCCTTCATGTCTGGAAACCCATATCTTCTGCAAATTCCCAATCTTTTTAGCCATTTTATATCTTCGATCATACATGATCTGAAGCCAAGAAACCATGTACACATATAGCAAAACTCAAAATTTCTCGAAATTCGAACTGATTATTACAGTCCCAGAAACTTCTTTGTATGATCATACAATGTAATAACTCAAAGATATACAGATGCACATGGCTCAAAATGATGATACAATGTAATAACTCAGACATACACACATTTCTTTTGAGTGCATGTGAATGGGGTCAGCCCACGTAGGGTTGTCCTCCATGTGGGCTAATACAATAAAGTACAGATTTTGAACTTTAGGGCATAGATAAGTATCAAACATATTACATTATATCCTCTCTTTATTTCTTGTTTCCAAACATTGTATGTATTGGTGGTATAACATTCATTCTATCCTCTCTCTCTCTCTGTCAAGCTTTGTGAGTGAGTGCGTGTGTGCACACAAGTTGTCCCACTAAGTTTGGATTCACAATATATAGTAGGGCATCTTGTTTATCCTTAAGAGTGATAGATGATAGGACGGCAGGTGTGTAGACAAGACGACATATTTCATGCTTCAATACGACGAAACACGTACAAAGGGAGACAAAGACTCGTGGCGAAAGGCCTAATCCGAGGAATAGTTTTAGCAGATGTGACCTTAAGGTTGACGAACCAGAGCCATTAATTACTTGGATCTCTCATCATTCTCACCCGTAGTGCTTTAAGCTCTATCTCTTTTCTTCCCAAGAATCGCCGAAAAGATCGAAAGACGGGAATAATCGTCCCACATTAGAAGATAAGTGTGGATTAGAAAACCTAAACTAATGGGCCATTTGAGGGTTGCAACGGTTGAAATTTAGACCCGGAACACCTTTTTTTTGTGGAGTTTGAAAGATCTCATTGTTCTTTCAACAAAAAGTGGTTATAATAGAAGATTTAGCTCAAAAATTGTGACAACGAATAGAGATAAACGGAAATAATTGTCCAACACTAGAAAATAAATACAAATTAGATTACATAAATGGACATTCGAGGGTCATACGAACGAATGAATGTTCGGTCCAAACACCATTTTCCGTTGAGTTTGAAAGATCTCAGCATTTCTTTCAACAAAAAGTGGTTATTATAGAAGATAGATCTATCACAAGAATCATGACACCGAACATATTGAGAGACGAAAATAATTATCCAAAAATAGAAAATAAATACAAATTAGAAACCCTAAATTAGCCGTTCAAGGGTCCTAAAGAATGAATGTTAGGAACGGACACAAGTTTCATCGAGTATGAAATTTCTTGTCATTTCTATTTAAAAAAAAATTGTCGTTGAATGAGAAAATTTTAGGCCCGACCCTTTTTTCCATTGAATCCGAAAGTTCTCGTCGCTCTTTCAACAAAATGTGGTTAGAAAATATATCGTGACACCGAGCAGATTAATAGACATCCAACAATGAAAAAGTAATACAGATTAGAAAACCTAAATGGGCCATTTAAGGGTTCTAATAAACGAATGAATAGGTGCCGACATCTTTTTTCGTTGAGCTTAAAAAATTTCACCGTTTCTTTCAAGAACAAAAATGGTTATAATAGAAAATCTTGACTTTGGATTCTAATGTTTCTTTCTTGGACTAATCGGGAGCAGTCCAACATTTATCAGGACGATTTATTCCATGCCTTAGCTCGTTCCAACTAACTCCTACCAAATTATTTCTGAAGCTTATATAAACCAACTGATGGATGAAAGTGCATTGGACCCCATTTGGGAGTACAAATTTCTGCTGTATCTAAGGATATTTTTTTCATATTAGTGGACTGATATCTTCTTTAATGTTTGCTTTTGTCAGCACACACATACTGGGATTTCAAGAAAGTAACATCATAAGATCACAGAATCAAAGTGATGGTCCACATAAGCATCTTGTCATTTCAGAGTAGAGTCCGCTTATTGGCTTTCGATTTGCATGCCGGAGGGAGGTCAACTGCGTGGTCACGAGTCTGCGTGTGTGTGTAATTTAGGTGCCCGTGTATACATATGTGTGACTGCGCGTAGATGTACGGTCAGATGCACACCTCACGAGTCATTAAACAATAGATGAGTTGTTTATGGTTTAAGTACTTTTCTTGACTGTGTGAGTTTATAATTATGCGCTCATGCATATGTGCGTGTGCTTGTGTGTGTATGCACAATCAAATTCACACTTCACCAGTCATTAAATAATGCATGGGATTGTTTATGTTTTAGTACTTTCTTTCTTGATTGAGATTATGATAAACTTACTTTTTTGCATATATGTGTGAATATGCAATAAGTTGCATACTTGATGCACAACTTACAAATTGTTAATTAGATAGCAAATTAAGCGCTTTTTGTTTTCACTTTTCTTGTTGAAGGTATGACTAAAGCAATTATATTCACGTAGTTGTTACTGTGTATGGATGTCCAATCAGATGCATACCACATGAGTCATTAGATAATACATGAGTTGTTCGTGTTTTTAGTACTTTTCTTGATTAAGATTATGATAAACTAATTATTTTTGCATATTTGTATAAATATGCGGTAAGATGCATACGTGATGCACTCCGTACAAGTCGTTAATTAGATTGCAAACCAATCGTTTTCATTTTCATTTTTTGCATCAAAATTATGATAAACTAATTAGTTGTATGTATATGTAACTGCGGTCACATGTGCATGCACCTTGCTTAGTCATTAGATGACTAATGGCTTGTGTCTGTGTTAACTTTTCTTAATTGAAATTACAATAAGCTAATCATTTTCGACACGTTTGGTATATTTTGTTGCTTTGTGCCTAGTTGATAGAAGCTAGATGCCTTAGAAATGACTCCAAAATTGTACCTCCATGTATAACAAGATAAGACCTTGATAGATTTTGAGGTCTTTTACCTTAACAACTAAAGCTTTAGAAGTGACATCAAAAAATAATTGCTGCTGCACATCAAAAGAAGTCACACGAGTGAAGGGGCCCTTTTGTCTCTCCATTTTCTTCAACTTTGAGTTGTTTCGTGATCCCACTGTAGATTGTTTTTCATGCTTTTGAGATCACTCCTTACATTGTCGTGTTTGCGTTTTGTTTACGTGTGGGGCTGAGTAACATGATTCATCGCATTATTGATGACATTAGGGCAAGTATAGTCGGTACGGATATCTTATCGAATTTTTTTTTAGAATCTATAATTATCTTTCAGATTGCTTGCTATATCCCTTTAGATAAATAAGGGCAATTTAGTAATTTCACATGTTGTTTGCCGATTAAACCTTTTGACATGGGCATAAGTTCTATTAATGGAAGCAACCAAGAACAATAGTTTACAAAATGGAAGCAACCAAGAACAATATGTGCGGGGATGTTTGGATGAATGTACCGTTGTTTTTGCCATAAATTACATGATATTATTAGTATCTATCGATCTTATTGTTATTTTAAAATTTTAGATTCGCCGCAACAAACCTACACAGCTACGCAACAATTATTATATTTTTTATTTATAATTATGCAAAAGATGATGAAAAATAAAAAAAAATCAAAAAGAAAAGAAGCAAAGAATGGTAAGATTTCATCACTTTCATCATGGTTGGTTAGATGAGTACACAACACTTCCATGTGAAATTTGTCAGAAAACTTTGTCAAGTGGTTTTGTGAAATTTCCCATTTTCGGTGTCTTCATTTTCTTACAGCTATGACAGTGATATATCATGAGTTTTCTTGCTGGAAACCAAAAAAAAATATATATATATATATATATAATAATAATAATAATAATAATAATAATAATAATAATAATAATAATAAAATGAAAAATAAAAGTAAAAAAAAAAATTAATAATTTATGACCGTTAACTACTGCTCCATCCTTGAATGAAATGATGATGAAGCAAGCGAAGTGGGGATGGAAATGTTTCTATACGGGAATAAGAAGAATAAATTCTTTCTTTTTCTTTTTTTTTTTCATTTTTATAGAAGGGGTGGAGAAGGGGTCGAAGCCCCGAGGACCAGGCCCGGTTTTGAATTTTCGGTAGAAAGAGATTTTCCCAAACAAATTATTTAATATATCATATTTAATTTTACAGATTTTTTAATAATGATCTCTAATTTTTTATATTGTTAATTTGTCCTCGATTTTGTTGAAATTTTATAATTTTATCAAAAATTAATGACCTATAAGTGAAATTAGTTGTACCATTTCATCAATTTCAGATGAATTTTTACAATTCCGACAAAATTAGTCATAAAACCCAAAAATCAAATATTAGGACTTTGTGACCAACTATTCCTTTGAGTTGTGTAAAGTTAATTTTATAGTGTGTACTATATTATTTAAGGTTGTTTTCTGGGCGATTTGTCATTTGTTGACAACTCTTCAAGATGTGTGGCTGGACCGGGCCGAAATGGCATCAATGATAAAGTGGGCTGGTGTTTTGGGCCTCAAGAAATATAGAGCCACATGGGTTGGGCTGAATTTTGGGCTTTAAGCTTAAGGGCAATAGATTTTTTTTGTGGATAATTCTTGGCCCGGCCTGCTTGATTCTGAGCTCATAGATGGAAAAGTCTATGCATTATGGCATATGTGCACTTTGATTCTCTATACAATTTTCTTTTGAATTATATTATCTAATCATTTCACAAATTTTTTTTTTTTTTTTGGAAATTGGTTGAATAAAGTTGGTGATAGATCAGTCTTTGACAATTTTTACAAAACCATCGGTTTAGTATAAATAGAAACGGGTTGTAAAATTAAAATACTGGCTTCGAATTGATGGATTTAGTATATTTACTTTCTCAATATCAATTTTGTACGAATGGGAAAAATTGAAATAAATATTTTTTTCTTTGTTTTTGGTCCGTCGTTGGCTGTTGCATATTTTGTGATTTACTTATTCAGGGTCAACCACTCAAATGAACATAACCCTAATAGTGTATTAATAATTTTTGCACTAAATAATTAATAATTCATTTTTATTGGGGTATATGGATTATCATGGTTAATAAAGAGATGGCTGAAAGTCTAATCAAGTTATATGATACTCGATTTGGAATATGTGTTAAAGAAATATTTTAATTAAAATTAAAAAATGGTATGTCTAAAGCCACCACTAAATTTACTTTGTTCATTAAATTATTTTACTAATAAAATTATATATAATGTAATTGACATAAATACCCTTGTTTAAAAATTTAAAATATACATAAATTTTAATTTTTAATAAATAAATAAATATTTATTTCATCTACACACAAAAACCCTAATTTTCTATTAAAAATTAAATTTTGTATATGTTTTTAATTTTTAAATAAGGATATTTATGTCTTTTACATCAGATTTAATTTTGTAAGTAAAATTAATGTGGTGTGCAAAGCAAATTTAGTGATAGCTTTAGAAACACCCTTAAATAAATTTGATCAAACTTTTTAAATTTAAAATTATTAAAAAAATATAAATAACAATTCAATCAAAAGATACATTGCGGTTGAATACAAATTTTATTGTTTATAAATTAGACGAAAAATATAACCTTCTAAAATTTTATATATTTGAATTTATATATAATATTTTATTTGTTGATTTAAGTTATTTAATTATATATAATTTATATGTAAAAACAAAATCAATTTTTAATTTTTTAAATAATAAAATATGATATTAACTTCTGAAATACGATTTTTTCTGGACTAAAAAGTATTTTGGAATTTTTATTTTATTTTTGGGACTGGAGAATATTATAATTAAACTTGGGCAACCTAATGGACAGGTTGCCGGTTCCCACCATTTTGTCATGTGCGGCTGAAACTGAATGAAAAAAATTCGCATAATTCAAGTTTCAAACCCTCCTGCTGGACCTGCTACACTCCTTCTCGATCTTCTTCTTCCTCTCTCTTAGGTAAAGCTTTTTAGTGTGTATCTGTTTGGTATATCTATAGGTATGTGTATGTATCTATACTGTTTATCTGAATTCATCAATTCAGGTTTTCGTTAAGGTTTCTATAGGACGATGTCGTTGAGGCCAGGCGCTAGGGCAGAGGTGCGGCGGAGCCGCTACAAGGTGGCGGTGGACGCCGATGAAGGGCGGAGACGGAGGGAAGACAACATGGTCGAGATCCGGAAGAGTAAGCGCGAGGAGAGTTTACTTAAAAAGCGGAGAGAAGGACTTCAGCAGCAGCAGTTCTCAGCGTCTCTTCCATCCTTGATCGAGAAAAAGGTTTGTTGTTGTTGTTGTTGTTAATTGTTTTGATGCCATGAAGTGAATATACTGCATAAATTGTAGTGCATCACACTTGTTGGAATGTGGAATTTTGAATTCTATATGCATGTGCTGTTATTGGATGTAATCTAGTAATCGCTCGGTGCTGAAAGTTTTAGCTGGATGGAATTGGATTATGTTTATTGGAGTTTTACCTAATTTTTCTTCTACGTAGCATTAGATATTGCATTAGCAAATTGATGGGGGTGCATATTGGAGTGTCAAACTGATTATGAAACTGTCTAGTCTCGTTGTTTGGTAGAGTGTCAGCTGATTATGGAGGTTACACATAACTTTGCTTTCCATGATTAAATATAACATTCATCTTTGTTGTGTGCTTGTGTATTCATATGGGTGTGGTATGACTTATCAGAAATGACTCCTCTTCTGAGTTTACCAGAATTTCTCCATTCTTATGCACAAGAAGGTGGTATAATTGTAGGATAACTGTATGAATAATTGAATATGGGTTTGAATGTTTGTAGTTGAATTTTTAAGAAAAAATTTAGAACAAATATAGGACTTTTTAAAATTTAAATAGTGACTGTTTAATGGATTTGATATATAAGCTTTTTTGTCATTTGATTCATTTCCCTTTGGAAATAAGCTATAAGAGTTATTCCCCCTCCCCTGCTTTTTGGTTATTTTTCATAATTTGTTGGCTAAGTGTTTCTTTTACTAGTATGAGTGTGCTTTATCTTCTCCCTTTTTCTGGTGAATGATAACATTCATTTATATCAGTTAGAGACTCTTCCTACAATGGTTGCTGGCATCTGGTCAAATGATAACAACATGCAGCTGGAAGCAACTACACAGTTCCGCAAATTACTTTCAATCGGTGAGACTTTTCTGTCGCATTGTACTCCGTGTTTTACTCTGTAAGTCCATTCCATGATGGCTACTGATAGTGGAATCTCTTTTCATGATGACTGGTTCTTCTCGAACTGAATTATCAGAAAGAAGCCCTCCTATTGAAGAAGTAATACAATCAGGTGTCATTCCTCGATTTGTCGAGTTCCTTATCAGAGAGGACTACCCTCAGCTCCAGGTTTGATATTGTATCAGGGTTTACTGTGAAAAAGTTATTATGTGTGTGTTTTTTCTTCCATGATGTTTTTATTGATCCAATGAAGTCTTACAGTTTGAGGCTGCTTGGGCGCTGACTAACATTGCTTCTGGTACATCGGAGAACACTAGGGTGGTTATTGATCATGGAGCAGTCCCAATTTTTGTAAAGCTTCTTGGTTCCCCCAGTGATGATGTTCGTGAGCAGGTACAGTGCTTCAAATTTATGATAACAGGTTTTGTATTTTTCTGCTGCAATGGATATTTATTTAGCTAACAAAAAATGCTGATTTTTCATTTTAATTCTTATAGGCTGTCTGGGCATTGGGAAATGTTGCTGGTGATTCTCCTAAATGCCGTGATCTTGTGCTGAGTCAGGGGGCCTTAATCCCTTTGTTGGCTCAGTTGAATGAGAATGCAAAACTATCAATGCTGAGAAACGCTACCTGGACTTTGTCAAACTTCTGCAGAGGCAAGCCGCAACCTCCATTTGAGCAGGTATTGGTCTTTATGTTTTTATCTTGTGTTAAAGTGGAGGATGGTATTTTCTTTTCTCTTGATGAAGGATGTTAATCCTTATATTTTCCATGAATTTCTTTGTTAGGTAAGGCCTGCACTTCCAGCCCTTCAGCGTCTTGTTTATTCAAATGATGAAGAAGTGCTTACCGATGCATGCTGGGCACTCTCATACCTTTCTGATGGTACAAATGACAAAATTCAAGCTGTCATTGAGGCAGGTGTCTGCAAACGACTTGTTGAGCTCCTCCTGTAAGTGGCATTGCATAATTATTTTATTGATACTGTACTTTCTGTAGATGCATCATGTATTTGCCTTTTTTTGTTTTCCAGCCATCCCTCTCCTTCAGTGCTTATTCCTGCACTCCGTACAGTTGGAAATATTGTGACTGGTGATGATGTTCAGACTCAGGTATGAAACTCCCTCCTCCGATTAGGTGCTGCTTTTGGTCTTTTTTTTTTAATTTTTCTTGTTTTTGATACTTTTTATCTAGTCTGTTGGGGTGTATGTGAAGAATTTAAGCATTAAAAAGAATATCTATATTTGCTCTTTTGAGTTCATTCTTTGTCTTCCAGTGTATCATCAATGAAGGCGCACTTCCTTGCCTATTAAGCATGTTGACTCACCATCACAAAAAGAGCATCAAGAAGGAAGCATGCTGGACAATTTCAAACATCACTGCGGGAAACAAAGAACAAATACAGGTATAACTTGATGTTTTGCTATTGATAGTTGCCAGTCTTAATTGTATGATTGGTATAATCTTCTCTGATATTATCGAGATCAATCATTGTAACTTGGAAGGTAGACCAAGATGATGTCTAGTTCTGTTGTACTCAATTTAAGTTCTTCCATGCCATCAAATTACGAAGAGTTCCTACTTTTTTGTTTTTCCCTTTTGATCTTTTACCTCAATGAGGTTAAGATTGTTTGTACTGGGAAGCTTTTATTGTTTTATAGTATTTTTATTGATTGTCCGATATATGGCATGTCCGATCCCTCCTCTCCTTTTCAATATATATATATATATATTGTGGTTCGGGTTGCAATAATCTGATATGCTTTTGAACGGCAGGCCGTAATTGATGCTGGCTTGATAGGCCCATTGGTCAATCTGCTCCAGACTGCTGAATTTGATATAAAGAAAGAGGCTGCATGGGCTATTTCAAACGCTACATCTGGAGGAACCAATGAGCAAATCTTGTAATTTTTTCATTATCTATTTTTAGTGTATCAATTGACCTCATATTCCTTGTAACTAAAATTGTGCACTTTCTTTTATAGGTACTTGGTGAATCAGAATTGCATAAAGCCATTGTGCGATCTTCTGGTTTGCCCTGATCCAAGAATCGTAACTGTGTGTTTGGAGGGGCTAGAAAACATACTGAAAGTTGGGGAAACAGAGAAGGGCAATACTGGAGGAATCAATTATTTTGCCCAATTAATTGATGAAGCGGATGGGTTAGAAAAGATCGAGAACTTGCAGAGTCATGATAACAACGAAATTTATGAGAAGGCTGTGAAAATACTGGAGACTTATTGGTTAGAGGAGGAGGACGAGACCCTACCTGCTGGTGATGAGAACCAACCAGGTTTTAACTTTGGAGGAAGTACTGTTCAACTTCCACCTGGGGGATTCAATTTCAACTGAAAGGTTAGTTCTATGGTCTTTTAGATTTCATCATCTTTTATAAGTATGTCATAACTTGAAAATAGCACGGAGTTTTCTCCATGGGTGATTCATTGTTACAACATGTTTGGCTAACTATTATTATACCCTCCAAAATTACTAGTATGGTTGAGTCTTGCGAGCTGATTCATTACTAGGCTTGAACTATATATTGACGCAGATTGATGCTCATACTCGACTTGAGGTCGATCAAGCTTAATTAAGTTGAGCTTAAGCTCGACTTAATGGCAAACTTAATGTCATAGTTGGCTTTTTCTATAAATAATTTTCAAAGATTGGCTGTAATTCTGTTAAAATAAGACTCGATCTTGAAAATGCTCGATTTGTTTACCTATATATAGTTACATGTAAATAATTGAATTGGTGAAAGTTAACTAGCAAATACCATAGGCTTGATAAGGCCTATATTTTTAGCTCAGGCTGGGAGAGCTACTTGAGATGTTCGAGCTCAACTCAGTTAATTCCCAGTTGAGCTAAGCGTTTTTCTTGGCCGAGTCGAGCAGCTTGTGCATCAGCTCAACTTGATTTCTGCTATCCAACAATCATGGGACTAAAAGTGCATCTCTATATTTCAGGTTTTTCAATCTGGTGGATGGAACAATTTCTATGGTCGGGGGTAATGACCGTGATTTGGTCAACGTTGGGTTTCAGCTTTGGGTCGAGTTCGGGTCAGGTCGGGTCATTTAGCAGCACCTCGGTGGGTTTGGTGTGTCGAGTCCAGAGTCTGTCGTCAAAGGAGGTGTTGCTTAGTAAGGTCATTCTGTGCTGTGCTGGTCAATAAGAAGAGATGAGGGTTTCAGCATCGACAGACATGACGGGTCTGGTTGGGTTGGGTCGGGTCGGGTCAGGTCGGGTGTTTCCCATGTACGGTTGAGTTTTGTAGGGGAATCCCAGAGGAATGGATTTCCAAATGAGATTGGCTATGCAGTAGTCTTTTATCTTAGCCATTTATGCACACTTTGATGGTCCCAGTCTTTAGTTGATGTACTTTTGTGTCTATATGACCTTATTTTGCTTTCCCACTTTGTCTATTGAAACTAAAGCGTTTGAATGTTGGTTTCATAGTTTGATCCTTTTTTGTGTTAAATGCAAAAGATAAGGTGGTGGTGGGGTCCAAGGGATTTGAAATATGTGGCCATAGTGAAATGGATCAAAAAGCACTGATGCATGTCTCTGCCTAAATCGTAACTTGCAGAGTGTGCAGTATTGGATTTGTATGCCTCTCTCGCTCTCTCTCTGCAGGAGCTGTTTTGAATTTTTTATTTTGTTAATTATAATTATATATGCAAAAGATGTGTGAGCTGTATAAAAGAATATCAAATTTGTGCAAAAAATGTGTATGGTCGCTATCTAAAAGCGCATTCCTTACACATTTGTCTTTGTGCTTGTTTGTGCGTGTGTATAATATAATAGTTTTCAGTCTAAAATAATATTTTTCGGTTATAATTAATTTTTTTTGAACAATAAAAGTATTATGTTTTATTAAATAATTAATTTTTATTTGACCAACAAAAAAAAAAGTGTAGTTAAAATATAATATATTTTTATTATAATGAATATTTAAAATAAATATTTATATTTTCAGGCAATTTATGATTTATTTTTATTTTTATTTTTTTGGTAAAAAATATTTATATTTAAAATAAGCATATGCAAAATATGAGTTTCGTGTATTTTCTATTAAATTTAAATGGAATCAACGGAATCAACGTAAAGTTTCGACTTTAAAGTGGGATCTTGAGATCGTCACCCCAACCTAACCCTATATTTTGATTCCTCAATATCAACCACCCCCCTCGTGGTCGTAAAATGAAAAACCATCTCTTCTTTAGTGACGAAGAGCAAAATGGAGATCCAAAACCAGCGTATTACTGGTGGAGAACGCCCAACGAGTTTGATGAAGATGGCCATTTTAAGGTGGATGTTTCTGACCCCTCTGCCTTAACTCCGCGGCTCAAACTTGTTAGAGAAATGGAGAGATTGGCTTTCATTGCTGCCGAAGGGCTGAATGACGTCAGGCGCAAGCTTTTATGTTACAGAGCTGGTGATTTTTGGCTGCCCATTGGTGGAATCAAGAAGGAGGACATGGATATTCCTCCAGTTGCCACCATTCTCTTGACTGGGCTTACTGGCGCTGGCAAGAGCTCTTTCATCAATCTGATGTATAGTGTTCTTGGAAGATTTGGCGTCGTCCCTTTTGCTCAAATATCAGGTACACATTACATGCTCATACACTGTTCCCTTGAATGCCTCTGTTATGGGTTTGCTGAAAAGGGTTTTATTTTCTTTTTATACTTTATTTGCTGAAGTGTTTAGATTCTGAATATAGTCACTGAAATGGATATTTTAATTATGATGTGAGCAGGCGAATCTTCAAATTTCACCACGATGTATCTTGAAGAACACAATGTTTTGAGATCACCTAAGAGCGGATTTTGTGTGTATGATACAAGGGGTTTAGACCAAAACCAAATGGAGGAAGGGTTACACGAGGTTTCGACGTGGATCTCCGAAGGTGTTCGACACAACCAGCCTTGTTACAGATCAGAAGATTTTGAAAAAATGAAGGGCTTGAGTGAATTCAATGAATCAATGGAGTTAACTAATTCAAGTTACGTTAAGAGGAAGGTCAACTCTGTGATGGTTGTAGCTGATCTATCACAGATTCACAAGGCCTTCGAATGTGGCGATTTGAAGTCAATGGAGGCCTTAAGATCCCTGCTTCATCTCTCAGCTATTAAAAATTCAAGTAAGTTTTTTTAACACATACACACACACACATATATGTGTATATATATATATATATTTACTGTAATTTTCTATGACAGTGGTATAAGTTGCAACATTGACAAATTGATCAGATTAAAATGAAATATGAACAGGGGTACAAGTTAAAAGTTGAGACATGCCAACATTTGAATCTTTAGCAGTTTTTCTTTCCTAACAACTTTTTTTAAGAACTAAACATTTTTCTATTTAAATGGTATATCTTCAAGATCGACTTAATCTCATGAAGGGATCAGATGAAACTGCCCAAAAAGATGAAATATGAAAAGTTTTACAATTTGAAACATGCATTTTCAGTTAATCTTTGGCGAACATTTGAAAACATTAGTAGTTTTTGCTCTTTACAACCTATTTTCAAGAACTAATAATGTTCCAATTCATATAAACCCATGTCTAAATGTGTAATTTTCTTCTAAAGATGTGATCTTTGTCATCAGATGAGAATCCAATCTTGATTCTAACACATGGAGATTCTCTAAATGCCGAGGATAGGATCAACGGGAGGCTAAAAATATGTGAATATCTGGGAATTCCTGAGACTAGTGGTGCATACGATATACCGTGTTTGGCAGAACAATGGATTCTTGCTGAAGAATCCGATCCGGTTTCTGCATATGCTCTTACAGAAGCAGTTTACAGGGCTTTACTTCAATCTGATAGAACTCATCTTCCTAAGTGGAAAGTTAAGGAGTGGATAATCTTCGTGTTTTCATGGATAATGTGGTGCCTTGCTTCACTTTTTGCATTTCTTGCACATATGTTTTCGAGATTTGGACATCCAGATGACAGGCTCAGAATGTGAACATTGGGTTTATCAGTCGACTGATGATTCTTAGGTGCTTTTAACTCTTATATTGTGTAATGCATGTGGGTGATGTAGTTTTTAGATTTTTTTCTTTTGGTAATTTGTGTAGGAAGATCTGTTCTGGGTAATTCGTGTGGGAAGATCAAACTGTTTGTGTAATTTCTTGATCGTTGTCATTGTTATCTTATGGTGATTTTCTTGGAATTAAGTTTGAATGCTTTCACAGTTTCACTCTCTCTCTCTTGGGGGTATGGAAAAGATATGGAGTTTTGCACGTGAATGTACATATATTTGAAAGGAGTGGTAGGTAGTACTTTTTGTTTGTTTATCTTTTTTTGAAACATGGTTTTATGACCCATCCATTTCAATTATATCTCTATAAACATTTTTTATAACAGTAGAGAGAGAGAGAGAGAGACTCGAGTCTCTCTTTACTTAGAAGCTACACTATTGTATGTGTCTTTATGATATCATTAATAAAGGTTATAGAAGTAGTGATTAAGTGGAATATAGTGGGTTATATTCCCTTTCTTTTTTCACTTTTCATGGGCAGTTAATCTTTTATTTTTTTATATTTAATTTTATCTACATTATATTAGACTATTTCATGAAAGTCATTTTTGTGTGACATAACCAAAATTTATGTAAATTTATGTTTTTTTAGCTCTTTTTATTTTTTACGATCTTCATCTTCAATATTTTTTCCGTAAAAAAAAAGGTTTTTTATTGGCAAATAAAATCGAGCGAATTGCAAGAATTGCTCGGATTTTCTTAGGGTTTTTAGCTGCATGTATTTAGTTTTTGAGGTTTTCAGTTTCCAGTTTTTAGGGTTTATATATTCTCCAAATTTTATTGTATTCTATTTTAAGTTTTTAAATATTTTATATTTTTTAAGATTCGATCTCTAAGATATTTATAAGCTCACATAATCTAATTTACATCAATAATAATACATATAATTATAGATCAACAATAAATAGAATTATTAGCAAGAGAATTGGACATTATTAGCTGGTTGGGATTCGTTCTTTTGCAATGGAAAAGGGTTTAACACCGACACCCTTTATTCTTACTTTCAACACGTAATAATTGACTTTCAATCAGATTTTTAAATATTGCATTCTTTTTACTAAACTGTATATTCATATAATTAATATTTAAAATAATCTGTTTATATATTACAATATATATATGTATATAATCTCTTACTTATATTCTACACATCATTTACTTGATGATTTCTACCGTATATTTGCTCGTATACATGTATATATATATATAGTTGAAACTAGCTCATTGAGTCTAGGTAAAGGTGTAAACGAATCAAGTCGAGTCGAAAGTATTCTTATTTAAGATTGTTTAGAATGCTATCGAACTTTTAATATTTTATTTGAGATGGGTTTGATTATTTATTGAATCGAGCATGAACGAGCTTTAATCAAGCCGAACACGAGTCGAGTTCAATTAGTTTGATATTTACACTTGTTTTAGTGAATTTTGTTTAACGAACTCGAGTTGGAGTCGAACTTTAGATTTTATGAAACATAAAAGTATGCTCAATTTATTTTACATTATTATCAAATCGAATTCAAATAAACTTTTAATAAACGAGCTCGAATTTTTAACTGTGTAGTATAATTTCATTTTCGTAGATGTAGGCGTCGGTTTGAGGACTCTCTCATGTCGACGGCCTGACTTTTGCATAAACCATTCAAACGTGTACCAATTAAAAGGGATTTCGCATGTAACGTTATAAAAGGGCGCAAATAATACCAAATTCTATGATTCAACAGTGAGCTACCCAAATTTGTCAAAAGGTTTTCATTCTTTTACCTTTTCTTTTTCTCCTAAAACACATGAGAATTCTTATTTCTTGTTCTTAGATTTTATTCGGATATTTCTTATCTACATGGTGTGTGAAAATTTTAAAAAACGCACATTAGTGATATAATAAAATCTAAGTGTTATATCACTACTATATCAACGAACTTACATATGGTTATTTGGTGCATGGTCATGTCGATATAATCAAAGTTGTGGAGCTCAATTGATTGACTTACTTAATTTCATGTAAGATGAAGTGTCAATTTTACTCTTAAAATATGTGTTTTTTGAATTTTTGCTGGCAATGTGCATCGTTGTTAGTTTATAAATTAATCATAGATCTTGAAAAATTATTCGAGAGTGATATTTGGATATATTGATAGCGTCTTTCTTCTTGAGACTTCATTAATTTTCAGAGTAATTATGTGGTGGCTCATTCTCTTGCTCAATTTGTTTTATCCACCACTTCGACTCATACTCGAACCTGATTTTCTCCATTGAGTAGAAATTTTGTTATTTGCAGAACTTTTAGTATTAAAATATGTATATATATATATATAATTATGTGATTGATCAATTTGTTTTCTTGAATCAGGAAAATATTAAATTACTAAAAGAACCTTTTGAAAAATTTCAATCACCGATCAAATCAAACTTTCCAGGCTGGTAACAAATTCATTATGTACCCTTGCCCCAAAATTAATTTCATTTAAAACATAAAAAAATAGTGGGGTCCATTCCTATTTTCCCCAAAAATATTGTATAAATTGCCATTTTAAGTTTACAATAATTAGGCAAAAAGGGTCTATAGGGGGTGCCCCATATGTTGGCCTTTTTTCTTCCACTATTCACTTTTTTCCCTCTTTATTTATTAATTTATTAATTTATTTATTTATTTTGGTGGTGGTGGTGGTGGTGGTGGTGGTGGTGGTGGTGGGTTGGTTGGGGGAGGGGAGATTTTGATCATTGTATTTAAACATTCTATGGTGGGTTCTAATCCCTTCACTTTCAATTATAAGAATTAACCCTAAATTTTTTAATTTATTTATGTATATTCTTATATATCTTTTATTAATTGTTACTTTAATTTTTTTTTAAATTGTCAATTGAATCTTTTGACTAAGCAAATATGGGCTTGTTGGATCATAATTAAAGTATAAAACAATTGCTTTTTTTTTTTTCATCCTCTTGAATATTAATGTTTTTATTTAGTTATGTCTGGTTACTTTTAGGTTATCGAAAGAAATACTGGATCAATTATCCTCGATTTTATTGTGTGCTATAATTGATATTATATAACTAAACTATGGCTTTATAAAGAAAAAAAAGGACTATGTAATTAATAACAATATATTAATATCATTTCTCAATAATGCAAAGAGGTTGGTGTGACAATGATTTTCACCAAGACAACATAGGAGTGGAGGTGGCCATTGTTTGGTTGGTATTGTGCCAATTCAAGAAACTTGAACTGCACTTTATAAGTTTATAATACATTATTAGATTTTGTGTTTTAAAATATTTTTAGATTATCTACGCTGGTGTTATTTATATCGGATCGATATTCCACAAAATATATATTAAATATAAATAAAATTATTATTGAGTTGAATTTGATCTTTATAAAAAATGTATTATCTCAAATTATTTATAAAATATTGGATATTTAAAAATTAAAAGTACACTGTTTTTACTAATTAATTAAGTTTATCGGTAAATAGAGTCGACCAATCATATATTTTTCTAATTAAATAATTTTGTAATTAATTAATCGGCCTTAACTTTCAATAGACACATTCAAAATGTAATTATTTAAGTTTATTTGATTATTAGAAAAAATCATAATAATAATTGAAGTATGTATTTATTAATATTTAATCAGATTGCCTATTCGAGTAATTATTTTTTGGATGGAAAAATACATTACTTGGAAGGTTTGGCGTCGTCCCTTTTGCTCAAACATCAGGTACACATTACATGCTCATACACTGTTCGCTTGAATGCCTGTGTTACGGGTTTGCTGAAAAGGGTTTTATTTTCTTGTTATACTTTCTTTGCTGAAGTGTTTAGATTCTGAATATAGTCACTAAAATGGATATTTTAATTATGATGTGAGTAGGCGAATCTTCAAATTTCACCACGATGTATCTTGAAGAACACAATGTTTGGAGATCACCTAAGAGCGGATTTTGTATGTATGATACATGTCAAGAAAAAATCAAGCTGAAACCGCGATAAAAAACAACACAGCAACAGATTCAAAAATTGAAGAACACACACACAATGCAATCGAATTTACGTGGTTCGATCTGTGAAAGATCTACATTCACGGCAGAGAAATTTAGCAATATTATTACTGAAAAATCTTACAAATCACTCACTGAATTACACTTCAAGATCTTGATCAATGTGATCAAATCTTCACTCACAACTCACTGCCCACTTCTCTTCTCTTTTTCTTCCGGAAACTGATGGAATGAATTAATCAGTCTGAATTTATTCACCCCTTCCCCCATAGTTAGCTGAAGCTAACAACTAACCACCCAACTAACTAACCAACCAACCAACTAACTAACTAACCAACTAACTAATCAACCAACCAACTAATCAACCAACCAACTAACCAATTAACCAACTAATCAACCAACCAACTAACCAATTAACCAACTGCATTAACTAACGCTTCATTACCCATGCACTCGGCCAATCGATTTCTGAGACTTGAGATGAGTGATTCAGAAGCTACACTTAAGCTTCACCTTCACAAATCTCCACTTTAGCTATGAATCACTCCATAGCCATATTTAATGACTAACTTCAACAGAAATGTAAGCTCCACATAGAGCTTCACTTCCTAGCAGCTCCACTTTGAGCTGCTACTTCCACAGAACCCAGTTATACCATCCCAATAGAAGCAAGACTAAGCTCAAACTTAGGAGCTTGCAAAGCCCTGGTGAATGCATCAGCGGGATTGACAGCAGTGTCAATTTTGCTCACCACAATACTTCCTTTCTCAGTTAAATCTCTAACAAAGTAAAGCTTAACATCAATATGTTTCGTGCGTTCGTGGTACCCCTGATGTTTGGATAAGTGAATAGCAGATTGATTGTCACAAAACACAGTTACCTTATCCTGCACTATTCCAAACTCTGACAAAATACCTTGCAACCAAATCCCTTCCTTCACAGCCTCTGTCACGGCCACATATTCTGCTTCTGTAGTAGAAAGAGCTACCACAGATTGATGCGTTGCTTTCCAACTAACTGCTGTTCCAAACAAGGTGAACACACACCCAGTTAGACTCTTCCTTGTATCAATGTTTGCTGCATAGTCAGCGTCAACATATCCAACAAGTGAATCACCATCTGAGGTAGACTGCTTGAACTTCAAACACTTCGCAACAGATCCTTTCAAGTATCTCATTGCCCACTTTGCAGCCTCCCAGTGTATCTTCCCAGGATTGCACATAAACCTGCTCAACACACTCATCACATAAGTCAAATCCGGTCTGCAACAGACCATTGCATACATCAAAGATCCCACACTGCTCGCATATGGAATCACTGCCATTCCCTTCATCTCTTCTTCTGTTTTAGCTCCTTGATGTATAGACAACTTCAAACCAGTCTTGATGGGTGTAGAAACTGACTTGCATTGATTCATATTATATCTGCACAAAACTTTATCAAGATAAGTTAATTGTGACAGAGTAACAGCACCCTCTTCCCTCTTCCTTTTGATCTGCATTCCAAGTATAACTCTGGCCTCCCATAAATCTGAATGTATGTATTCCAGCTTCTCAGTAGAGACATGAACACCAGTTGGAAACCTTAACCTTCTTGTTTTGCCTGCAATGCAATGTTCACACAGCTGTACCCGAGTTACATGATTTCCATCCAGTAAACCATCTTTTGCCAGAACTTCAAGACCTTTATTTCCCAGATGACCCAACCTTGAATGCCATAGGTATGAGTTGTTTCTATGAGTGACAACATGAGACTGACCAGTGACAGTATTTCCCAATAGAAAATACAAGTCATTACTTCTAACTCCCTTCATCAATACTGCTCCATCTTTTGAAATCTTCATCTTCCCTATCTGTGATTCAAACTTGTACCCATTTGAGTCAAAGACTCCAAGAGATATGAGGTTTCTTCTCAAGTCTGGTACATATCTCACTTCTGACAGCTTCTTTATCTTCCCATCATACATCTTGATCTTGACACTTCCAATCCCTCTAATCTTGCACGTATGATCATTTCCAAGCAAGACTGTTCCTCCATTAATGAGTGTGATTTCAGAGAACCACTCCCTTATTGGAGTCATGTGTAAGCTGCATCCTGAATCCAAAACCCAATCACCATTTACTTCACTTGCAGATGCCATCAGACTTTCACTGTCACATACCATCAAGCTCTCACAATCCTCCTCCCCAATTTGTTGGTGGCACTGTTGGCTTGATTTCTCTTCTTTTGATTGCCTTGGTCATTTGCAAACCTAGACATCATTGCCTTCCACTTACTGCAGTCCTTCTTGTAGTGCCCAGGTTCTTGGCAGTGAAAGCATTTTCTATCTTCTGGATCAACCCAGCCCTCACCAGGTTTTCTATCTGACTTGTTAACCTGCTTCTGTGGTGGTTTCTTCCCTTGTTTCTGAGGTGGTTTTCCCTTCTTGACATTCAGACCTTCACCACCAGCAGCCACCACCTTGTGATCTGAGGACTTGTGTAATTCTTTACACTTCAAAGCTACCTGGACATCTTCCAAAGATATAGACTCCCTATTTCCAAATAGAAGAGTATCTCTGAAATTTTCAAACGCTTTCGGCAGAGAATTCAGAAGAATCAATGCCTTATCTTCCTCTTCTAACTTCACTTCAATATTGACAAGGTTATCAAGAATCTTATTGAACTCATCAATTTGACTCAGAACAGGTTTGTCTCCAGCCATTCTAAATGAATACAATTGTTGTTTCATGTAAAGTCTATTGGCTAGAATCTTTACCATGTAGAGAGATCCTAACTTTTCCCAGACTGCCAAAGCAGTGGTTTCTTTGGAGACTTCACGTAGAGCCTTGTCCCCCAAACATAGGAAAATCATGCTTCGAGCCTTTGCATCAATCTGAGCATGATCATCTGGTTTATCTTCCTTCTCTTTTCCAGATGAAGAGATTTTCTTCTTCACTAGAGCCTCGCCTAATCCTTGTTGGATTAGCAGAGTTTCCATTTTCACCTTCCATAGACCGAAGTCTACCTTATCCGAGAGCTTTTCCACCTCAAACCTCGTTGCCATTGAATCGATCAAGTAGTCTTCCCACAGACGGCGCCAAATTGTCAAGAAAAAATCAAGCTGAAACCGCGATAAAAAACAACACAGCAACAGATTCAAAAATTGAAGAACACACACACAATGCAATCGGATTTACGTGGTTCGATCTGTGAAAGATCTACATCCACGGCAGAGAAATTTAGCAATATTATTACTGAAAAATCTTACAAATCACTCACTGAATTACACTTCACTGAATTACACTTCAAGATCTTGATCAATGTGATCAAATCTTCACTCACAACTCACTGCCCACTTCTCTTCTCTTTTTCTTCCGGAAACTGATGGAATGAATTAATCGTCTGAATTTATTCACCCCTTCCCCCCTAGTTAGTTGAAGCTAACAACTAACCAACCAACTAACTAACCAACCAACCAACCAACGAACTAACTAACTAACTAACCAGCCAACTAACTAATCAACCAACCAACTAACTAATTAACCAACTAATCAACCAACCAACTAACCAATTAACCAACTGCATTAACTAACGTTTCATTACCCATGCACTCGGCCAATGGATCTCCGAAGGTGCTCGACATAACCAAAACCAAATGGAGGAAGGGTTACACGAGGTTTCGACGTGGATCTCCGAAGGTGCTCGACATAACCAGCCTTGTTACAGATCAGAAGATTTTGAAAAAATGAAGGGCTTTAGTGAATTCAATGAATCGATGGAGTTAACTAATTCAAGATACGTTAAGAGGAAGGTCAACTCTGTGCTGGTTGTAGCTGATCTTGTTAGGAAATAAAGAAAAACAACAGCAATACCAAATAACACAATATTTGGTTACCCAGTTCACCAATAATGGCTACGTCTGGGGCACTACCAAGCCAGGAGATTTTACTAAGTAGTTGTGATAGTACATCTTAAAAAACAAAACATAAGCCCTTTATATAAGGCTTAGATTACAAGATTTTCTCATCCACAACCAATGTGGGACATTAAACATAAGCCCTTTATATAAGGCTTAGATTACAAGATTTTCTCATCCACAACCAATGTGGGACATTAAACAATTTACACACTTAACAGATCTATCACAGATTCACAAGGCCTTCGAATGTGGCGATTTGAAGTCAATGGAGGCCTTAAGATCCCTGCTTCATCTATCAGCTATTAAAAATTCAAGTAAGTTTTTTTTAAGACACACACACACACACACACATATATATATATATACTGTAATTTTCTATTACAGTGGTATAAGTTGCAAGATTGACAAATTGATCAGATTAAAATGAAATATGAACAGGGGTACAAGTTAAAAGTTGAGACATGCCAACATTTGAATCTTTAGCAGTTTTTCTTTCCTAACAACTTTTTTTAAGAACTAAACATTTTTCTATTTAAATGGTATATCTTCAAGATCGACTTAATCTCATGAAGGGATCAGATGAAACTGCCCAAAAAGATGAAATATGAAAAGTTTTACAATTTGAAACATGCATTTTCAGTTAATCTTTGGCGAACATTTGAAAACATTAGTAGTTTTTGCTCTTTACAACCTATTTTCAAGAACTAATAATGTTCCAATTCATATAAACCCATGTCTAAATGTGTAATTTTCTTCTAAAGATGTGATCTTTGTCATCAGATGAGAATCCAATCTTGATTCTAACACATGGAGATTCTCTAAATGCCGAGGATAGGATCAACGGGAGGCTAAAAATATGTGAATATCTGGGAATTCCTGAGACTAGTGGTGCATACGATATACCGTGTTTGGCAGAACAATGGATTCTTGCTGAAGAATCCGATCCGGTTTCTGCATATGCTCTTACAGAAGCAGTTTACAGGGCTTTACTTCAATCTGATAGAACTCATCTTCCTAAGTGGAAAGTTAAGGAGTGGATAATCTTCGTGTTTTCATGGATAATGTGGTGCCTTGCTTCACTTTTTGCTTTTCTTGCACATATGTTTTCGAGATTTGGACATCCAGATGACAGGCTCAGAGTGTGAACATTGGGTTTATCAGTCGACTGATGATTCTTAGGTGCTTTTAACTCTTATATTGTGTAATGCATGTGGGTGATGTAGTTTTTAGATTTTTTTCTTTTGGTAATTTGTGTAGGAAGATCATTTCTGGGTAATTCTTGTAATTTCTTGATCGTTGTCATTGTTATCTTATGGTGATTTTTTTGGAATTAAGTTTGAATGCTTTCAGTCTCTCTCTCTCTCTCTCTCTCTTGGGGGTATGGAAAAGATATGGAGTTTTGCACGTGAATGTACATATATTTGAAAGGAGTGGTAGGTAGTACTTTTTGTTTGTTTATCTTTTTTAGAAACATGGTTTTATGACCCATCCATTTCAATTATGTCTCTATAGCATCAGAAAATATTCGCTTTTTTTTTTTTAATCTCCTTTGATCAATTTTCCCAAAAAATAAAATAAAAATACATTTGGGTCTTATAACTTATAATTCTCTCTCTCTCTCTCTCTCTATATATATATATATATATATGTATATGTGTGTATATTATTTGTCAACTTAGTTGTCCCCTTATTCATCCCAATTTATTATGAATTATTTATTGAATTATGTATATTATTCTATTGTTTTTATCGATTTTATTCTTGAATAAATTCAACTTACAAACTATTGATAGTGCGGAATAGTACTCGTATGCGAATTTTGTTACCATGATAATAGCTAATAATACTATGTGGGTGTAGACGCGGGTACGGTTCCGGTTCCAAACCAGAACCGCCGGTCAACGGTTCGGTTTGAATGGTTGATCGGTTCCGGTTCCGGTTTGGAACCGAAACCGTATTTGGGACGGTTCGGTTTCGGTTCCCATTTTTTTGGAACCGGAACCGGCGGTTCCGATTCGGTTCTGCCTATTTGAAACAACGGCTGAGATTAAATAGCCGTTGATGATTAACGGTTCAGATCTTATAACTGTTGGGAACCGGTGCTTCCGAATCAGAACCGGGAACCGGCGGTTCCCAAGAAAAAAAAAGAACAGAACTGTGGAACTGGAACCGGAACCGAGGGAACCGGTAGTTCCGGAACCGGAACCGTATATATGGCGGTTCGATTTCGGTTTCCTCCTCCACGATTCTGAAAAACAACGATTTCGAAATCAAAACCGAAACCGAAAACGTGGAACCGTGCCCATGTGGGTGTGTCCTCCACAAATTAAGAGAAGAATAGATCTATTGACCCACAAAATATTAGCTGCTGAGTATATGATTCCCTCAAATGGGCCGGGCTGGGGGTTTACAAAAGGTAAATCAACGAATTTGTGAGTTTGGACCAATCCTTTTGGGCCTTTCTCTGCAGTCATTGGGCTCTCATCAAATTGACATCCAGATCACGTACTTTATTGTATAGATGTTTTGGGTCAATTGATTTATTTTTTTGTTTGAGACTATAATTAGGCGGGTCATGTTATATTTTTATACTATTTTTTGTTTTAATAATAATAATAATAATAATAATAATAATAAAATTAGAAAATACAAAGAGTTGACCTACCATAATTTATTACTTACACTTCTGTCCATAATAGCACCACACAGGAAGATCTGATCCTTCAAACATTTATGTTCAATCTCATATTTTTTATCAATAAATATAAATTATATGATTAAAAATCACAATACACACATAACGAACGCTGAAAAAAAATAAAAACACGAGATTAGAACCCCATATTATCATGACCACATGATAATAATTGGCACGATGGTGTCCTACACATATAACCACCAAGTCTAATTACATATAATAATATTCATGCCCCCACCCCCCACCCCCACCCACAACCACATTGCCATAAATGAAATCTTGTGACAACCCAGTAAAGAATTCTTGAAAAAGAAGTATATATGAAGATTCAGCCATAAAAACCCACAACCCCCCATCACAAGATTGGATCAAGAAACAATGAACATCCCTATTTTCTTGAGTGAGGAAGATCAGAAGGGAAGGTCGAGTTCTTGGTGGTGGAGGGCAAGTGAAGAGTTTGATGAAGATGGGAATTTCAAGGGTGAGATTTGTGATCTCTCTCCAAGAATCAAAGTGTTTAGAGAGATGGAGAGGTTGGGATTCATTGGAAGAGAAGGGGTTGATGATTTGAGGCAGAAGCTTTTGAGTTACAGGGCTGGAGATTTCTGGGTTCCTGTTGGTGGAATCAAAAAAGAAGAAATGGATATTCCACCTGTCATCACTGTTCTGTTGACAGGCTTAGTTGGTTCTGGCAAAAGCTCCTTGATCAACTTGATGTATAGTGTTCTTGGAAGATCTGGCCTCATCCCTTTTGCTCAAACTTCAGGTACATGCACATACATACATATATATATATAGAGAGAGAGAGAGAGCGAGAGACAGAGAGGGCTAAGAAACAGTTTCATTTTCAAATCTCGGGGGATTGATGTTTTGTGGAATGAAAAGTGTAGGTTGTGATTGATTGTGTTTCTTATCTCATGTTTCATTTGGTTATGGAAATTCTTTTGTTTTGTTTTGTTTTTTCCCACCTTTTTTTGAGTTGAAATTGTTAGACAATTGTATTATGATTGAGATTTGATAACGGGACATTTTATTTAGTGTAATTTTAACACTGTGATTAATTATCACCTCCCGTTTAAAAGTTAAAGCTGTTATAAAATATTCCCGTTTATATATTTATATTAAGATTATCGACAAAGGTAAAAACTTATTTCTCTATTTCTACGCATTTAGAAAATATGTTTACATGCATCTCTCCATGCTTCTACTAACGGAATATTTTCATATAATTGAGCACAATAGAAACATATGATCCATATAGCCAACCTCACATGAACGCACATTATTGATCATATGTACCATCTCAATTACACATGAAAATTCCAACTGCAGGTGAATCTTCAAACCACACCACAATGTACCTTGAAGAACACAACATACTAAGATCAGCCAGGGCTGGAGTATGTGTTTACGACACAAGAGGCTTAGACTCGACTCAAATCGACGATGGATTACACGAGGTTTCAACGTGGATGTCAGACGGCGTTCGACACAACGATCTGTGTTACCGGTCGAAAGGAGATAATGAAACAATTAAGGGATCAATGGGGATAAGCAGTTCAAGGTACATCAAGAGGAAGGTCAACTGTGTGATGGTTGTGGCTGATTTGTTTCAGATTCATAATGCTTTCAAATGTGGTGATTTGAAGTCGATGGAGGCTTTAAGGGCCCTCTTCCATCTCTCTGCTATTAAAACTTCGAGTAAGTCTTCTTTTTTTTAATCCATGAATATATTTTATACTAAAATAGAAATAACGAAACAATTATACGACAAAAAATCATTCAAAAAAAAGATATATGAATAATGTATAATTTGCATGGTAATTATCATAATTTTAGCATGATTCATTCAAGAATCAATCGAATTAAAATGTAAAAGAGAAAAAAAAGTATCTAAAATATTTAATTTACACACAGACATATATTAAAAACAATAAAACATAAAATAAAACATCGAATGAATAGAGTATTCAGACCCGACTTTCTCAGAGAAAGTAAACAAAGTTTTAGTGTATCACAAACCACCCTCCCACTATGTAATTCCGACAAGTGCAACCGAGCCCGAACTTGATTTTTTCTCACCCAATCTTTAATTAGATTGAAAAAGTTAATCAACATGATGTGTATTCAAAAGGTAATGCAACGTAAGATGAAATAGAGGATTCAAACCCGACTCTCCTGTTTATATATGTGCAGACGAGAACCCAATCTTGATTCTAACACACGGAGACACTCTAAACGCGGAGGATAGGATCAAGGGAAGGTTAAAAATATGCGAGTATTTAGGGATACCGGAGACGAACGGAGCGTACGACATACCATGTTTGACGGAACAAGGGATCCTAGCCGAGGAATCTGATCCAGTAACAGCATTTGCCCTAACAGAAGCAGTATACAGGGCTTTACTTCAATCTGATAGATGCCACCTCCCTAAGAGGAAATTCAAACACTGGATAATATTTATCCTCTCCTGGATAATGTGCTGCCTTGCTTCCCTCTTTCAAGACCTTGCAAATTTCTTCTCCAACTTTGGACACCAAAACAAGAATCTTAAAATGTGAATTTATTGATTTTTATTTTTATTTTTTGTTTTTATTTTTCGCTTTTGTTGTGAGAAGTAAAAGTGTGTTTTTTTTTCCTTTCTAATATTTTGGGCTTTTAATTGTCTATTTGAAGAATTTACCACTTGTGTATTTTCACAACTTAAATTTTGGTTATGTGTTATAAGTTGAAAGTTAATATCTCGTTTTATTACTAAAGTTAAAGATATTTTATGTTGTAAAAAAGTTATATATGACTGAGTAAATCAAATCAACGAATAAAAAAGTCAGATAAGTGCGATATGATGGTTTTATGAGTTCGTACATTGATATTATTAATGTTAAAAAACAAACGTTTCTTTTGTTTTAGAACGTATAACATTAGAACAAAATAAAACATGAGATAGAATGATATAAAATATATTTATATTTAAATATGAATTAATTAATTGGATGTTTAATAAATTAAAACTTTGTGTAGTAATAAATATTTTAAATTCTTAATCCTTATTTATTTAATAAAAGAAAAAAAATAGGAGTATTTGAAGAATGTGGTCCTCTGTAGTGTGTGTGTTTGTTAGTAAAGGAACAAAACGGTTTAATGACACATCTATTTCATTTGCTGTCATCATAATATCTACCAAATATTTCTCCCCTTTATTTATTTTTATCTATAATCTCAACTACAATTATTATTATTATTATTACTATTATTATTATTATTTATTTATTTTTCAGGTTTTGGATCTTATATATTTTTCTTATTCTTCAATTTATTTTTCAAATTTTTATTTATTTAGAGGGTTGATTTCGTTAAAAAATTTATTTGTGAAACAATTCAAGTAATTGAACATTTAAATAGTAGGGGATATATGATACTTTAACCCATAGTTTAATGATGTGTAAGGTGGTAAAATTAGATTATTTTTTTATGATTCGATCGATTTAATTAATCTAATTATAAGTTTGAAAATCATGTTAATATTGGAAAACGAGAATGGCTATATATCAATTTTGTGTATTTATTTAGATCAGATAATTAACTATTTTACAATAAATTTTTCATACATTATCGATGAGCAAATTGACACGTACGTGTCTACAATGGATATATGATTATTTTTTCAATTAAAATATCAGTTTGATGAGTTCCATTTTTTTCAATTAAAATAACTTATAATATTTATTTAATAAAAATAATTAATACATGTCATTTTTTTTTACACAATATTTTTTATATTCTTATGTGATTAAGAGGATAATTTCAAGAATTTATCTTCTTCTTGTGGTCATTTAGCTATCTACATGGATGGTGGAATGCCACTCATAAGAAGACTTAATTTGACATTATTTGTCCATATTGTGAGTAAATACAAATAAAATAGATTTCCCAATCTTCTTGAGTGTGGACTTTTCTAGATTTTCTTGCTAAAAAATTGTGGATTTTACAAGCTAAAGTGCACAATCAACATCAAATAATAAAATGCCAAACTTGATCTTGATGGACCTACTTACTCATGATGAGCATCAAATGGTCATTATGGATATTGAGGTCTAGGGCTAACATTCCACTCATTTTCAATAAATTTATATACTCTATAACATGTTTATGTGAAATTGCTCGACAATAAACATACGAGGGTAAGAGAGAACAAACGATGTTCAGAGAAATTAAAACTCGTGTAAATTTGATTGATGACTGAATGAGTAATCAAAGATTAGATCTAAGTGTTTATAGTTATATACATCAATACATAAGTTGATGATTAATTTTAATTTGGCTCGAGATCATTTGAAATTATTTTGATTTGTCCCTTGCAAAATCATATTTGTCGTAATAGTAATTTTTTGGGTAATTGTACAAATAATAACAACAATAATATATCATAAAATGAATATAATTATAAAATAAATATTTTCTAAGATATGAAAAGTTGATGAAAAGTGGACTCAATATACTCTATTTTTCTACAATATTGATCTTCCTTATAATAATAATAATAATAATAATAAACCAAAAGAACTTTTCTAAAATTAAGAAAAAAAATAAAATTTTTATTACTTTCAATGATTTATAATGTCATGTTGATTTATAATACACCAATTCTATCATCACAGTTATCGTGCATGTAAATTTGTGTTTTTAACAAAGATTTCTTCGATTTTTATATGATTCAGATCAAATGTACGATTTAATACATTTCGAATCAACCGTCATGTTGCAAATAAATGATTGTTAAATTCAAACACATAAATGAATATTCTCTTATTTATGTCTACCATTATTTTGTCAACATCAAATTTGTGTAAGGTTCTATTGGAATTAATGAACCTAACTTGGATTACTTCAAAATTGTAATCATAATTTCTAATTAGTGTGCTTCAAAAGCTAAAAACGTACATATAAATTGTATATAATAAGTATTCAACTTTATTAAATATATTGATATTGAATGAGTTTTATTTAAGTCATCCGTGGATTTAATTCGTATAATATAAGCTTTTTTAATAGATAGCACATGTTTGTAATTTCTTTTTATGTCCGAGTAAAAATCAACTTTTAATTTCATCAATGTTCGAGTTTTGTTGCTATATACGTATTCATTGAACTCAAAAAAGTATGTACCAATATATATATATATATATTAGTCGAGTTTGTATCATTGATTTTGATATCAAACCCTAATTGCACTCGACATTCTTCTAACGCATGCTATCTTTTCTTACATATTTTTTCATTGCACTAACACAAAACTAACATTAACAACTTATACAATATAAAGAAACACAAGACAATACATTAATCTTAAATACAAAATATAGACTATATGAAATTATTAATGCACACTTGATATGCATGGTTTGTACCACAATCAAGATTTGAACAATCTATTATGATATATATATATATATATATTATACTAAAAATAAGAGCAAGTCTCCCATAAAATCACTTCATCTGGTGTTAGTCATACTTTAATCATAAAAACTGATAATTTTTTATTTAAAAATTAAATGTTACTTAGTATATTATTCTTAAATTAATGTTTTATTATTAAATAGAACACATTTATCATTCAAAAAAGGGGTGCACCTATTTACACCCTAAATTATCTAACTACATATTATTTACTAAATGTATATTATTTCTAACAATTATACATTTTTTTTTAAACTAATATGAGAACAAGTCTGTCGTCCAAATCAATCCTCTAGTGTTTGTTTATATATTGTGAAATCTTAGTCAATTCTTGATTTATTGTGTGTTTTAGATGAAATATACATTGGGGAATGATTTGGTGTACAACATTCGTAGTTTTTTCTTTTTTCGATGTTTCATTACACATCTGATTGTATATATTCGAATCTAATCTGTTGAACACATTTGTTTGTGTTCGAAATTTATTTGTCAAACAAGGATAAATATGTTGGTCTTAAGTTCGTTCGAAACATCTTAACGAACAACTGAAATAGTGTTCACCAACATCTATGGAACACTACTTCTCTTATTCAGCTGAATGTTTTGAATGAGCATTGAGGATATTAAATATAAAGATATTTTAGTTGTTTTAGTAGTATTTAATTATATATATGTATATATATATAATTTGGTATGTTGGTGCAAGTAGCCGCACCTTCCAAAAAATGCCCACTAAACTCTTTTATAAATTTCAATTTTTTCCACAATTACAAATAATACTACACTTTGACCCGAACAAATGCCCACTAAACTCTTTTATAAATTTCAATTTCTTTCCACAATTACAAATAATTCTATTTTGACACAATAAGGTACGACTTCAGTTTGTAACCGAAACTGTTGGTCAATATTTCGATTTAACTTATGATTGTATTTCTAATAAAAAACTGATCAGTTCAGTTTTCATATTATAGCAGTCGGTCCTGATTTCAAATCACCAATTTCAATTTAAAAAGTCGATTTCTCAACCGAATGGTTTCAATTATAATAATTGAAAAAAAGTAAAAAAAAACTCAAAAACCAAAAATCAAAACTAACTTTATACCATTTTGATTTCAATTTCAATTTGAAACCATTATCATGATTCATAGTTTATTCCTTAAAATTATTCAAAATTTCGTCACACACTAAAGTGTGTGTGTGCGTGCGTAAAACCCTAAGGCGGCAAACACCAAAAGTTCTTCCTTGAATTCCCCAAAATATCCCTACTCCAAAAAAACAATAAATTTCTCATGGCGCCGTTTTCCCAATAATTTGGCGGGGTTGGAAATTTTTTGGACCTGAAGCCCATTATCGTCATTTCGCTCTCCCGCGCGCCTTAGGGTTTTCATATACTTATATAAAACCCCCCAACAAATTAATTTTCACAATCGCCCCCCTGTTGCGCTTTCTCTCTCTCTAGAATCCCTGCCTGTCGGTTTTCTTTTCATCTCTATCTTTAGCCGAATTCTTCGTCACTCCCAACCCTTCACTAAACCCTACTCCCCATTTCTCTCTACCTCTCTGTGTTCTTGTGTTTGTGTAGAGTGAGATAGAGAGAAGGCAGCCGTTTATGGTGTACTTGTGAAGTTCAGTTCCTTTAGGTTTTCACTCAGCAGAAAGTTGATCAGCTGTTCTTTGATCTGGCTTTCGACAGTTTTGAGTTAAAAGTCTCGATACTCCTGTTTTTTAATCATCATACTTCTGGGCTGTGATCGTCGTAGTTTTGGTCTGATCGGGACTTTTTGAGCTGAAGATTTTGTTTAATACTTGATTAATCAAACAAGTTGAGCTGGGATTGCTTCAGATCTTTGATCAAGGGCTAGTGATGATGGATCTGAGTGATAAAGTAAGTGATCATGATTCTCCCCAATTTTTCGCTACATGAACGAGTTGAGGCTTTCGATTTTGATGGTCGTGTTTAGTCATTAATCGTCCAACTTTGTTGTTTACAGGGTTCCGAGTGTGAAGAAATGAGTAGCCAAACACCTACTCCCGATAGAGTCTCATCCGACGGTTCAAATGTTAAGACATGTGTGGATTGTGGTACCTCGAAAACCCCCCTATGGAGAGGCGGTCCAGCTGGACCTAAGGTACTCTCTCTCTCTCTCTCTCTCTCTCTCCCCTCTCCTCTGACTGTATACTTGGTGTTCTCACGTGACACACGTGTGTTGACAAATGTTTTTTGGGCCCATAATAATTTGATACTTTCTACAGTGTTTCAGTGGTAGGTATGGTCTTTGCATGTGCTCTCTCTGTGCAGTGTGTGTGTTTTTCGGGAAATTTTAATTCGGATGGGATCTTGATTTAATTAGTTTTTGTTGTTTTGCCTGCAGTCGCTCTGCAATGCATGTGGGATTAGAAGCAGAAAGAAGAGAAGGGCTCTAATGGGAGTAACAAAAGAAGAAAAGAAAACAAAGAAATCATCAAGTGGGAAGAACATCAGCCATCAAAGCAACAGCAGTAACAGTAGTACCAGCAGCATTGGGGATAGTACGGGCAAGATTGGGGATTCATTCAAGAAGAAATTCTGGGCTTTTGGTAGAGATGTAGCTTTGCAGAGACCAAGATCAAACACCAACAGAAGAAGAAAGTTGGGAGAGGAAGAACAAGCTGCATTTCTCTTGATGGCTTTATCTTGTGGCTCTGTTTATGCTTAGTAGTTGTACCTGATCCATTAGTGGTTGTACTCTTTTCCCCCAACTTGATCTCAAGAAAAACAAGAAAAAGAGAGAGAGAGCTCAAATGGGCTTTTCAATGTACCTTTGAGAGACCATATATGAAATTTGTTCCAATTTAATTTGCTTACTATAATGGTTTAATTCAATTATTTTGTTGGATTCATTGAAAGAATCCATGGTAATGAAATTGAGTATCTATGGTAAGAAGATTCATGTCTTATCTATATGTAATACTTACTATATTTTTAAATAATAATAATAATTATTATTATTATTAGTAATTTTATTTATCTACTTTGAAGATTGGAGGGAAAGATGTTTGGTCCAAAAATTTTGTTGATAGTGTAGTTGCAATTGTTTTGGACCTCACACATTTGATCTCCATTCTTCCCTCCCAAATTGAAATTGGAATATTCCTATATAGTGTTATATTTTATCTAGCAAGGTGACATCATGTTTAAACTATGTTTATTAATTCTTTTTGTAATATTTTATTATGTTAAGAAAAAAATTAATTATAAAGGAAATATATTTCCATTTCATCCTTGTCTCAAAATCTTGATCTCAATTTTGTAAATAGTTACTTTATTTTTATTTTTAAAGAGAGAAAAGAATATACCATGTACCAAAATAGTTATAAAGCTTCATTTTCCTTAAAATTCTCTGTCCAAAATCCACCAACACAAGCTTTTTGAGTTCTAATAATTCTTACATAATTTAATATCCTTGTTTTTTGTGAGAAATGATACATTTATAATTAATTCTTTATGTGACCGTTGTTGTACATCAGGCAATTCGAACTACAATATTACTTTTATATTAAAAAGTATTACTTGTTTACTTAAAAAATATTATTATTTTTAAGGTAACAAAACGGCAATTATACTTTTCAAATAAACAAGTAACACTTTTAGATCGAGTTGTTCGGTGTACGCGATGCACATAAGTTTTTGCGAGTTCTTATTAGTACTCTCTTTGTTCCCAAAAAACGAGCACTGCCTATCTATATAGACAAATTAATCTGTATATATAAACTAACGGGCTTCATTTTCTAAGACGAAATGAGTGTTATTAAACCATTTAATTTATACTTGTGCTAAGCCTTTCTCGGCGACTCCCACCTCTACATCCGTCGTCTCTCGTCTCTCCCCCCACGACCCTCCACAGTGTCATCGGCCAAGCAAGTTCGATATGGACCTCTTAATAAATATTCTTTATGTTTTAAAATAAGTCTTATTTTTTAATAATACACTTCTATTTTCAATTAATTCAATAAAGACACAACCTTCTAAAAAAGTACAAATTATCACATATACAACTTTTTTATTTATTGATTTAAAAAATTCTATCTAATATGTAACTTATTCGTTATAAAATATGTTTTTTAACTAATAAGCGAGATATTAGCTTTTAAAACATTACTCTTATTTTTCAATAATTTTTTTATTTTAAAGAAATTCATATACTATATATATGGAGTGGAATTGAAAACTTTAAATTGGAACAATGTTGTTCCCCTCAAGTAATTTCAAATATTGGTCGTTGGCTAATTAATATTTGCCCAGCTATCAACATTATAAAATTTGAGACGCCATTAAATTTTCTTTCTGTTCTAATAAAATTATATTTATATAATTAATTTTTAATTATACAAATATAACTTTCTTTCCAATGAAATAAATAAAAAATATCAGTTGAACTTTGGTATAGTGTGTAGATGCGGTCACGGTTCCGGTTCTAAATTGGAACCGTCGGTTCGAACTGTTGATTGGTTCCGGGTCCGGTTGGGAACCGAAACCGTATTACATACGGTTCGGTTCCGGTTCTCCTTTTTTTGGAACAGGAACCGGCGGTTCAAAACGCCGGTTCCGAGCTTTCAAAAATATAGATCAACAGCCTATATCATGTGGCTGTTGGGAACCGGCGGTTCCCAACAAATCTTAAAAAAAAAAAACGGAACAGGTGGAACCGGGAACCGGAACCGGTGGTTCCGGAACCGGAACCGGAACCGTGTATATGGCGGTTCGGTTCCGGTTCCACCCTCCCCGGTTCCGAAAACCGGTGGTTTCGGAACCAAAACCGGAACCGCCGAACCGTGCCCGTGTCTAATAGTGTGTATTTTAGTTAGTCTCTTAGGCTGTGTTACTTCCCTAGTCAGGATTGGACAGAATATGACAGAAATTGGGGTTAAACTCGAGACAAGGATAATTTCAAAATTTTTATCCTACATTTACTTCGTAGGATAACATTAGGATAGAGAAAGATAATTTTATAATATTCAACGTTTACTTTGTGGGATTAGCTCGGATAATGCAGAAATTACAAAATTGCCCTTAATATATAATTAAACCTTAAAAACGTGATTTATATATGAGAACATTTTTTTAATTAAGAATGTACACAAGGGTAAAACAGTCAATTTTTATTTCTTATCCGATGGAATAATTTTTATCCCAGGGGTCATGGAGGGATTACTATCCCAGGGGTTATGGAGGGATTACTATCGAGTGATTTATCTCGATTTCTGTCATTTATCCCAGGTCAGCTGAATTGATCCAAAAAAATATCCAAGCAAATAAACACTGGATAACTCTGAACTATTTTTCCTAATTCATATTTATCAGCCAAAGTAAATAGAGCGGTGAATTATATTTGACCAATTTGGGCTGAAATGTTTGTACGCTTACCAAGTTAGTTGGACCAACATTGGGCCATAATCTAACAAAATCATTTGCGGTCTTTTGGGCCTGTAAATCCATGTTCTGAGGGCCCAATAAGCTACACAAATATATATATATATATTTTTTTTTTATAATTCCCTAATATAAATAGTATTTTTTATACTTAAAAATCATTAATTAACCCCCAAATAAGAAACCAACAACGTGGCCTTTTGTCAATATAATTGGACCCCACTCCCAATGGATTGATAAACTATTGCCTTCCAGCTAATGCCACGTTTCCCTCTTCCTTTTTTATTTTCTTTTTTCATATTTATTTTTCTATGAAAAGTATGCCACAAAAACGTAAACAAACTGAGTCGAGTCAAGTTAGTACTATATTGTCTGTCTTATATTTATTTAATTTTATTTATGTTTATTTCATATTTTATGTTCGTTAATTTTAAAAATGAGTCGATATATTTTTATATTGTATTTATTTATTAAAAATCAATTTTAGTAACAAACATGTTTGCAAATGAATTTATCACTAAGTTCGTGATCATTTTTATTTACTAGCATAATCGATCAAACAATCAATCCTTAACATTTATATTAATTATCAATCTTTACACACAAAAATCAAATAATAAAATAAAATTATATATATCTAAAAATAAATTCATCGATGATCTACGATTAAAGTATCAAATCAATAAGATAAACAACGAACACGAATTATGATGAATCAAAATTTTAATAATTATCTATAATTAAACGAATTTGTTGTGAATAAATTCAAATTATTAATAAATAAGACATTTATTAAACAAACTCAAAATATATTTATTTAATTAAATAAACGAATATAAGCTAGTATTGCCTAGAAAATGAATTGTCTAGAGACAGCCAAGCTGGAAAGGTTGTACAGTCGTTTTATTGATAGCAATGAAGCCACTAGAAGTTTCTTGATCCAAGAACAAACAACTGTAATCTGAAAAAAACCATGCAATAAGATCTTATTTAAGACAACAATATCTATTAATTTAATGTTTTATTTTATTAATACTGTGTTTAAAATAATATATTATAAATACATAAATTTTTTATTTAAATAAAATACTAAGTTTGAAAATGAAAATAATGTTGGAATTGAATATTTAGTTGAGAAATCACTATTAATTAATTACCATTAAGTAGTTGGAAAAATGTTTTAAATTAAAATTAGAAATACGGGTCGATTTGCATTTGAGATCTTCTATTTTATTCGGTCGATCTAAACATCAAATCAAATTATTAGCATGAAATAATCTTAATATAATACTACAATTATTATGCAAAATTAACTGATTTTCTTACAAAAAAACCCTATAAAATCGAGAAAATAATTCATTTAAAAAAAAAAGGATCTAAATTGTCATGAATTTACAGATTACTTCACTGCTTTCAGTGTTACTCTTCCTGAGAAGCCCTCTGTAAGTCTTCTGTTTCTTGATCATCAACTGGCAATGGCTGAGGGCGCTCCTGGAATTTTACAGTTCCCACATCACTCATGCTGCTCAACAAGCTTGAAGATCTGTGAATCTGACACTTTATTGCCACATTTCTGAATTTTGTTTTGCAACTACTGAAAAAAAGATTAAAATATATATTATTTTAGCAAAAAAGAAATACTGCTGAAAAGCAAAGTGATGAGCGAGAAAGTTAAGGGAATTTTCTTGAATGGTGGTGGAGAAGATGATGATGGTGGTGGAGGGTTGTAATAGTAGTAAGGAAAGTAAGGCACGATCGGGTTCGGCGGCGGAGGCGCCGGCCCGGTGAGGAACTGCGGCGGCGGATTGTAGTTGCCCCCGCCCACGCCGCCGCCAGAGGGTACAGGGGGTGGGTAGTATGAGTAGGATGTTGGTGGTGGAGGTGGGTAGTAGTTGCTGCCTGAGCTAGGAGGAGAAGGTGGTGGGGGGCAGACGTTGGTGGGGGGCGGAGGCGACGAAGATGGCGGCGGAGGCGACGCAGACGGCGGCGGAGGGGACGAAGACGGCGGCGGCGGTGATGGAGTGCTGCATGGGTTGTCGCAGGCTGTGCACATTGTGCATTCAATCTGGTACTTGGATCCCTCCCATGTTGCAGAAACACTGTCATTCTTGGCTACTGCCAAAAAACCATTTCTTGATTCAAGAAATAAAATTATTAGGAGCGATAACGTGAGCCTATGATGATAATATCTCACCATTTTTTAGGAAAACACACACCCACACACAATGGTGGAGAAATTTTGATAAAAAAGTTGCAGAATTCCTTCAATGGAAGTTCAAGAAATGGGAAGTGTGGAAAAGATGGAGGAAAAACAAGGGAATTTTATGATGAGAGAGAGAGAGAGAGAAAAATAGTAAAGAGAGAGAGAGTGACTCGAGTCTCTCTTTACTTAGAAGCTACACTATTGTATGTGTCTTTATGATATCATTAATAAAGGTTACAGAAGTGGTGATTAAGTGGAATATAGTGGGTTATATTCTCTCTCTTTTCACTTTTCATTGGCAGTTAATTTTTTATTTTTTTATATTTAATTTTATCTACATTATATTAGACTATTTCATGAAATTCATTTTTGTGTGACATAACCAAAATTTATGTAAATTTATGTTTTTTCAGTTCTTTATTTTTTACGATCTTTATCTTCAATATTTTTTTCGTGAAAAAAAGATTCTTCGTTGGCAAATAAAATCGAGCGAATTGCTAGGATTTTCTTAGGTTTTTTAGTTGCATGTATTCAGTTTTTGAGGTTTTCAGTTTCCAGTTTTTAGGGTTTATATATTCTCCAAATTTTATTGTATTCTATTTTAAGTTTTTAAATATTTTATATTTTATAAGATTCGATCTCTAAGATATTTATAAGCTCACATAATCTAATTTATATCAATAATAATACATATGATTATATAATGCGAGATAAAATAGAATTATTAGGAAGAGAATTGGACATTATTAGCTGGTTGGGATTGGTTCTTTTGCAATGGAAAAGGGTTTCACACCGACACCCTTTATTCTTACTTTCAACATGGACTTTCAATCAGATTTTTAAATATTGCATTCTTTTTACTAAAATGTATATTCACATAATTAATATTTATAATAATCTGTATATATATTACAATATATATATATAATCTCTTACTTATATTCTATACATCATTTACTTGATAATTTCTACCATACATTTGCTCGTGTGTGTGTGTATATATATATATTTATATAATGTAGGTAGAGGTATAAATGAATCAAGTCGAGTCGAACGCATTTTTATTTAAGATTGTTTAGAATGCTATCGAACTTTTAATATTTTGTTTGAGATTAGTTTGATTATTAATTGAATTGAGCATGAACGAGCTTTAATCAAGCCGAACACGAGTCGAGTTTTATTAGTTTGATATTTACACTTGTTTTAATGAATTTTGTTTAACGAGCTCGAGTTCGAGTCGAACTTTAAATTTTTATGAAACATAAAAGTATGTTTAATTTATTTGATATTATTATCAAATCAAATTCAAATAAATTTTTAATAAACGAGCTCAAAATTTTAATATGTTGTAGTGTAATTAATTTTCGTAGATGTAGGCGTCGGTTTGAGGACTCCCTCATGTCGACGGCCTGACTTTTGCATAAACGTGTACCAATTAAAAGGGATTTCACATGCAACGTTACAAAAAGGGAGCAAATTCTATGATTCAATAGTGAGCTACCCAAATTTGTCAAAAGGTTTTCATTCTTTTACCTTTTTTTTTTTCCTCCAAAAACACATGAGAATTCTTATTTCTTGTTCTTAGATTTTATTCGGATATTTCTTATCTACATTCGGTGCAATATATTTAATATATTTTATTAAGCCAGCATAAATTTATGGTAAATAAAGAATCTAGCGAAAATTTTCAAAAACACACATTAGTGATATAATAAAATGTAAGTGTTATATCACTACGATATCAACGAACTTACATATGGTACATGTTTATCTCGATATAATCAAAGTTGCGGAGCTCGATTGATTGACTTACTTAATTTCATGTTAGAGGCTGAAGGGTCAATTTTACTCTAAAAATTTGTGTTTTCTGAATTTTTGTTGGCAATGTACATCGTTATTAGTTTATAAGTTAATCATAGATCTTGAAAAATTATTCGAGAGTGATATTTGGATATATTGATAGCGGCTTTCTTCCTGAGACTTCATTAATTTTCAGAATAATTATGTGGTGGCTCATTCTCTTGCTCAATTTGCTTTATCCACCCCTTCGATTCATATTTGAACCTGATTTTCTCCATTGATTAGAAAATTTGTTATTTGCAGAACTTTTAGTATTAAAATATATATATATATATATATATATAATTATGTGATTGATCAATTTGTTTTCTTGAATCAGGAAAATATTAAATTACTAAAAGAACCTTTTGAAAAATTTCAATCACCGACCAAATCAAACTTTCCAGGCTGGTAAACTATATCCTTGCCCCCAAAATTAATTATATTAAAAACAAAAAAAAAAAATAGTGGGGTCCATTCCTATTTTCCCCAAAAATATTATATAAATTGTCATTTTAAATTTACAGTAATTAGGCAAAAAGGGTCTATAGGGGGTGCCCCATATGTTGGCCTTTTTTCTTCCACTATTCACTTTTTTCCCTCTTAATTTATTAATTTATTTTGGGGGAGGAGTTACAGGAGTATTGGTGGTGGTGGTTGTGGTGGTGGTGGTGGTGGTGGTGGTGGTGGTGGTGGTGGTTGGGGGAGGGGAGATTTTGATCATTGTGTTTGAACATTCTATGGTGGGTTCTAATCCCTTCACTTTCAATTATAAGAATTAACCCTAAATTTTTTAATTTATTTATGTATATTCCTATATATCTTTTATTAATTTTTACTTTATTTTTTTTAAATAGTCAATTGAATCTTTTAACTAAGCAAATATGGGCTTGTTGGATCATAATTAAAGTATAAAACAATCGCTTTTTTTTTTCATCATCTTGAATATTAATGTTTTTATTTAGTTCTGTCTGGTTACTTTTAGGTTATCGTAAAAAATACTGGATCAATTATCCTCAATTTTATTATGTGCTATAATTGAAATTATATCACTAAACTATGGCTTTAAAAAGAAAAAAAAAAGGACTATGTAATTTATAACAATATAATAATATCATTTCTCAATAATGCAAAGAGGTTGGTGTGACAATGATTTTCACCAAGACAACATAGGAGTGGAGGTGGCTATTGTTTGGTTGGTATTGTGACAATGATTATGTACACTTTTGTTATTTATGTCGGATCGATAGTCCACAAAATATATATTACATATAAAATAAAATTATTACTGAGTTGAATTTGATCTTTATTTATAAAAAATGTATTATCTCAAATTATTTATAAAATATTGGATATTTAAAAATTAAAAGTACACTATTTTTACTAATTGATTAAGTTTATCGGTAAATAGAGTCGACCAATCATATATTTTTCTAATTAAATAATTTGTAATTAATTAATACGCCTTAGCTTTTGATAGACACATTCAAAATGTAATTATATAAGTTTATTTGATTATTAGAAAAAAAAATCATAATAATAATTGAAGTATGTATTTATTAATATTTAATCACATTGCCGATTCGAGTAATTATTTTTTGGATGGAAAAATAAATTATTTACTTTTATATTTTGATTGTTTATTACAAGTAAATTTAGCCAAACTTAAAACTTTTGGAATAGTAAGAATGACTCTTTTATTAATTTTTTTTAAATGCAAATATATAAAAAAGTATCCAATATATTGGGCTGATCTTGGGCTTTATGACAGCCCACACTTTATTTTGATGGGCTGCTCATTACTGCAATTTAAACTTGGGCTGGCTTCAATATATGTACCCACTTTCAACGTCGATCAAGCTAAGTTGAAGTCCCCCGACGTTGCCCTGGTCCAAATCCTAGTTGCAGAATTGTTAGATTTTGGAACTGTCAACCCATTAATTTTACATTGGAGAATGGTCGTTCCCTACGGTTCAAACTAGGAACCCGACCACGGTTGGGAATCGAAATCAATGATTGGAATTGACACTTTCTGGTACCATCGGTTCTTGGAACTGACTATCTCAAGATCGAAACTAAATTGACAAGTTTATGTTACAATTTCAAAATCAAAAACTGAAATCGAATTAAAGCTAAACTAAATCGTTGCCCATCAGTTGAACTGGAATTATCTCTGATTAAGAGTCTTAATGACACATTAATATTTGGAAAAAAGGATATGATATAACCCTTACAAATTAAATTAGGTTTGTCCAAATCTTAATAATTCGGTTACATTACACAACATATATATTTTTTATATTTTGCGAAGAATAGAAACCAAACAAATTAAATCAAATATTAAATAAATTAAGAGTTTTGATGTATAGTATACAATAATTCGGCTGGTTTAATTATTTTGAATGTTTTATTCAACATAATTAAAACCAACCGAAATAATCAAAATTGTAAAAATGAAAACCGAAATTTACCTTAAAAAAACTTAACTTTATTTTAAAAATTAATCGATTTTGGTAGACTAATTCGGCTTCCATCGAAATTTGTACAATCCTATTTTCTTTGATAAAGAAAAAAGAAACTTGAATTAGGTTTTATTTAATAAATTTTGTGAAAGTATATAATATGTATTAATATTTATTAAAAAGTGAAAAGTGGGGAATGGGAGAGATCAATCTTCTGCATAATCAGCGGAACGTAACAACGTGCACAACACAAAGTCGCAGTATTTAATTTTTTATTTTATTATTCTTCTACAAATATTATTTATTTATTTATTCTTTTCGAAAAACCTTCCCCATTTATTACCATGCAAATCTTTATCTTTTCTTAAATAATTTTTAAAACTTCTCGGCTCTAGCTATAAGAAGATATATAAAAAATATAATATTTTTGAATTCATATTTGATAAATTAATATTTTTTCTCAAACATGACTCGGGATTTATAGACTTATTTAATGGTTAATAAATTATTTTTATAATTAATAAATTTTGATCATTTCTAAGGGGATGTTTAGACTATATTGTAGGTCTATGTAGCACAACTGGTTGTGGGTTGTGAGATTGTGTCACAATGAAATGCATAGTAAAATGTGGTGTTTGTTTTGGGTTGTGATAAGGTAGATCGTTATTGATACGTCAAATCAATATGTTTAGTAGAATTTTGTTTGTATTATTATATTATGAAAGATAAAGATTAGTGAATTTAATAATTGGTGATTGATTATATATATATATGCTAAATGGAGGTCAAAATAAAGATCTTAAGAATATAATTAATATGATATAATTTTTATAAAAAATGGATTTGAAATAAAAAAAGTTATAACTATTTAAAAATTTGAATGAAAAAATATACATTAAATAGTTTTTTCGGAAATGATGAGGGAAGAAAGAGAAAAAAGAGGTATAGAGTGGGTATGGTTGCGGATGAAACAAGCACAACTCACAACCTCGTAAACAAACACAGACTCTGGGTTGTGGCACAACCCACAAACGATCGTGCCCAAACCAATGCAAAAATACCCTAAGATTATTAATTGTATATATTTTTATAATAAAAATAGATATTCTTACAAAATTGTTGATTTTTTGTGCATTTGAAAAATTGGCAGTAGTCCTTCAACATTCAAAATTCAAACTGTCTGTGTTCAAAAACTAACGGATCCTCATTTGCTATGGCCCACAAATATAATAGTCATCAAAAGAATGGAAAAGCCCATTCTTTTAATGTAACATTTATTTTTTCCTTTTATGAGTATAATTTAATTTCCTTATAATGGGAATTACATATAAATAAAATTTTTAAATTAAGTTGTATTGATCGAACATAAATTCACCTTAAATTTGAGAATGAATTTATATATATTATGGATGTCCAACCCGTATCAATGTAGTCGGATATGGTGATCATATATGACATTCATAAACTATATCGTAAATACATTTGTTTAATTAGATTTTAATCGATTAGGACAAATAAATTCAATTACATTTAGGACAAAGAATATAGTTCGATCAAAATCTAATTGTCAGACCATTTTTTGAGCACTAGCAATGGCCAGACAAGCATTTTCTTGTAATAAATCTATATACTTTATTTTTTAATTTATATATATATATAAATATTTAGGTATACTTTGGTTGTGGAATTACTTATTACAGCTTAATCTCAGCTGTCTTAGTTGCGGCCACCAAAAAACATCCTTTCCTCTCCGCGTCTCCCACTTTCCTCTGCCTCTGCTTATTCACACACGCACACACAGACTGTACACACATTATTATACATACATATACACATCTCTCTCCTCTCTCTTTCTCTCCCTTTCCCTCTCGCTTCCCATATATATGAACTCAACGTTTTAAATTGGTACTTTCTCTCTCCTCATTCATTCTGATGTGTTTGAATTGAAACACGCTGAGCATTGAGAGAACATGGCGGCGACCACCCTTTTCCTCTCCCTCTCTCTTCTCATTCTGACCCAAACCCAAGCCCAGACCCCGACGCCAGAAGCTCCGGCACCCGCCTCCGACGACTGCAACGGAATATTCCTCTCATATACATACACCGACGGAAAAGCAGTGCCGCCGATTTCGAAATCGGATCCGACCCGCCAGGCGTACAGGTTCGAGTCGTCGTTCTTCATACTCAACAACGATGCAGAAGAGCTCAAATCTTGGCGGGTTTTTGTTGGGTTTCAGCACGATGAGTATTTGGTCTCTGCTTCCAATGCCGTGCTTGCTGATGGGAATTCGATTCCGGGGAGTGTTGGAAACGGATCAGTTTTTGCGGGGTACCCGAATCCGGATCTTAAAACGGGAATTGAGACCGCTGGTGACTTGACCCAGATGAGCGTTCGGGTGGGTTTGGTCGGAACCCAGTTCGGAGTTGGCCCTCCTAGTGTGCCAATGCCGACGAATATTTCTCTGGTCAATGATGGGTGGGTTTGCCCCCGTCCCTCTAAGCAAGGTCAGCCTCTCTCTCTATCTCCCCGTAAGAACAATTTCTGGACATATTGATGCTGCTCATTCCATTTTTTTTTTTATTCTTTTGGATTGTTGAATGAATTGATTCTATAATTAGGAGATCTTGCGCGTTTGCTTGGTGAGAATGACCAAGATTTGATTTTCTTTCAACTAAAATAAGCAATCAAATGGACAGTATAAATTTAGTCAACTCTGTTAAAAGAAAATTTTATTTTGAAAAATTTGATCCTTAGTTTTAGACAAGTTCATCATCTTGCCTCGTCAAATGTACAACTCTGATATATAAACGTACAACTCAAGTTGCTGGTTATGTTTCTCACAGGCAATAGAACTATGGAAGTTTGTTGTACTAAAGATCCAAAGTTCAAGTCCAATGTCACCTTAGGCGAAGAGTTCTTACCTCGTCAGAACGGTGATCTTACCATAATGTACGATGTTCTTCGAACATATGAATCGAATTACTGGGCTCAGGTTATGATCGAAAACCACAACCCGTTGGGCCGATTGGATAACTGGCAGCTAAGCTGGGATTGGATGGAAGACGAATTCATCTTCGCCATGAAAGGAGCTTATCCTTCTGTAGTGGATACATCGGACTGTGTTTTCGGAAAGCAGGGGCAGCATTACCAAAACCTCGATTTTTCAACCGCCTTGAGCTGTGCTCGTAGACCAACCCTAATTGACTTGCCCTTAACCAAGACGAATGATACAAACCTGGGAATGATACCGTTTTGTTGTCGGAACGGGACAATCTTGCCCCCGGAAATGGACCCGAGCAAGTCAAAATCGGCATTCCAGATCAATGTGTTCAAGATGCCCCCAAACCTCAACCGTTCCCACCTCGCCCCGCCTCAGAACTGGGCGATCAAAGGGAGGTTCAACCCTGATTACAAATGTGGGCCCCCGGTTCGTGTGAGCGACAGCCAGTTCCCGGACCCAGCCGCTGCATTGCCCGATTCGGCCGCAATGGCGAGCTGGCAAGTGGTGTGCAACATAACACAGCCGAAAGGAGCTAGCCCTAGATGTTGTGTCTCGTTTTCGGCCTACTACAATGAGTCCATCATCCCGTGCCCAACTTGCGCTTGTGGTTGTCGGGCCGATCGGCCTGATCAGACGTGTAGTACGACAGCTCCGGCGCTCTTTCTCCCATCGCAGGCGCTTCTCATCCCGTTTGATAACCGTTCCACATTGGCCCGAGCATGGGCTGATCTTCACCGTTTTCCAGTCCCAAACCCTTTGCCATGCGGCGACAACTGTGGGGTCAGCCTCAACTGGCATTTGTTCACTGATTACCGAGGTGGGTGGTCTGCGAGGATCACCATGTTCAACTGGGACGAGTTCTCATTCGCCGATTGGTTCACTGCAATCGAGCTAAAAAATGCAGCTCCAGGATTTGAAGCAGTGTACTCGTTCAATGGGACTACATTAGACGGTGTGAACAATACTATTTTCTTGCAGGGTCTTCCTGGCCTGAACTATCTGGTCGGGGAGACAGATGGGTCTGACCCGAAGAAGGGACCAAGAGTACCTGGAAAGCAACAGTCTGTGATATCATTCACGAAGAAGTTGACACCCGGGATTGATATCCCTAACGGTGATGGATTTCCAACGAAGGTTTTCTTCAATGGCGAGGAGTGTGCGTTGCCAAAAGTGCTTCCGATGAGTGGTGTGTGGAGATTGGGCTCATCAGTTTTGTTGTCGTTTGCTCTGGTTGTGCTCGTTTTCATCTTTATTGAGCTATAGGCAACGGAGGAGGGATGAATGATGGGAAAGATGACTTGCTTATTTGTTCATTCTTTCGGTTATTTGATTTCGAAAAGCATTGTTCCTCTCTCTCTCTCTCTCTCTCTCTGGATTTTCAGACTCGGAAGTTTGAGGGGGTGTTTTTTTTGTACTTAAACTGTGGTGTTGTGTTGTTTAGGACAACAACTTTTCTGTAACATATACATAGTAGTTTCTAAGACTTGTCTGATATACATCGTTAAGCAAAGTGTTCTGAGTGATTCATTTATCTAATTAGGGATTACACTAATCTTGGTTCTGTCGCGAAATTTATAAAATGGTGTCCGAAACGGGCTAAAGTGCCCAAAATCAATGAAATAGATGAAATGGTGTTGCAAATGCGCGAAATGTGCTGTTGTGCAGGAGATTGTTACTTTGTTTGGTACAACTCTTGATTTTGAAAAAATATATATATATCTTTGAAACACGACTCTTATTTCAAGACGGGTAAATGTATTAAACATTATCATCCCTAAGGGCTGAACCAAATATAATGCCACTACCAAGATGCAATAGTACTTTGGGGTTTGTTGCTCATACAACGATTCCCCACATCAATGATGCAATGTAGAAGAATAACAAGATTTGGCACAATTTAAAAATTCACATCAATCTGTGTAACCTACATTTATGTCCTAGGAAAACAGGTTGTACCTTATTGAATTAGAGAAGGCTCAAAAGTTTGCAAACTTATCCCACGTCTAAAGCAGACGAGCACCCGATATCAAGAACCTCTCATCGACTCCATCACAATCTTCATACTACAATCGTCTTAACTAAATCGAATCAAAATTTTGCACGGTATGCTTCGCACATCATGCACATTTCTAGTTCATCTTCAATCACCCGACTGGGTTTTGAGTTCTGCTTTTCTGATTTCCAAAGAAAGAAGGTCGGAAACCTATTATTCACAGTCGAATAATAAAGCAAACAAAGTTCCACCATGTCCCTAGGATTTTCTTGAAAGCTAAAAAGTAGGAAGAGGTCAATTTGAGCTGTGAATTCAACTATGTACAGAGTGCTTAAACACACTAAAGCTACAGAAATTCGGCATGTTGCACCGGAAGATTATCCAACTGATAACCATCGAAGCCAAACTCATTCTCAACAGGTCCCATGCCTTGTTGCTGCTATATAATGAAGAAAATCCGTATTAGGGAATGGATTGTGTCGTTTTTCCATCCACATTAATCATAATAATACAAGTTTAACGAGGGCCGAGGTAAAGAAGCGAACCTGTTTGAGAACCGCGCTCATGAGGTCCTCTTGGCCGAAGTGTTGGGGAAAGAGGCTATTCTGGAAGTCCGTATCAGGGAATCTTTCAGCCTTAATCCTTAACGGGTTGTCTGAAACAGATGGGTTGAGCTGCTGACCAATGTTCGGTGTGTTGACAAGTCCCTCTGCCTGTGAGAAAGCTGCCTTATTAACAAGAGGGACCCGGCTTTGTCCGCTCTTCTGGTTAGAAGAGAACCGATTCTGCACTAGAACCGATGGTGAAACATCTAATCCTCGTACATTTGAATGTTGTGGGAGGGGTTCAAGGGTTGATCCCACATTTCGCAAACGCCAATCCGAGGCTCTATCCCTATTTAGATCATTGAAAACATCGTAGTTGGGGACGAAACATTTAGATGCTTTCATTTCTGCATTGGCTTCATCTTGAAGCTTAGAGGTGAGACTTGATGGGCCAGAATTACCTACAAGTGAATAACTACTCCCTGAAAACTCTGTGCTCTGACTCGAGTAGTCTGCAGCTGTCGATGGGTGGGAAGCGGAAGTATATTGGGGCCCACAAACATTTTCAATTCTATTCCGGGCCAAGACAGGCTGACCACCTATAGAAGATGGAATACTTGAGACATGCTTTCCATTGATTTCGTTCAAAATCTGAGACCTCGAATGAGGTTGAACCATCTGTATAAGCAGTGAATTGCTCTGGCTCATACTCATGCTACCAAGCCCAGATTGATGCAAAGTGGCCAACTGCTTCGAGTCCATATTTGTCGGGATCCCATGAAGTAAATTCACTTGCTTACCGTTATCATTTTGTTGTTGCTGCCCTTCTACAAATCTTAATTTTTGATTTTCAAACCCAAAAATATTTCTTTGATCGACAATAGGCAGAGGCATAGCGGGCTTGGGAGAAGCCCGGCCCAGTGCAGCTGCCTGGATTGTAGCAAGACTTTGGGGTGGGAGTTGACCTGATGCAGCGAGAGCTTGAAGGTCAACGCCATTAAGCGAAGGCATTGGCCCGAAAGATGGATCTGCGGGCCCCATAAACGAGTTACCAAGACCGTTCTGGTGGTGAGATACACCACTTAGCCTTCTGAGGTACAGGCGATACTTCTGAAAAATCGATTGCTTAAAGTTAGATCCAGAGATAGTCGATTACAGGTGTGACCAGAAAATCATAAGAATTACCCAACCTGAAGATGGCTAGCAACATTCTCTCTTGTAAGGCCAGGGACATTCATTAATTCCAGGATCTTCTTAGGAACAGCCTCTGCGATAGGCATGAATTTTGAAAAAAATTATTACTAGAATAAGATTGCAAAATCAAGAAAGCAAAGAAATTCAAGAATTTCAGAATTTACTCGCCCCATTCTTAATACAAAGTGCAGGCACAAACTATACTAACAGAAGTCAGCATAACTAACATTTTCCGGAAAATAAGAAGGAAAAGAACGGGATTTTCAAGTGGTCTTTAGGTACTCAAAGCAGCAAATCTAAAAGGATCTTCTATAAGTAACAGCTTTTACAAGGATTTTGAGGTTCTCATTAGTGAAACAACTCAATCTCCAGCAAAATAACGAAGCAATAAAAACGGCGATATTTTGGCAGAGAAAAGAAGGCAAGCACAAATACATATATGTATGTTCCATACGTCTCAGCAATCGATCCATTTTCAAGTTTGCTATAGTTTGATAACTCTGATCCCATCAGAAAGGTAAGAAGGATAATATGAAGTAACATATATTTTTTTTTTTCAAAAGATGGGACTTAGCACATACGATGCAGATGAAGATCCAACAGAAGCCATGTTGTACTAAAGATGTGAAAATAGAAAGAAAGCAAAAGGAAAGGCAAAAGAAAGAGATAAGAAGGGAAGGAGATCCATACTATCAATCCCAAGTTGATTTACAGCCGTTACAAACTGCTGATGAAGCTCAACCGACCAAACAACCCTTGGTTTTTTCAATGTAGATGTATCGTCCCTGTCTTCTGCTTCATCTTCCTCATCCTTCCTTTTCTTGGAGTTTTTCCAATTACCTTCATTAGCCGAAGACGAGTAATCCACATCTTCGGTGGGTTTTTGCTGCTCGTCAACGCTTCCCGACTGTTCAGTATCCTTTTCTTTCCACTCATGCTTCTTCTTCCGAACAACATGTTGCCATATGTTCTTCAATGCTTCCATTCGAACTGGTTTAATCAGATAGTCACAAGCACCATGCGTAACACCCTTCATCACTACATTTTTGCTGTCATCAGCTGACATCACTGAAAACCGAACAAAAGTAAGGTTAAAATACAAATTATCACTGCTAATTATAACTTGAAACAAAATGAGATGATTAATACTGACTGATAACTGGAAGATCCATCTCGAGTCCAACACGCTCAAGAAGCTTAAAACCATCCATATCGGGCATATGCACATCGCTTATAACAATGTCGTAGCCATTTTTGTTATCTCGGAGAAACTCTAATGCAAGCTCTGCTCGATTGGACGTAGTAACTGAAAAAATGTTTGAATTAATTAGAGCAATCACCTCATAATTACTAAGAAATGTCATATACTAGTCCTGAGATTCAACATCCAAGGCTAAAGGATGCACAAGATCTATAAGTCAACCACTTCAATTATATATCTAATTTCATAATCCCCTTCTCTCCTCAAAACTGAAATCATTAGTCCATATCATATGGTTTTACAAGCCGTTCCCAAATCAATCATCCAACTATAAGCAAGAAAAATGAAATTTCCTAGTACTAATTAGCAAATATATACCAAGTTCTGATACAAGATCTGTTATATAACGAGAAATAAGAAATCCCTCCAAGAAAACACACACACACACACAGAAACTCATGACACAGTAAAATCAAGAGACAAGCAGAAACAGCCCATTTCATATGAATGAACACACATATTTGTGTTGGCATATTACCTTCATACAGACAATTTTTCAGCATCTTCTCCAAGATCCTCAAACAAGTGGGGTCATCATCGACAACAAGCACTCTCAAGCCCGCCGGAAACTGGTCGGAAACCCCATCACCGGACTTCCACGTGGCATTTGAACTCGTGAAAGTCGGGTGTTTCACTCCAAGATTCATTTTTGCCCCCCTCAAAAGAACCTATAGTTGCATACAAACAACGAATCCCAGAAGGGAAATACTTCTGAAATAAAGAATTCTGCACTTATTTGTAGCGGAATTTATATGCAGGACTCGGAAATTCAGTGAACCATGAGGATAGAATCAAGTAGGAAAACGGGAAGACTGCAATCTTGAAACTTTAATATATTTGCCAAAAGGGTTTAGCTCCTAGGAACATCAAAATTTGAAAAAGAAATGAAATTATTTTGCTTTATATAATTGTGTCTGCGGATGTATGAGATTGAAGACATTTGAGAGGTGTGTTTGTGTGCTCTTCTTGAGTTCTTTTTCTTCCCTGTCAATTGTTTTATTGGGATTAATGGATTAATTTTCATTTTCTATTTTACACCTTGCGGGGCGGGGTGGGGTGGGGTGGGGTGGGGGGGGGGGGGTTCATTTGATAGTGGGTCACTCCCTTCGGTTTGGATCCAGCTCACATATGGAGGTTAACTAACCCCACGCCAGCCAAAAAAATCTTTTTTATTATAATTATTTATTTACACTATAGTTTCATATGAAAAATGAACATATATTTAAACTACTTGAACTCTACATATATAACAAAATATAAGTCAATTTAAAAATAAAAAAGTCATATACTTTTTATTTAAAATAACCGAAAATGAGAAGATTCTGAATTAAATGAAATAAAATAGATTTTTCCATTTTTAGTGAATTTTTTTGTGTATCGAGTGCATAACGTGCCCTACAAATAATATTTTTTTAATAAATTTATATAATATATTATAACAAACAAATAATCTTGTTAAAAAATTAATATAAATACATTTTAGAGTATTAAGTAAGACTTTTGAAAGTGATAAATAATATATTTTTAATTAAATAAATAATATTTTTAGTTCAGTCGTACCGCATATTCAATGTATGAAAGTAAAAAAAGTTTAAATGTTTAAATAATTCCTAGTGTAGTAATGTTAAGGTTGAATGCTAAGTACATATACTTTTACTACTTTTGGCAAGGCACATAAAATCATACAAAATGATTATAACATTATGAATTTGTTCTCATTTATTAATACTAATAAAAGATAAATAGTACAATATTTTAATATTATAATTAAAATATTTAATGTTATTTAATATCTCACCAATACTACCATTTATATTTTTTTAAATGATATTTGTATAGGGCACCATTCTTATAAGTTGAATTTAAACACATTAATAAATTGCAAGGTTATTCAATTGCCCTAAATAATTATATGGCATAGTTATCATTCATATACTAGATAAAGAAATATAATATTAAATCAAAATAAGGCATTTAGACCGCATATTTACTTATTTTATTATTGAAAGAACTAGAATTTGAAATAAAATATTATGTTGAAAATTTAGAAAGAACGACGGTGAATATATATAGTTCTAATTCTCTATTCTTTGTCGTTTCTGATGTATTATTGTTTTTAACAATGTGTATCTCATTAATAATACAACATAATTGCTAAGTAAAATAAAACATAATATTAAAAAAATGAAAAATACATATTCATACATATAATATATATATATATATATATATATTAAATCTCAATATCTTGCATGGCATGTGCATTTATTATGCATCCTCCCTGGATTAATCAATCCACCCACTTTTTTTCCAAACGGAGGGACTAGCATAGTAGGATTACCACATTATTTATTATTTTCAATATTATTAGATCTTTTAGGTAGTAGCCCTTTATAAAAATACTGTAATTTTTCAATCGTGCGATATAAGATTTGTAAAAAAATATTTATGCTACAAAAAATAAAAATAATAAAAAGAACAATCAATTAAATATGACACAGGTATAATCGTTTCACACATTTAATAAAATTGTTGGGCTCGTTTGAAAAATAAAGTATTTGATAATATATTAATGAAACATATAATTATAATAATATTATTAATTAATTACACACATATTCGTATGAAGGCATGTGTTATGTATAAAATTAGTCATGTAACAATTGTCTCAATTTGGTACTTTTTAATGTCAATAAATTAGTCAATTAAAAATAGTAATTTATGCAATGGAAATGTATTTATGAAATATAATATAAAAGAAACACTAAATTTAAATATTATAATAATATATTCATTGAACACGCGCAAAAATACAGGAAAGAATAATTATTTATTTATCTATAAATAAATAAAGACAAAAATGCAAACTATTTACTTCTTTAAAAAAATGTAAATAAATTCATTTTTTATTTTTTGTACCACTCACTTCCCACTATCCCATTTATAATAATAATTATATATTAATTATACAAATTTGTTATTATCCTCTGAAAAGTTATTTTTTTATTTTTTAAATTTTACTTTCTTTAATGGTCAAAAGAACATGAGGATGACATTGTCACCCTTCGTTGTTTCCCATGAATTTCTTAAAAGAATAATCCACAAAAATTATTTAAAATAAATATGTATATATATATATAGTAATACCCTTTTGCATGGAAAATGATTTTGTATTATTAAACACTTGAAGAAAATTAGTTTAATGTGGTCATTTTATTTAATACTAAAACTATAAAGTACAAGAAGTCTATATGTTTAATCATTCTTCAATGTTTTTTAAATGGTTTTCTAGAGGAAAAGGATTTAATTTTTTTTATAATTATTTACTAATGTGAACAAAGAAAATTATTCTCAAACTCCCGATAACTCAAATCCAACCCAATTAATTTTGAACCGTGAATGTTCTTACAACTAAAGTCAGCATGCGTTGTTAAAAAAATGAGTTACTTATTCTGAAACAAGTAAAAAATAATTTGCGTCTTGAAAACTAACAAATATTCGAAACTCCTACATTGAAAAACTTGCATTTTCCTCTTATAAACCTTCATGAAAATAATATTTTTAACAAAATAATTTGTCAATATAAATAAATAAAAAATAGTAGAAAATCATATATTGTAATCTCAAACTTATTTTCTCCTCCTATTAACCTTCAAATATAAATATTTATAAAAATAGGTTGTAACTACCTTAAAAGTCAAGTCTCAACTCCCATTTTCTTGACAAGTATTATTTTATTATTATTAGTATTATTTTATTTTTTGGTACTTTTTTTCTTAAAAATTAATTTTTATTACTTTTATAATAAAATATTTGTTTCAGCTTTTAATAAAAAGGAGAAATTGGGATAATAATATAATTATGTGAATTTTTAGCTTTTTATGAAGAAGAGATGCTTTTAAGGTGCGGGAGGTGTGTGTGTGTAACCGAGCTGAATGTCACGCGAGGGATAGAATTAATCTCGGGAAGCACTTCTGTCCAATAAAGAGTCGCCACGTGGCATTCATTGGGGGCTTTTACAGAAAGTACGTGCAATTTTCAATACTTGCTTTTTTGCCCCTGCAAAGTTTTGCCCTTTTTGCAGTTTGCCCCTTAGAATGATTAGTGCCATCCCACTCCCATCCTTAATCAGTCAGCTTTCCAATTATTCAAATTTCAAGTTTTAAAACCTTTTTTTTTTTAATAATAATATAAAATATATTTTCTCCATTCTTGAATAGGAGACATATTTTTTAAGATGACAAATTTTAAATTAATTAGATAAAGGTTTTGTTCGTTAATTTAAATTATTCAGTCTTATCCAATAAAATAAAAAATCTCAACCTTTTAATTTGAGTGATTCTTTGCTTTTTTTTTTTTTAAAAAAAGTTTTATTCCGAAAATCAAATTTTCGTTTTATTAATCACAATAAAACCTGAAAATTCTTATTATAAAATCTTTAAATATATTTAGAAAACATTTTGATATCCCTTCACAAACATACATTGTGTTTTTATGTACATTATTATATTATTAATTTTATTTTTGGGATAAATAATATTTCATGTGTTGGGATTGAATGGTCAGTGTTGTGTGTTGATAATCAATTTCATTGATTTTTAAATTGTAATATGCAATTATTTTTAATAACTCTTTTGAAAATGATTGAATATTATATATATATATATATGTGTGTGTGTGTATATATTGATGGATGGTGATCAATTGTTTATTCCACAAAATAATAATTAAATATAAATTTATGTAACGTTTTTGGTTACGATTTGAGTCTATAGTTCACACTAAGATATACACATATTATAATGTATATTGATAAAGAACGAAAAATAAATTTTATCGGGTAAATTAATAGTAAAATGTAGTTAAAGTTTTGAAATAAAGGTAGAATAAAGATTTATAAATACAGCATATGATTAAAGGGCCAGATTCAGATAATTAAGAAGGTCTTTGTGGTGCAATTTTTTTTTTATTTTTTTTAGAGTTTTATGAAGTTTTACTTTTTAAAAAAAGGCATCAATTATTAGGTTCATAGATAATTGAATTACTTGACTAATAATATGATAATTACATATGAAAAGGATGGATAATTAAATTGGACAACAGCTAATAATATACCATTTCCCACCTCAATAAACGTAAGGAATTTAATTTATATTTTCTGAACGGTGGATTGAATTGAGTTTAATATTTAGTAGTGTTGAGCTGGTTCAATCTTGATCATTGGTCCGCATATTTGGATCGAACAGTCCAAATTGCCAGCCCTAGACGCACTTTTCGATTACGCGGAGTAAGAATAACAAGGTATATTTAAAAATTAAAAAATAATATCGAGAAAAAAGAGAGAACACAAGTATTTGTGGAAAAGAAGTAATGTTTGTTTTTGTACAATAATTTGATAAATCTTATAGCGTATTTATTCATATAATTCATAAATGCATTCAAACTAAATAGGTGCCTCTTCCTAAATGAAATTCGCGATAATACGATACCTATTCTATTTATAAATACTCTCTTTTAATCATAATAAGTGTTGTTTTATAAATTTTCACACATATTAAAAAATAAGTTACGTGTCTATTATATCATTAATTAATGAAGAAAAATATTAATAATTAGTAGTAAAAAGATACATCATGTATATATTTACAAGAAAACTTAAGGATAAATTAGAAAAATAATATTAATTTTTATCTTAAAATTTGTAAAATATCGTTTATTGAACAAAAAATTAAAACTATTAAAACGGTCTTATTGTTAAAAGGGAGTATTAAATAAACAAAGGTATTGAAATTAAGTTAATATACCATCACTTATATAAATCATCATTTGAACAAATTCATCAATTTTGTTGTAGAATATCAAAATTTATTATAAAATAATATCTTAATTTTATTAAATCATCAATTTTGTTGTAGAATATCGAAATTTATTATAAAATAATATCTGTGTTATATAATATTATATTAAAAATTAAAAAATAATATTAGATCATATATTATTATTAATTAATTAATTAAGACGCTATGGGATATCAGGGAAAGCTAGGTTGGTGCCACCGACTCTAGGGGCTAGTGGGGTAAAATGAAGATTTGACACGTGGTAGCGACCGCAGACATGGCCCACCGAATTACTAGCCTATTGGTAGACCATTGGACCAGAGCCTAATAGGGTATGGGGTTAATGGGCCAACGCGGGGAAAGTACTTGGGCTGGGGCCCAATAAATAGCATTTATGAGTGCCGCTAATCATATGAAAATATAATTCGCCAGTTTTATGTGAATGTTGTGGAATGGAGTAACGCTCATGTTCATACCTTGTGTGTTAAGGTACAAATAGGGATGACAAAGGAGTGGGTCGGCTACTAACGGAGCTGACTACACGACTTGTTGCAGAGTATAGATTGAACTTGTTGGCCTGTTTTAATTTATAATTCTTAAAATGTAATAATTTATTATAAGATTGAAAATAACTTTTAATATTTTTTTCGTACATGAAGTTTAAAATATTAGAACAAGTAAAATTACTAAATGCTTCAAGTATATTAATAAAAGAAACTTGGAATTTATTATGACATGATATTATTATTTCTTTTTATTTAATTTAGGGACATTAATTATATTAACTAACATTACCTTGTGTGTTAATGTACAAATAGGGATGACAATGGGGTGGGTCGGCTCGTAACGGAGCTGACTGCACGACTTGTTGCAGAGTATCGATTGAACTTGCTGGCCTGTTTTAATTTATAATTCATAAAATGTAATAATTTACTGTAAGATTGAAAATAACTTTTAATATTTTTTTCATACATGAAGTTTAAAATATTAGAACAAATAAAATTACTATATGCTTCAAGTATATTTATAAAAAAAACTTGGAATTTATTATGACATGATATTATTATTATTTCTTTTTTATTTAATTTAGAGACATTAATTATATTAACTAACTTTATGTATATGTATATATATTAGATTGACATTAAGTAGATAATTATTATGTTGTGAAAAGAATATAAATGTTTAAAAATATTTGTAGGATAGGATAAGCAAAATGAGCTATAAAATAATACTATAGAACTCGTTGTAGATTATTGAATATGACAATCTAAATCGGGCCAAAGTCACCATTCCTACAAAAGTATCAAGAAATAAGCGAAATTACAAATCTTTAAATCATCTATGTTTATTGAATAAAGAATTACTTACTTCAATTCAACATGATCTCACATTTTATAGTGCTCCCACAATAGGTTCGATAGTTGGTATATTATTTGTTTTATACAAAATAATTTGATTTTACAGATGTCGTCACTTTATTTGAATAATTTTTTATATTTTTTATATTTAAGATTAGGTTGAAAGTAAGTAATAGGCCTTATGCATACTTATAATGTTCTTTTTTAACATATTTTATGGATTTGGTAGAAATAATGAAATATTGTGGTCCATGTCACTTTGTTAATCTAGTTTCATTTGTTATAAGTGTAAGTTATGTTTGTCATAGTCATAGTTCAATTCTAAGCTCATATGTCATGTCCTACCAAATCCCTTTCATTTGGTTTAAGTCACTACTACAATAATTTTATTCACATTATTTATTTAATTTCTTGGTCCTATATATATATATATATATTCTTTCTTGTTTGATCGAGATTGTAGACTATTAATTAGCTGCAATATTTATATTGCCTAAATCTAATGAACTCTAGAACGTATGATACATTAAAAATATATTAGCAACGGCAAATACTACTGTTATTGAAGAGTAAATAACTTTTAAAGCTATATTCAAAGGAATCTTTATATTAAAGTTCTTCCAAGAGGGGTTCAAAAAATATATTTTTATTTAATTTTAAATTTTATTATTTATTTATTTATTTATTTTGTGGAAAATGGTTGCTTTCTAATTTTTGATGCCTATTTATGGCATCAAAGAAGGAGAAGAAAAAAAGGTTTTTGGCAGGATAAGGGAGGACATGAAAGGGATAGATAATGAGGAGGTGTCAATGGAATTTTGCTTCCCCACTCCCAACCTTAGTTTGATTCCTTGTGACATTGAAATGTAATCCCAAAAAGTGTGGGATAGAAATATGCCCTTTCTTTGGGGATTTGTATTAACCTCACATTTGGCAAAACATAATATGAGGAAAGTAAAATGAGTCATTAGAATTGACAAATTGAGCTTCAATATGAGAGAGAGAGAGAGAGAGAGAGAGAGAGAGAGAGAGAGGGAAAATTGGTTTTGACATTTCAAGTACAATGAATCTAATGTGAGAGTTTCCCACAATAATGTATTGCTAATTGTTAATAGTTATTGTGTTTATCATTTGTTTTCTTGAGATTTTTATTTATTTGTTTATTTTGCTTGAAAATAGTAGTTTTTTGGAGTTTTGTGGACGTCTACTTTTAGGTAAAAATTGAAAGATGTATTAGGGTTGAAGGTGAGATCGAATGTATTCTCTTCAAATCGGGAGATTTTGTCATCTTTAAAAATATTCCACACAAAAAATTTGTACTTGTTATGATGGGAATATTTCTTTACTATTTTTGTTCATTTTCAAATTATCGTATTAAAGAATATTTTTTGTAACTACTTAGCCGTGATCTTAAGATTATCAAGAGGTTTTTATGTAATTGTTCGACTTTTTTGATTTTGCATTAGTAAATATTATTTCTTGAATATTTATGAAACACAAACAACATAGTTATGTTATGTACTTATTAAATAATTTCTTAATTTTTATAATACAACCTTAAACAATATTTATTACCAAATCGACCCTTCCCAATTGACCTAAACACATTCATGTCCCTAAAGCATCATAAATCAAATCCCTATTGTAAAAGTGCAAACAAACATCACCCAAGGCCCAGGCATTATAAACTTTTTGTAGAGAGCCCAATCTTCCCTAAGCCCAGCCCATTAGTTTCCCACCCACGGCCCACTCTATTGACCTAATAGCGAACGACATAGTTTTAAAGCTTAAAGGCTCTGTCACGGAGTCAAGTGTCACAGTTGGACTGAGGTAATTGTCAGTTTTCATCCGCCCTGGTTCTGGAGAGTTTAGATGCACTTTCCAGCTGTTGAGACGACGTCGTTCAACTGTGTCCTTCACCATGTGGAGTGAAAATGCTAAGATGACGCTGCTGTCACGTTGTAATACAGTAAACACACAACCACTCAACCAATCAATTGTGACGTATTTAACATTTTTTACAATTTATTGATACCACATTCGTCGGTATAGTGTGCCTCTGATTAATAGCGATATATTCGTACATACTCAAGTAGAAATGGTTACATTTTCATCAATTAAAATTATTGATTTTTAAAATTGTAATAAGTAATTTGGGAGGTGCTAGTTCCATGGTTCTCGTTTTTAGTTCTCTTTTTATCTTTTTTAATATTTGACATCGAGAATATTTAGTTTAAAATTAAAATTACATTAAAATTAGCGATTTTGTAATTGAAATTGGCGGTTCTTGAAACTGGCTATCTCAAAACTACAACCGAACTGGCTAGATTTTGATTACTGTTCTGATTTCAAACCAAAATTGGGTCAACAATTTATACCGTCGGTTCTGATTCAAAATCGAAGCACGTCCATATCTATACCCAAATTGTATAAGTGAATGCGTGTAATTGTGCGATTATAATTATTTGATACATGGTGCACCCAATGTTGTTGATGGATGTATGTCCATACATACCCAAGGGATTGTGATTGATTATAATTTTTTAATATACGTTGTGTTGTATTGGTTATAACATCTAATAAACCATTTGTTACCTAAAGCCAACTTTGTATGAAATTATTAATTATAATTATTGAATATTACCTTAAAAATGATATTATTAATCAATGGGTCCATCAATTGCATTTGATGTATTTTTCATCACACGTTTTACATTCATAACCATTTATGTGTGAATGATTGTCCGTTAATGTAGTAAAAAATATACCTAATGTAGTACGAATGAAACCCGATCGATCAAATGATTGTCCAAATTATTGTTAAGAATCAATCATGTATTTGCTCGCCCTCTCTCTCTCTCATATTTAATTATCTTGCAAATTTTAATAACTATATTAAACACAATTTTACCATGAAATTGCTATAAGCTAATATTTACAACACTTTATTTTGTGTATGAATTCTATCTCAAAATACCATCAAATCACTATAAAATAATATTTTAAAATATACTATTAGTAGTATTATGATTACATATTGAATAAATTCTATCTCAAGGTACCATCAAATCACTATTAAAATAAAAATTTTAACATGTTTTATTATTTTCAACACTATAATTTATGTCTTATAAAATTCTATCTCGAAATACCATCAAATAACTATACAATAATATTTTTAACACTTTTTATTATTTTCAGTGTTGGATTCTATCAACACTCCAGCCAGCAGCAATCAAGAATAATCCAAACCAAGAACTAAGAACACATGGAATTATAGTGGTTCGATCTTGAAAGATCTACGTCCACTTTGAGAAAGAGAGATCTTCTTTATTGATTTGTAATTCCATATTACAATGCTTTACAGTAATTCACTCAATCTATGAAATTACCAAACTTCAACAATCTGAGATGTAGCACATGAATATTCTCTCAGATTTCTCTCACTCTCTCTCTCTCTCTCTCTCTCCAGCTTATCTCTTTCTTTTCTTTCTTCTCACCTCTCTTTGATCTCAGTTGCAGATTATTGCTTAAATCCTTCATGCAGAAAATCGTTCTCAACAAACTCAATGTTAGCAACAATCGCTCATAACTAATTTTAATTGCAACCTTCTCCACATGCAATGTTAGTAATAACCGCTCATAACTAATCTTAACCGCTTTCTTTCTTGAGCAAGGCGGTTAACACAACTGATTTTAGGAGGTAATCTACTACATTGCAGCTGCATGGGACTCTCATGCAACCCTTGATCACAAACCGTTGATCAAGGATACTTCTAATTATTAGATGATCATTGAATCATGAGCTAGATTCAACAATTCTCCACCTTAGCTCTTGATTCACTTCTTCAAGAACTAAGTTTAACTTCAGTTTCTTACTGACTTCAAGAATGCAGCTCCACCTCCTGCTGCACTCCCTCCTTTCTTTAGCTTAATTCATTCCAATAAGACCAAGACTCAACTCAAACTTTGCTGTTGGCAAGGCTTGGTAAGACAGTCCGCAGGATTCACCAAAGTGTCTATCTTGCCAACTGTGATGCTCTCTTTTTCCACCAGATCCCTCACAAAATGAAGTTTGACATCTATATGTTTAGTTCTTTTGTAATATCCCTGGTGTTTTGCCAAATGAATGGTACTCTGATTGTCACAGAAAACCGTAACCTTTTCTTGAATCAAGCCAAACTCTGAGAGTATACCTTTCAACCACATGTTCTCCTTGATTGCTTCTGTGAGAGCTACATACTCCGCTTCTGTGGTTGAAAGAGCAACTACAAATTGATGGTATGCTTTCCAGCTAATTGCAACTCCAAATAGAGTAAAAATATAGCCTGTTATAGACTTTCTTGTGTCAACATTTGCAGCAAAATCAGCATCTACATAACCCATCAGTGCTTCTTCATCTTTGGTGCTTCTCTTGAACACCATGCCCTTCATGCTAGATCCCTTAATGTATCTCATTGCCCACTTTACAGCTTCCCAATGAGTTTTGCCTGGATCACTCATAAACCTACTAATAACACTCATTACAAATGCCAAGTCAGGTCTGCAGCAAACCATGGAATACATAAGACTGCCTACTGCACTTGCATATGGAATGAGCATCATTTTCTGCCTTTCATCTTCATTCTAAGGGCCTTGAGAAACACTTAGCTTTAAACCTTGCTTCATAGGTGTTGTGACATACTTGCTTAAATTCATGTTGCATCTACACAACACTTTATCCAGGTAGGATTCTTGAGTGAGAGTGATCTTTCCTTCATGTCTCATTCCCTTAATTTGCATTCCCAGGATCACTTTAGCCTCACCAAGATCCTTCATTTCAAACTCAGCCATAAGAGTTTTCTTTGTCCTTCTGATACCTGCAACTGAGTTACTTGCTATCAACGTGTCATCAACATATAATAGTAAGTGTATGAACTTCCTTTAGATTTGTAGTAAACACAACTATCAAACAAGCTTCTGCAGAATCCATTTGATATCATGTACTCATCAAACCTTAAGTACCCCTGTCTGGGGCTTTGTTTTAACCCATACAGTGATCTCTCCAGCTTGCAGGCCTTCTTCTCAGCTTCTTCCACATGAATACCATCAGGTACTTGCATGTAGATATCTTCAACTAACCTTCCATGGAGAAAGGCAGTGGTGACATCCATTTGATGTAGCTCCAGATCATAGTGTGCCACCAATGCCAACAAGATTCTGATAGAGCAATGCTTTACCACAGGTGAGAAGATCTCATTATAATCTACTCCTTCCTTCTGAGAAAAATCTTTTGCTACAAGTCTTACTTTAAACCTTATTCCATCTCCTTCTGTGGCACCTGGTTTTTTCTTGAATATCCATTTGCAGCCTACTAACTTCTGATTCATAGACTTATCAACAATCTTCCAGGTATTATTCTTGTTGAGTAACAATATCTTTTCCTCCATGGCAACAAGCCATTTTTCTTTTTCTGAGCAAGAGGTTGCCTCAGAATAGTTGTTTGGCGGATAAGACTCTACCTCAAGTGCTGAATATAAGGCAAAAGATACAAGATCTATTTGCCCATATCTGACAGGAAGCCTTATAGTTCTCCTTGTCCTATCTCTGGCTAATTGATAGGAACTTAAATTCTGACTTCCTCCAATTCTGTTGGCTCATTCTAAGAGTCATCAGATCCATCATCATTGTCATGTGAGTGATGATCAAGATTGATCTCCACCGAGGTACTAGGCTGATCTTCCTTCTTCTTTAAAGGGAATTGAGATTCATCAAAAGCTACATCTCTGCTCACTATGAACTTCTGAGCCTCAATTGCCCCCAGCTTATACCCTTTCACTCCAGTAGGGTAACCAACGAACATACATTTCAATGCCCTAGGCTTCAATTTGTCCTGTTTCACATGAGCATAAGCTAGACAACCCACTGTTATGAGAGAGTCATATGGGGTAGGAGCACCTCTCCACATTTCTTGACGTGTTTTGAATTCTAGAGCAGAGCTGGGGCTTCTATTAATCAAGTATGCAGCAGTGCATACTAGCTCACCCCAGAATGCCTTTGATAATCCTGAGCTGCTCAGCATGCATTTTACCCTTTCCAGCAGGGTTTGATTCATCCTTTCTGCTACCCCATTCTGTTGTGGGGTTCCAGGCATAGTCCTGCCATTGTCTGTTCTGAAAGCTTCAAGCCTCTTTCCTGTCTTGTTTTCAACAGCAGCAACCCATTCTTTAAATCTTCCAAAAGCTTCATCCTTTGACTTCAAGATATGGATCCAGACCTTTCTGGAGTAATCATCTATGATAGACATGAAATACTTGCCTCCACCTTTGTTTAGAACCTTAGCTGGCCCCCAGAGATTTGAATAGGCATACTCCAATATGCCTGTAATGTTGTGAGTTGCTGTGATCTTATCTCCCATGATCAATCCTTGCTTAGCAAGTTCCTGCAAGCTCTTATCACCTATATGAGCAAGCCGATTATGCCACAAGTAGATGTTATCACCATCTGAGGAATGGTGAGCATGTGCAGAAACAGTCCTGCTAACCAGGAAATAAAGCTCATTCTTCTTCTTGCCTTCGATTTCAACCTTTTTTTCTTTTGATACAATCATTCTTCCTTGATAAGAAGAGAATGTGTATCCGATAGTATCAAATAGACCAAGAGATATCATATTTCTTCTAAGCTCTGGTACATATCTGACATTGCTTATAGACCTGATTACACCATCATGCATTCTAATCTTCACTGATCCAACTCCCATTACTTTGCATACCTAATCATTTCCAAGAAGCACAGTGCCTCCATTGACCAGCTTCATACTTGAAAACCATTCTTTTATTGGTGTCATGTGGAAGCTACAGCTTGAGTCCAAAACCCAATCTGTACCAACCTCCTCAGTTGTAGCACATAAAGCATCACATGATTCATAACCAATATCCTTGCTTACTTGATTTGCTTGGCTTGGCTTTTCTGAGTTTTCTTGGCATCTTTAGCTGCATATTTGGCCATCATTTCTTGCCACTTAGGGCATTGTTTCTTGAAATGGCCTGGTTTTTTACAATGAAAGCACTTCAGATCTGGATTTCTTGGTGCTTCATTTATCTTCTTTTTAGCCTTCTGATTTCCCTTGAACGAGGGTTTCTTGTGTTGGCCTTTAGAGTTATTCTTCTTGATGTGCAGGCCTTCTCCATTAGATTGAGAGCTTCCATTTCCATTGTCTGTTGTTTTCTGCAGATCTTTACATTTAAGAGCTATCTGCACTTGTTCCAGAGTGATAGTATCTCTACTGCCAAACAATAGAATATCTTTGAAATTCTCAAATGATTTTGGTAGTGTAGATAGCAGCAGCAATGCTTTATCTTCTTCCTCGAGCTTCACTTCAACATTCTCCAAATCATCAAGGAGTTTGTTGAACTCATCCACTTGCTTCAAGATAGATTTATCATCTATCATTTTGAATGAGAACAATTTCTGCTTCATATACAATCTGTTAGCAAGAGTTTTCAGATTGTATAGATTCTCAAGCTTCTCCCATACTGCAATGGCAGTTTCTTCTTAGAAACTTCCCTTAGAGCTTTGTCTCCCAGACAAAGAATGATCAGGCTGTGAGCCTTTTCTTTGATCCGGACAAGATCTTCAGCCTTTTCTTTGCATTTGTCACTGGCTTCTTCCTTTTTCAAAGCAGCACCTAATCCTTGTTGGATTAGAAGAGCTTTAACCGTCATCTTCCATAGCCCAAAGTATCTTGTCTGTTAGCTTCTCAACATCGAACCGCTCGATGCCATTCTTGATTGGCTGCATTCAGTTCTCACAGACGGCGCCAATTGTTGGATTCGATCAACACTCCACCCAGCAGCCATCAAGAATAATCCAAATCAAGAACTAAGAACACATGGAATTATAGTGGTTCGATCTTGAAAGATCTACGTCCACTTTGAGAAAGATAGATCTTCTTTATTGATTTGTAATTTCAGATTACAATGCTTTACAGTAATTCACTCAATCTATGAAATGAGATTACCAAACTTCAACAATCTGAGATGTAGCACATGAATATTCTCTCATATTTTCTTTCTCTCTCTCTCTCTCTCTCTCCACAGCTTATGTCTTTCTTTTCTTTCTTCTCACCTCTCTTTGATCTCAGCTGCAGATTATTGCTTAAATCCTTCATGCAAAAAACCGTTCTCAACAAACTCAATGTTAGCAACAACGGCTCATAACTAATTTTAGTTACAATCTCCTCCACATGCAATGTTAGCAACAACCGCTCATAACTAATTTTAGTTGCAACCTCCTCCACATGCAATGTTAGCAACAACCGCTCATAAATAATCTTAACCTAACTAATTTTAGTTGCAACCCCCTCCACATGCAATGTTAGCAACAACCACTCATAACTAATTTTAAGAGGTAATCTACTACATTGCAGCTGCATGGGACTCCCATGCAACCTTGATCACAAACCGTTGATCAAGGATACTTCTAATTATTAGATGATCATTAAATCATCATGAGCTAGATTCAACATTCATCCTTATATTTATAAATTATATCTCGAGATACCATCAAATCACTATAAAATAATATTTTTTATTATTTCTAGCTTTGTAATTACATATTTTATAAATTATTTTTTTATTCAATTTCAAAATATGTGCAAAATGTATAATTTTCAATTTTAATTCATGCAATCCAAAATTTGTACAATGAATTTATCAAACCAACTTGGACCATAAATAAACAAAAATGATGTAATAAAAGTTTGAATATTTAGTTGACGAATCTACCCATAGTATTCAATGGTACATCAGGCATAATAGGTCCTATGAACATTATCCAGGTAATGGCAATAACGTAAATTCAGGGAAATGCGACCCCTGTTCCACAAAAAACAGACAGCATATAAATTGGAAGTGTCTTACCATCGGAAATTTGGTGAGAGCTTTTCATTTCTGGCTCTCGTTCGTCTTTAATTTCTCCGAAGCTTCCCCTTCTTCACCGTTTTCTTTTTCCCTTGTTCTTTTTTTGTTTTGTTTTTCTATATAAATATACCTGAGCACTTACATATATCGTCTTCATTTCTCACTCAGTGTGTGTAACTAGCTGGGTTTTGAGGAGTTCTGAGCGCGGAGCTATTTTGAGAAGATTTTCTTGATAAATAATCGGAAATTTTAAGAAAAATGGACTCTGATTCATGGTCTCGATTCTCGAGTTATTCTAGGCGTTATCGATCGCGACCAGGTTTTATTCAATTCTTAAGTTTTTTTAGGGTTTCGATGGGGAAATTGTTTAGTTTCTAGGTTAATCTAGGAAAAAGTCCTAAATTCTTTCGAGAGATCAAGTGGGATTTTGTTTTTTCTGAAGAGGGATCTTTCTTGATCCTGAGAAAATGAAGGAATGATAATGAGTTTTTTCGTGATTTCCTCTTTCCTTTTTTTTTTAACATTTTTAGTTGCACCTGCTTTTGGAGGTTTACTTCTGAATGAATTTAAAGTCTTGTGATTTTTTTTATAATTTTTTTTCCTTCTGTGTGAAGTTATTGATTTAGAAATTTAGAATTTTGGGAGAATCCGGAGGGAAAATATCTCTCTTTTGTAGGTTTACTTGTAATAAAAATTGTGAAATAAGGGATTTCATATCATAGAACTTCGGATGAAAAGAGAAATAAGAAAGTTTGCTGTATTTTTTCCCCAGTAATCTTTATCTGTTTATGATAAAGATGCAAATCATGATCTAAGATATATGCGCACGTATGATTTTGGTATCTGTTAAGAGTATAATGTAATGTGAACTGTTTTCTTGGAAACACAGATGTATATAATGGAGAAGAGTACGAAGGGGAAGAGGAGCAGAAGCCGGAGTATTTATGCCCTTTTTGCACTGAAGATTTTGACATGGTTGGGCTTTGTTGTCATGTTGATGAAGAGCATGCCGTTGAAGCCAAGAACGGGGTACGCACCTCACCACTCTCCATTTTGTCTGTTTATTGTCTTTTGTTTTGAGGTTGCGAGCACTTGGATTTGCATTCGTTTGATCATGTGTTAATTACGTGGATTTGGAACTTGGAAACTGCTATGCAAAAGATATTGCATTAGATAGTGGAACTCTGGATATATAGTGTTGATCAAAATGTTGTCTTTGGGACTTGGTTAGGGTTGGGATTCCAGAAAATTGTTTGATTTACAGGTGATTTCATCTTTAAGTTACTATTATGAAAGAAATGAATTGAATAAATGCTTGCTCGTAATGTGTAAGCCGACGACAGTCGTGGCATATAATCATGGTAGACTATTATTATATCATCATGGATTATTTTTGAAGACGTGAAATATGCATGTAAAGTTGGAGAAACAAATAGGAACACATTTAGAAGGCAATCATGCATGCCGTTTTCATTCTCACGCCACTGTATTTATCTTGTCTTTGTTGCCATGTGGCCTGTTAGTTTCTAATAATAATTGCACGTGCTATTTGCACTAGCATAGAGACACGTGGCTTGTATCGTTTTGAATTGTTTGATTCAACACACACGGTCTTTCCATCTATCATTTTCAAGTGAGTAGCTTTAGAATAGAAAATTTTAAATTTATATATCTGCCTTTCCGAGGTTAGAATTTTCTCAATTATGCCTGGACTCGCAGCCTTTGAACCATGTAGTTTTCATTGTCTTCGACAACATGGTCGTTCATATGTCGAATTATCAGTATTGTTGATTAGTCTGAAGTGTATGTCTTGACTAATGTTAGTGAACATTTTTCTTTTTACATTCATGTAGGTGTGCCCTGTTTGTGCCAAAAGAGTTGGATCGGATTTGGTTCGCCATTTGACTGTGCAGCATGGAAGCCTTCTTAAAATATCCTTTTAAAAAATATACTTACCAAATGCTACATGGCTTCTTGCTAGTAAATAATACGCTTGCGGTTTTTCCATTCCACACTCGAGGTATTCCACCTAGTGTACATCTACCTCAAATTCACATACATGTCCACATGTTTGTGTGTGATTGTGCGTGAATTTGTGGTGGATTGTACACCACTGTTTATCATGTTTTTCCTTTACCTGAATCTTACGTGCAGCGAAGAAGAAGATTGCGCAAAGGGGGATCAAATTTTTCATTTTCCATCTTCCGAAAGGAGTTGAGGGACGGAAGTCTGCATTCCCTTCTTGGTGGTGGATCTTCATTTCCTGTTTCTTCCCAACACACAGAACCTGATCCACTTTTAACCTCGTTTATATACAATCCACCTGGGACTGATGAACCTTCTGCTGATCAACCTTTGTCCTCAATCGAGGCATGCTCGATTTCTGACAATATTGTAGAGGACTTGGCTGATAGGTAAGTTCAATTCTATTCATGGAAATTGCAATTTTGATTCTCTATGTATGGCCCTATGAGTGGATGAACTACAAAAAGAGTATACTTCCAACTTTTTGCTCAATTTTGTCATTCTCACCTGAAATTAGTGCTTCCAACTTTTTGCTCAATTTTGTCGTTCTCACCTGAAATTGGAGTCTTTGCAACGGAAACTGCAAATGTAGCATGTCAGCAATTCCCCACAGAAGAGATTAAATGTTTGAAAACTTGAGGAAGTTGGTGCACGGTTTTTATAATTTGCGAGCTTAGTGCATCAATAATTGATTTCCTTTTTCTTGTTCTTGTATTCTTTTTCATTTGCTTTCTATTAGGGCAATCAATGACTTTCGTTTTGATTTCTGTTGTGTTTAAAACAGAATTGCTCAGAAGCCTGTGCTGTCCGACGAAGACCTGAAAGAGAAGGCCCAGAAATGCGAATTTGTTCAAGGGCTTCTGCTGTCTACTTTTCTTGATGATAACTTATAAGCGCTGTGGTTATGGCGATTTCAGAGATGGAGATTCTAGTTTGGAGAAATTAAGGAAATAGAGCTAAGTTGTTTTTTACTACTATGTATGTGGGCTGGGAGGCCTGGTGTATGTCAAAACATATTTTATGTAATAAATTATGAATAGTAGTATATGTAACTGTGGTTTGTTGCTCTCTCTCCCTCTCTCGCTCTCTCTCTCTTGGAGGTGGGAAACACTGGGGAAATGTGTAATGTTGTGGTGAAATTGTTCTGGATTTGAGGGAGATGAACAAGGAAATTCTGACCAAGAACAATGATTCTAAATCTCAAAAGGAGGGGAGAACCTGAACTTATTCGATCAAGTTATTTAATCATCTCCAAACACAGGTGTGCTCGTACTGCAACTGAAATCATGTTTGCCCTGCACGGTGACAAGCGGACAAGGAGGCTGAAACACTGGGCTCAATCTGCCATTTCCAACGTAGTCTCCAATTTTGCTTTGCTCATAGACAAGCAAACAAGGAGGCTGACGACCTGGCTCGATCAGCCTTTTCCAACGCTAGTCTCCATGTTTGCTTTGTTCATAGACAAGCAAACAAGGAGTTGATGCCCTGGCTCGATCTGCCATTTCCAGCGCTAGTCTCCATGTTTGCTTTGTTCATAGGCAAGCAAACAAGGAGGCTGATGCCCTGGCTCGATCGGCCTTTTTCTACACTAGTCTCCATGTTTCGGAACGACTCAATTCATTTGTCTGCTTGTTGTTTGATGAATGTGAACCCTAGACTTTAATAATGGTCATCAAGATGAAGCAAGATTATCTTTTCAATTTTCTAAACAACAATCTACGATTATCCCTTTTTTCTTGCCAACACAACACTTAATGACGTTGGGTGTGTATACACACAAACTTGATTTCTTTCTCCTAATACATCAACAAACCTACAATCAAGAAACCACAAAATACTTATATAAGTAGGTGCCAACAGGCAAAAATGATCACAACTTGCATCAAGTAATTAATATACAATCTATATGATATACACAGCCAAAAAGGTTGTATACATATCAAAACTATACGTCATCAGGTGGTCTTTAAAGTTACAATAACTGCATCAAGACCCACCCAGAAAAAGAGCCAACAAGACAGCATTCATCATTCTAAGTTCAAACATACCCCCCATCACCCACCTCTAATGTCGTCGTACAAAAGCTACGTACTAGGTTCTGAAAACTTTCTGTTTTCAGGAGTTCACGACTTGGTCATCCCCAATCAGTAGCTTGATTACACATTCGCTGCTAAATGCAGAGAAGATGAAATGGTGGGGGTATTTTCTTGGGTTGGATAAGCCCGGAGTTTGTTGGAGAGGAGAAATATTTAGGGTTCGAACTTCTATCTCCAGTATGTGTTGTGTGACATGAAAAAGTTGTAATCTGGATGATTGACTTGCAATAATCGAAGCCAGTTATCTGCAGCTCGAGAGAGTGAATTGACCTTTTGGCCCTCGTAAACGCCGTTCCCATTCCAGTCCGAGGCTTTAAACTTGTAAGAAACAAGCCCAAAGGTTGGCAGCGAGAGCTTGCTACTAGCATCAATCATCCCTTCACTACCTGTACACATGAAATTCATTTCAATAAGATGAATGCAATAGAGAGAGAGAGGGGGAAAAAGGGAGGGAGGGAGGGGGGGGAGAGAGGGGGGGGGGGGGGAACAGGAGGGAGGGGGGAGAGAGAGGGAGGGAGGGAGCTCACTTCTAACAGGTTTCGCAAGTGAATGGAAAGTTAAGAAACAGGCATCAACATTTTGCAGTGTGGGACCAACAGGTATCCTGTATATCGGGTACCTACAAAAGTAAATACCACCTCTTTTGGTTTAGAGTATTACATAAGATCAATGCCAAGCCATTTTGGTACCGTTTACACGAAAAGCTTACCAAGCAACAGATATCCAACTTGATGGCATCAGATCACAGCTTCTGTATGTTTTTAGTTCAGGAAAGCGAGAGGCAAGTATCGACATCTGTTCAATGCAACAAAATACAAATTTTTGGATAAATGCCACAATTTTTATAGCACCTCCCCCAAATGGTCTGCATGAAGAAATCACTTACCTTATCAGCTAATGGTTCACGATGAAATGGAAGCTCCCTCTCAAAGTACTCAAAAATAAGTAGACCAGGAGGATTGCTAATATCATCCCCATCAACTGATGATTCAATCAAAGGATTGTTTCTTCCTGCATGCCTTCTATATCCTTGACCAACTGCATTCTTCTGGTTCCAAGATCCTTGAGTGTTATTAGCCCCTCTATCAGTTCCAGATTCACTGTCACCGTCAGTACTCGTCTCCCTAGATGAGTTAGCATCACTTTCCTCACCAGGTCTCCTGCTGAAATGATGAACCGAGAAACTAAGTTATGCAACCCACAATCACATTTGAGCCTACCAAGATTCAAGATACAGATAACATGGCTATTATAAAGGGAGTTGTATGGTATATGTGCATAAAACATGCTGTAATAAAAGGACCAACAACATTTTCAGCATTTCATCATAACTGAGCTCTGCAAATTGAAAAACAACTTCTTCATCACTTTCTATTCAATCAACTCTGCAAATAAGACCACTACACAACTTGCAACATTGCTATTTCTCCAGTGACTGTCTTCATAAACTGACAAGTTCGAAGTGGTTTTTTATTTTACCATCAAAAAGCTCAAAATAGCCATAAAAATATTGCAATTACGTAGGTATATGCAAATAGCTTCTACTAGTGAGTGCATCTATTTATCCATGGAACCAACTCCAACACCTAATAAACTCATGGTCTTAGGTCTGTTCACAATGCCTGAACTTGAGGCTTATCAAGAAAAATAATACTTGGTCAGCCCATGTCTGGCTGGCATCAAGCTAAGAAACGTTTACCAAGAAAGTCATGTCTAGGGAAGTAAAACAAAGAAGAAGAAAGAACTAACCTTTGTTCCGTGACATGGCGTGAGGGATCAATATACAGTTGAATACCAGATAGGGATGGTACATAATATTGGACAACCGAATCACTCCCACTCCAAAGAAGGGGAACTCCAACTCCATAAACACTCCACTCTCTGAAAGATTCCCAAAGATCTCCAAGAATGAAGTACGGATGGAACTCACTGCCACGATTTCTCCATGCCCTCATACTCGTCTGAAGATCTCCAAAGCATTAAGTTAGACCACTAAGCTCTGCTTCAACAATATCTCAATTCCATAAAACATGAGCCATAAATTAAATGAAATCCTAGATTATGCTCAATGCATGATTGAAACTGTGATAGTTAATAATTATGAACTTTATACATATTAAACTGATCTGGTTTACTTCAATAGTTCATCTGGACAAGATTACAGGTAGTGGTTGGGGAGGATCCATTGCAAAATCACCTCTGATTTCAATAATAGTTCACAATTACAAGAATACCCAAATAGGCTCCTGGTTTATGTCTTCCCCTTCTATTTTAGTTTTCAGTCCAGAAATCCCTAGGGAACCCAGCTCAACAGAAAAAGGGGATTTTCTAGCAAAAACAAGTTAGCAAAAGACACAATGTAGCACTAATAACACCAAAAAAACAAAACTTGAAAATAAAATAGAACACTAACAAAAGGAACCTAAAGAAGATCTGAATACATTTTTTCCCCACTCAACTTCCCTTTCAATTAGCAACTAAAGTTTGAATAAAAATAAAACCAGTGCCAAACAGAAGTTCCACAGGATCTTCGTCTGCACATTATCCTAAAATGAAGATTAAAAGTAATCAATCCGATTCGTTGCGTACCTCTAAGAACTAACAGATTCCAACATTATTATTTTTCATCAACCATCCAACTTCATTGAAACTAATATATAACTAACTAATCAGACATCAATGGTATAAACAACTAAACACACAAACACACACACATGCATATATAAATAAAACATTACCTTCGGAAAATGTTGAGCTGCCACAACAGGAGTGGTGTGCTCCAAGAACCGATCCAAATATGAATCCGACCCGAATCCTTTTCTTTCTGGTGTTGATGCAGATGAAGACTTCTGCCTCAATTGCTCCTGTTGCTGGTTCTGCCTTCTCAGCGCTGGTGGACTATAATACAATCTTTCCTCCCCTACTCTCCTCCTCGTTGACATTTTCCCCCAATATTAACAATTCAAAAAACAAAATTCCAAGTAATTGATGTCCGCACGTAACTACTTTATAAATCTGCGTGTTCTTGATTTCAGAATAACTGGATTTCCTTGGGACAATTTCTTTTTAGGGTTTTGAAGGGTTACCAGGCGAGATTTAGGGCACGCGGCACTTTCTATATTAGGGTTTTGAAGAGTGGGTTTTGGTAAAAATCTTCGGAAATGAAAAAGAAAGACTTGTTATGTGATGCAAGGACTCGAGAATGAAGGTGCACCGTAAGGCTGGTGTACATAGTTCCAGAGAAGTCGAGAGCAAATGACGCTATTGACCTTTATGTATAACTGTCGTTATTGCCTTTGCCTTCACCAATTTAAAAAAGGGCTTCATTATTAGCTTAGAAATTTGTTAGAAGATTTGACATTTTGATTTATAATTTATGGACAAGTGTTTGTGATAAATAAATATTAGTTAATCATTTTTCCATTATGAAAAAATAGATTTCAATAAATGTAATCGATCAAATATATAAAAAATAAATTAAAGCAAAGATATATAAAAAAAAATACAATTATGTGAAGAAAGAGATAGGTTCTTGCCGAAATCTAGTATGATGAGCATCGTCCAAACTTGCAAGAACTTGTCATAGGGGATTTCGTCAATGGTACTTCGACGTTCAAGTCTGAAGGAATTTTGTAAGAACAGTTATTTATTTATTTTTTGTTGAAAATGGTAATATAATATATTTACTTTTTTTTTTTGGTAAAGAGTTTTTTATATGTTTAATGAAATGGTAAATTTGTTTAGTTACAAAAGTCACTAAACTCAATGTACATCTTGTAGGATTCCGTAAATTTATAGATTTGTCCAATATGTCAAATATTTCATCAAATATTTATAGTGGACATACTTGAATGTCAGTATTACTTATAATAAATAAGTGTTTGTCCAAAGTCCATATTATTTTAGTCAACTATCGTAATTGAACTAACTAATTTCATTCCACGAACAATTTTGGTCCTGAACATCTTTCATCGAAACTTATATCCATATCTAAAATAGTATATGCATTCCGTCCCGACGTGGATCGGTAACTTTGGTGATATTTTAGAACAATAAAGTAACATGAACTTACTTGTATTGAGTTAAGAACTATAGCACACCGACTCTAATAAATAGATCAGGATTAGAATGGCTTATCCCACATTCTTTCACTACTCAAAGAATGCAAGTTCAAATCTAATATTGCCGAAAAAATATGTATTGCAAGCGCGCACACATATATATATACATATATATATTAAAATAAATTGTTTCTACATATAATTAGATGTAAAATATATAAATTTGCCCATTAATTATGTATTTTATGAATATTTTATATTTTTATATGCAGAAGAACGAAAAAATATAATATCCTCTTTTATATAAAAAAGAATAGTTGTTGAATAATGAAATTTGTTTTTTTACATACGGTCCATTATTTATTGACATTTGTAATTTCTATCTCTTTTCTATATTTATATGTTTTACTAAAATTTAAAAGTTTAAATAACGTTTTCACTTTAATTCATTTTTTATGTATCATATATCAAATTAATTATTTTTTGTGATCTTTAATTTGGCAAGAAAATATGCATATTTTAAAATAAATTATTAAATTTAATATATGATATATATCTATATATATTTTGAATAGAACATATTTTTTTATTGAGTAAATTATTTATATTTATTTTCATATATGTGTTGGATTTGAATAAATAATATATGATATGGATTCGATCTAAAAATATAAAAAAAATTATGAAAAAATCATACTATTAATTTATATAATACTATAATTTATTGTACAACTTAAAAGGTTTTTAGTAAGTTAAAATTTTGTATTTAGTTAGGAACATTGGAAATTCACTTTAAAAAATCATACAGTTTATTATTTAATAAAAATAAATTTTAAGAGATAATAACTCAATATAATATCATAAAAAATTAAATTAAATAATATTTATATAAATATATTATTATAAATAATTATTATAATTTGTTTTAATATATTACTAATTTAATAAAATATATTATGTGGTGTGCCTGGAACGACCGGCAGTTTAATTTTTTTTTTGACTGGGGGCAGTTTAATTTAATATAACAGGAGTGAACGGGAAGTATGATATATGGGCCGAGTCTAATAAGCTATAATATTATATCTGCTTTCTGGTTTCAAAATAACATATTCTTTAAGAAAACAGTCAGGCCCATATTCTTTTCGAGGCCCATTTATAATACCCATTTGACGTCCTACAAAAAGATTACCGACAAATGTATTATTATTATTATTATTATTATTATTATTATTGTTATTATTATTATTATTTATAATTGTTTTGGTGACTGTTTCTAATCATCTAGACGAATACATTTCCTTCATATCTGGTCACTGTCATACTGTTCTGACTTAGATTATTTTTATATTATTATTTATCTAAGTAAGACTGCCTTTCACTTTCTCTTTTTTCCAAGTGTTGAATTCTACAAACTAAGTAATTATTAGTCCAATTATTATTTATTAATTCTGATAAACTGTGCACTTTGTCCCTTTTATTTATAAATGAAACGAAAGGATTTAAATAAATTGTACATTATATGACATATTATTATATAATTTAAATAATAATTATTATGGTAGATTAATTATTATATAATAAAATCAGTTAAATTGTAAGAAAATAATGATCAATTTTTAAGTGTATTGTGTGTATGTAAATATTTTACAACTTGCATTATAAGAAATGAAACAATAATTAACTACTTATTTCAATATAATTTTTATTTTATTATTTAATTTATTAATTTATTTTTTGTAAATATCACAACATCACTATTGTATACTATATAATCTTTTAATTTCTTGAAAATTATTCATTATATCCACAAGATGTATTATTTCACTATTTACTTATAAATGAAAACTTAATATTTATTTAAAAACTATTTTTTACGTTCGATAAATTTCACGGATTCTAAACTAGATACTTCTAGAACTATAGACTACCAATTGAAATAACTATTATCTTAGAAGAATGTTAGCTCCAAATAAACAAGAAATTCCAAAATCCAAGCTATCCAAATGACATAAAGCATAAAAAAATTCATTTTCGAGCAAGATTTTCGTGTAATACGTACGACCTAGAGTGATATTAATAATCAATAAAAAATACTAATAAAATTGAATATGAGATAATGTATCGTCCAACAATATAATCAAAATTATTAAATTTATTAACTCAATTTATAAGTTAGGAAGAAAATAATTTTAATTTTTAATAAGCGACGAGCTTTTTCTTAAATTAAAAAAAGAAAATTATTGTGAATAATTATAATAATATATGGTGAAAATAGGCTTGACCAAACTGTAAATCTAATATTATTATATCCTATCTTTCAACTTTATTTCTGGAATATTGGAAAATTAATCGTGTAATTGCGACCAATATTAAATAAGCCATATTTGACCATAAACAGTGTAACTTAGGTGGCTTTTGACTGAATTACGTAAAAAATTTCAATCGAACAATTTATCAATAAAAGTAAATAAATAAATACATAAATTAATTAAATATTATTTTTTCTGTAGCAGAACAATCTTAAATTTTTTTATTATGGTATCATTAACCAATAATTATTTTTAAATTATATTAATTAATGAAGCTTGGATGATGGGAAGGATTCCTAAAAAATATTACTTTGAAACTTGCCAGTCTTCTTGAATAACAACAATAATTGACATTTATTTGTTTAGAGAAGATGATATTTTCTTTCATTATTAAAATATTAAAAAATAGGATAAAAGTCAGTTGAAAAAAATTATTCATTGTGTTGGGAAATGACACATTTAACCCTGTGTTTACTTATAAATATGAGCTTTATTCATCTGATAAATCAGCTCACTCAGTTGTTCTCATTTCATTTGATATTCTTTATTTTCTTGAAAAAAAAGAAAAGAAAAACAAAAATGAAAGAAATATTAGCCTTGGGTTTGGTAATAAGCAATTTGGTCGTAAACTTAACAGTTCCACCGCACAGGATGTACAAAGCATTCAATCTGGACACAGACAATTTCGTGCCTAAAGTGTTTCCTACTTTCAAGGGCTTTCAAGTTATATACGGCGACGGTGGCGTCGGAACTATTAAGTTGGTCACTTTTACCGAAGGTATATTTTATATCTTTTTTTTTTTTTTTGTTAGAAATTAAAAAATTGTGTAAATCAATTAGTATATTCTTGATATCTTTTTCCTTCCACATAATTAAAAAAAAAAAAAAAAGAGACAACGACTAAAATATAATATGTTGAATTTGTTTAATTCTCTAAATACATTCTACTCTCTCCATCCAAAAAACAAGTTCTATATGTGTAGCTATCTTGAATGATGGAAGAAAATTTATATATATAATCCTATTATATTAACAAAAATATTATAGCTAAAATATTCTTTGTATATGTAAAACAGGAGACCAAGTCAAGTCTTCAAAGCAAAGGGTTGATGATATCGACGAGAAAAACTATATATATAAGTACACTGTGCTTTGTGGTGATGCTGCCATTGATGATATCGAGTACTTTAACAACACTGTCAAATTTGAGCCCGGTCCAAACGGAGGTTCTATCTATAAGTATCAAAGCGATTTCCACACCAGAGGGGATAACCTAACTAGCATACAAGAGAAGATCCAGAAACGCCATGAGTCGTCTAAGCTCATCATTCATGCTGTTGAGGCTTATCTGAACGAACACCCCGATGAATACAACTAAAGTAAATAGGTAATGAAAATCGGCATAATTAAGTTGATGCCACCACGTGGCGTCCCTATTTCAAATAATTAAATTTTGTTTTTTGTTTTTTTATTATCAAGTGTTGGAATAAATTGAGCTCATCATCTTTTGATGTGCTTTGATTTGTATTTTTGAATGAATAATATTTTGTATTAATTAAATTAAGAATTATTGTTACTTTTATGTGATAATTGTATCAATAGCATGTACATAGAGAAAATTAATATCCCGCACACCTACGATGAACATCTCCACACAGTAATTAAATATAGTATAATTATATGACTACACTACATGCAAATAGCGACAAGACAAGATCTTTGGTGAATAAAAAAATTATGTAACTAGCAAACATATACTAAAAATATTAAATTAGTAATGATTACATACCAACATTAAATTCGTCACGACCAATAAATTCAAAATTAACCACCTATAACTTTGTTTTCACTCTGCCGAACTATAAAAGTATAACCATATGTTTACTTATAAATATGAGCTTTGTTGATTTCATAAAAACAATTCACTCAAGCAATTGTTTTTCTCGTTTAATTTCGTTATATTTATTTTCTCAAAAAAAAAAAAAAAAAAGTTAGCTTTAGGTTTGGTAATTGGTAAGTTGATAGTAAACTTAACACTTCCATAAGAAAGGATTTTTGAAGCAGTAGAATTGGACACAAGCAACTTCACCCGGAAATTCCTTTCCTCTTTCAAAGGCTTTCAATTCTTGGTGACGGCAGTGGGGTCGGAACTGCCGTCAACCAAAAACAAATATATATATATATATATATTATATGTATGTCTGTGTGGTATTTTTGCTATAATGTTCGGGATAGTAGGAACGATAGAAAAGGTATGTTCAGTAAAAAGAAGATAGAACATGGTATATATCAATTTTTTGAAGGATTTGAACCATTTAAAGATTCTACTTGAGAAAAAAAATCGAATTTCAAACTCGATTTGATTATATACATAATAAAATTACTCCGTCACTCCTGTTTTTAGCATTATTTTGGAGTTTTTGTCGGAAATTAAGAATATAAGAAAATACTAATATATCTAAAAACATATTATATTGGTCAGTATGTTGACTATTGTGGAAAATCAATCAAATTATTAGGTATTTAATAGTTTCGAATATGTTTCAAGTGAGTGATGTACAATACTTAAGAAAATGTAAATTGACCGACCTCTCCCTAATCTTTTTCTTTTGACTTTAATGCAAATGCTAATACCAATTAAATAAGGGGTAAATTCGAAAACTTGTTAGATTATTTGTATTAAAAACTGCAAAGATAGTCTTAATTCAGAAAAAAATAATGTTTTTGTGTAGTGAGGACACTTATTAGAGAACAAATGGATCGGAGTATCTTTTATTACGATAGTGAGATACGAACTTGCAATTTAAATCTTTGCTTTCAAGTATATTTTTTATTTTAAATTGGTAATGACATAAGTTTGAATATTAATTATGGCACAAAAAATATTGATATATGTACTTCAAATATGAAATTTCCAAGGACAACTTAATATCCATATATATTATAAAAATAGGAATTTTATTTTAAGATAATAGTTCTTTTTTATTTTATTTGGGCTTATTTTCTTACAGTCCATGGGCTTCAGAAAGTTCATAGCCCGAATGGCTAATCCAAGCCTATCTTTTTAATCCTAATTTTCTGAAGCCCAATTATTTTAATACAAAAAATGTTTAAAGCCCAATTATTTAAATATAAGAAATAGTATCATCTCATGTACGAAATAAAATATATTATATTATATTAATAATATGCTATAAAATTATATTATTATTATAAAAGATTATAAAATATATAAGTAATATGAAAAAAATTAAAACATATAATTATATAAAATAGTAAGAGATTATGATGCAAATAAAATACTTATGAAATAAAAAATACAAAGAAAAAATTAAATAAATTTGGTGTGTGACTTACACATATGTCTAGATTATTTATTTAAATGATAAAAAATAAAATATGATATTTTCTAAATATATTTTGTATGTATTTTTTTTCTTTATATAATATAAGCTTTTTTTATTTATAAAATCAAATATCAAACAGCATTCGTAATATGCGGTAGATATAAGAAACTTTAAATTTTCACCCAAATCAATTTGAGTTATAATTCATATATAATCGATTATTATTCTCTTAAAAAGTTTCTCTAGTAAATAAAAAATAAAAAAATTATATAACAAAATAAATTTTAGTATACAAACTTAATCCAACTTACTATAATTTCTTAGAATCAATACAAATATTCAAAATTAGTTAAAAAAAACAACTAAACATATACTTGAATAATATAATATTTTTAATTTTAAAAATATTTATTTATTATTATTTTATAAAAATAAAAAAAAAACTTTTTTTTAATGGAATTTTTCTTACTATATTTTCTAATTAAAAAATACATAAATTTTATGGAAGTGACATTTTTTGTAACAAATTTTGAAGGATTTTGTATTTATATTAAGTATAAAGCCCAATATTTAAATATAAATAATATTATCATCTCGTGCTATTCCTTTCTTTAGACAATATGCGATACTTTAACATAAATTTATATAAATTTAATATAAATATTTAGAAAATTAATAATATTAAATATTGCTCAAATTATCCCAAATAATATAAATATAGTGACATAATTATTTAATATTGGGGTGCTGCTTGATAACAATTAATATTGTCGGCTCGGCTCGGCTCGGCTTATATTGACAGACTTACAAATGAAGCTTCCGTTGTCCGCCGACCGTGAGTATATTTTGACTAGTCAAAATAAACTTTCTCATCCTTCTAGAAGGATATAAAGATGATGTTACATCTACTTTTGTCCAAATAAGAAGAGCATCAATAATTGAATTTATTTTCCTGTGTTCACTATATATAAGGCCTTTGCCTCCACACTAAACAATTCAACACTTCTCTGACCATAACAATTCCATTTCTACTTTCTATATTCGAAAACAAGAAATTCAAATCATGGTTTTTGAGCTAGCAATTCGGGCTGTCCGACCTATCGGACATATAAGAAGATTTGGTTATGGTTGGTCCAACTCAAATTGCATCTCAGCTGTTACATTAAGAGTTCAATCTGTCTCAACAAGAGCGAATCCAATTGCAATCTCTGGGTTCGGATCGAAAAATTTGAGCCATCGGGTTGGGCTAAGCAAGCTCAACTCCCTTTCGGGCCAACACATTGGTAGTCATGTCCGAACTTTTTCACAGGCTGGATCGGGTACAAATTACCAGAAGGATGTGATCACGGAGGATTTTGAGCTCACTTCAGCAATCTCACCGGACAGGTGGTTCAAAGGTTACATCCTCGATTCCGACAACTTAGTGCCCAAGGTCTTGCCCATTTTCAAGAGTTGTGAGATCTTAGAAGGTGATGGTGGTGTTGGAACTGTCAAGAAACTCGTTTTCTCCATTGGTAAGTTATAAATTCTATTTATATCATTTGCTTCAATTACAAGTGTCAAAATAATTGTGCTTTAGTTATATAAATAATTTTTTTCTCTAAAAACCTTCACAGGAGACCATGATCACTTTTCCAAGCATAGAACTGATGAACTTGACGAGACAAATCGTGTATTCAAATTCACTGTAGTCGAAGGTGGTGATCTTGGCAATGAATTCGAGTTTATTGAGAATATTATCAAAATCGAACCCAGCCCGAATGGAGGTTCTGTCTATAAATGCAGCACTGTATGGCACACCAAGAGTGATGACCACAACAAAATACAAGAAACGATCAAACGAGCCACGGAGGGGTCCAAGGCTTTTTTCCAGGCTGTTGAGGCTTACCTCCAAGCACATCCCCAAGAATACAACTAAATGCGAAAATTATAAGTATTGAGTTTTCTTATGGTCTCAATAGTTAATGATATATGGAATCTCATATTTTGGTGTATTTTATTTTATCTTTGGGATAAACTATGATATATGTATTGATCGAATTTTGAAATGCAATATTTTATGTTAAAACTTGGTTAATGCATCACTTCTATTCAATTTGTGTCTGATTATTGTAAGTTATGAATTTAAGTTTTTTTTACTATTGTAAGCGTTTTAGTTTAAGTTTTTATTAATATACTATATCATTGTTTGGCACAATTTTTTTTCTTTTTAATGAAACTTTAAATTCAACTACTCTAATTATTGGGAATATTATAATATATTTGGGATGATAAAAATAATTATATTAATATATTATTAATAATTATTGGTTTGTTCATTTTATATACTACTACTTGAATATTATTTCCTATAATAAAATGATAGTGCGATGAACAATTGACGAACATATTAAATCTATATATAATTGAATTAATAAATGGAAAATATAAATTGTTCAGTATGACCAAAAGAAGCAATTTGATTAACACATATTTAAAAAATAAAGATAAAACCATTGAAGTCGTGGGTGGGTCACGGGTGGGTAGGTGGGGTGGTTAATAAAATGAGAGCAGCCCATATTGAACGTTGACTCTACAAACTTAGGTCGTCCCATTTAAGATTTTAAATAAGATCAGTTAAATGCAACGTATTTACCTCAATTTAAAATATTATCGAGTTTTTAATATGATAATTGATATATATATATATATATATATATTAATAAATTTTTATTTATCAAATTTTAATTTTAAATAAAATTTTAAAGTTTATTAAATATAAAAATATAAAATCAAACTTAATAGATATTTTTATTGCATATACTTCAATCCAACTTTTAACAAATAAAATAATTATATTGTTTTAGCTCCTTATAACAAATAAATTAATTCTACTGTTTTAGCTTCTTATAACTTTAGTCATATATGGAATCCCTCTAATTTTACTCCTTTTATATTTAATTTATAATAAAATAAAAAGTAGACCACTTATAAATATGCTAAATCTTATTATATTAAATACCAAAAGTACAATAATACTGTCGGATCATATGGTACAACATATAATGGAAGCTTCCATAGCCCAATGACAATTTCTTCGTAATTTACCTTCCGTCTAGAATGAGATAATAATATTACTAGTAGTAATAATAATAACAATAATAATAATAATTATTATTATTATTATTATAACATCCAGTTTTGTCAAGATAAAGAGAGTATGAATACCATATGCAAAAGTCATCGGAACAATTCTTAAAAATTATGTCCAACTTGACAAGGAATCAAGGATCAACCCCATATTTCAGTTATAAATAACACCCTTGTCTTCATTATCAAACACAACTCAAGCAACTCTTCTTCTCTCTTCGATAATTTCTTGATTCCATTTTTATTTGTCCGAAAACTAGAAATTTTAATTGATTATAACTATGGCAGTTATCATCGACGAGTTTGAAATCAGTTCATCAATCCCACCATCCAGACTGTTCAAAGGATACATTCTTGACTCTGACAACCTCGTGCCTAAGGTTTTGCCGATCTTCAAGAGTTGCGAAACTTTAGAAGGCGATGGTGGAGTTGGATCTCTCAAGAAGCTCGTCTTTTCTATTGGTAAGTTTTAAATTTTCATAATATTTTGTTCTTTTGATATTGTAATGTATTTAATTGATTATTTTGGTGTTGAAATTTTTTAGCTCCGATACCTATTTACAGAGTAGACGATAGTTTTAGGTTACTGTGAATAATAAATGGGAATTCCTTTTTTAATTGATATTAGAATTGAAGAAAACAAATAACAAATAAGTATTAGTTCTTATAACATAAAGGCTGGAAAAAATTGTCTCTTAGAAAGTTCTTTTGCAAGGGTATTGTTGAAAATTTTGGAATAATCTTTTTGTGTCTAGGAGGGTATAATATGCCATTCTTTGAGGGTATTTTGAGATTTTTGAATAAAGTATGAGGGTATTTTGTGGAAAAGTACTTTACAAATTTATTAATTATATTCATGAAGAAACTCAAAAGAAAAAAAGATCGTAAATAAATTAAATTTTTATTGCTTGTATGTCAAACAGGAGAACACGTTCACTTTGTAAAGCATAGAACCGATGAACTTGATGAGGCAAATCGTGTATTCAAATACACTGTTGTTGAAGGTGGCGATTTGGGTGACGAATTCGAATCCATTACCAACACTATCAAGGTTGAGTCCGGCCCGAATGGAGGATCCATCTTTAAAACCACAACTGCGTATCATCCCAAAAGTAATGACCACCACAAGATACAAGAGACAATTAAGCGTGCCACCGAGGGGTCTAAGGCTTTCTTCCATGCCGTAGAGGCTCACCTCCACGCGAACCCTCATGAGTATTGCTAAGTCTCAAGAGTCGATGATAAATAAATAAGATATGTCATAAAATGAGGTGTTTTAATTTGTGTATTTGGGAATAAATTGTTTGTAATAATGTATTGCTTATGTTATATTGATTAATGCATCAAATTTACATTTAAATAATTCAATTCGCCGTGGGGATTTATTTTCATTTATAATATATGTAATATATTGTTGTTCTTGTAGTACTATTTTCGTAATAAAATCATTTTATGTAAAGAAAAAAATAAAAAGAATTAATCAATATCAATAATAAGATATAAGAAAAATACTCGTTCATCTATCGTAAAAAATTAATTGCTTCGCTTTTGAATATACCCAAAATGAAGGTGAAAAAGGGTTTTCATATTCTAAAATTAGACGTGCATATGTTATGATTGAACGTATATATTTCAATAAAAAATATTCTTGATCTCAATTTTGAATTTATTAACTGATCCATTTTAATATAAGAGTTTTATTTAATAAAGGTACAATGTTTTTAATAAATAGATGAAAGTATATTTGTTTAAATATCATATATTTTTAAAAACTTTGCTTTAATTAATAAAAAAAATATTAACTTTTAAATATACCGTTTATTTTAAAATAAAACATATTCTTAAAAGATAACTCTATATTAAATTATGAGGATCCTATAAAGCTGAAGCGGCCCGGCGGTGAAGTTTTATATTAATATAATTATTATTTATTATTTATTCAAAGTACTCTATAATATAATGCGCCGACTCTTTTTGAACGTTGACCACACTCGTTGACTCCATAAATCACGGTAATTTCTTTTTTTTCTATTTAATTTTAATGTGGAGATATTTTGTAATACTTTATTTAATAGAAATATTCTTTTTAAAGAGAATAAATAATGATTATATTAGTAATATGAATCTTAGGTAATTTTCTAAGAGGAAATATATATTCTTTTAATAAATAAAAATTTATCCGACCGTAGATATTTCTTTTCTTTTAATAAGTCAATAATAGATTCTTTAAGTTGGATGGGAATCAAATCTAAACCTATAATATGATGTGTCACTTTATATGTATAATTGTATATATTTTTTTCTACATAAATAGGCCGACTTGACCTATAGAATTCAAAAATTGTAAATTGAAAAATAATTTTTCGTAATAAATTTTTTTGAATAATTTCAAAATATGTTATTTTTTAAAAAAAATTATCAATTTTAAATATGTGCGGATATCTGTATAATAGACCCGGGATCCACAAATATAACATATTTATTTTAATTTACGAATAAAATATTTTGTGTGCCATGCATATAGTATGTTTATAATAATTATTATAATAAAAGATGATACATTTACTAGTACTCGTATGCCTTACAACGCAAGGTGGACCTAGGGGCAAATGGGGCTGCTGCCCCGAAAAACAATTAGACAAAAAAAATAGACTTGTATAATATTTTAATATATTTTATATTACATTTTATTAATATATTTTATTAATATAGTTTATCACATTTTAATATAGTTATTAATACTATATTTCAAAACTATTTTTTCTAAAAGAAATTTATTTCAAAATTAAAATTTGTAAAAATTATATTAATATAAATAACAATATGATTTTCTTAAATAAAATACATAAATCTATAAAAAAATTAATAATATTTTGTATTAAATAAAAATATCCCACAATTATAATTTATATAAAAATATTTTAAATATTAAAATATACCATAATTAATTTAAGAAAAAAATTACATTTAAAAATTAACTTTATTTGTAGATATTTCATATGAATATCAAATTAAAATCATAAAATATAATTAATTTGATATATTTTTTTAAAATATGGAGTTGACACGAAAAAGACTTCTCTGTTGACGAAATGAAGGGTGCCATAAATCTCTGAGCGGATCTTGAATTTCCAACACCACATGATATTTGTCGAGATAGATGACAACACTTTTTTCGTCTTATCTTATGACCTTAACATCTTGTCTCGTCCAAAAATAGTTCACATTTTTTCAAATTGAGATTAAAAAAATAAAAAAATAAATTTACAGTCAGACTTTATAAACATAAAAAATAATTTTTACGAAAAAATACTCACTCACTATATATAATATTAAAACATAAAAGTATGTTTACTCATCCCTGTGGGGTTGGGATCAATGGATCATATGATCCAACGTGTAAATGAAGTCACAGCCTATTTTGAATTGTCAAAGAACTTCTTGGACACTTCCCATCCTTCTAGAAGGACATAATAATGTAACATCTACTGACATAATAATGTAACATCTACTTTTGTCCGGATAAGAAAAGCATCAATTATATAAATATAATATGATATGATATGATATAAAAGTCATCGTAAATTGATGAGAATTCAATTCAAATTGACCATCTTACCCCCCAAGTATTCACTTATAAATAGGCTCATTGTCTCCAACACAAAAAACATCTCAACCAACTCTTCTCCTCTCAATCGACAATTTCTTGATTTCACTTCTTTCTATTCCAAAGCCACAAATTTGTTACCATGGGTGTGATCACAGAGGATTTTGAACTCACGACCTCAATCTCACCCGACAGGCTGTACAAAGGATACATCCTCGACTCCGACAACCTCTTACCCAAAGTACTCCCCATGTTCAAGAGCTGCGAGATCCTGGAAGGTGACGGTGGAGTTGGAACTGTTAAGAAGCTCAGCTTTTCTATCGGTAAGTGTTGAATTCGTTTAATACTAAATTAAGTACTTTATAACAAAATTAATTTATATTGTAATTTATACATATTTAAATACTAAATCTTTTATTTATTCACATAATAAATTTAAATATAACGCCTCATTAATGTTAAACAGGAGAGCACGACCACTATTCAAAGCACAGGACTGACGCACTTGACGCGTCGGACCGTACATTCAAATTCACTGTAGTTGAAGGTGGTGACCTCGGTAATGAATTTGAATCGATCGAAAACATTATCAAAATCGAGCCCAGCTCAGATGGTGGTTCGATTTATAAATGCAGCACCGTGTGGCACACCAAAAGCGATGACCATCACAAGATACAAGAGACGATCAAACGGGCCACGGAGGGATCCAAGGCTTTCTTTCAGGCCATTGAGGCCCACCTCAAGGCCCACCCCCATGAGTACAACTAAATGCACCACTTCTTTCTATTGAGCCTTTGTTTAAGGAGAAATAAACTGTCGTATGTTGGTGTGTTTTGATTTGTCTCTTTGTAATAAATATCTGTTGTTGAATATTAATATGTATTGATCGTAATCAAAGCTCCAAATTATGCTTTTTTTTTGTTTATTTGGTTAATGCAAAAGTTATATATAGACACACACACACACAACACAAACATATATATATATAATTTAAAATATTTTTTAATGTAGATTAAACTTTGATTTTTATAAATAGAGATATTAGCAATAAGACAACAAACAGATGATATTGAATCAAAAGAATTGGGCTTAAAGGATTTGAGAAAAATTCTTATAACTTGGTAATTGGGCTTGGCCTAAGAGTTTAAGATCATCAGCCGAGCCGAACCCTCTGCTGGCCGGGACCCGGGAAGGAGTTGGGTGGGCTAATATTTAATTAGAAAACCGACCCGATCAAATCCAACTCGAGTGTGACTCTTGACCCGCTAGACCCACCATAGTATGTCGAAAATTTTAAATGGCATTGTATGTTAGTGCTAAATTTTTGATATACTGAAAATATGTATCGGTATTGTATTGGAAATTTTGTTTTATCAAAATAGTATGTTTAAATTTTAGTATAACACATTATTTATATCGTACCGTATCAAATTTTCAGTATATCATTTTATATCGAAAATCTTACCAAATAATTCTGGTATGCCAAAATTATCAAAATTCATATTTGATATCAATGCGGATCCTTTTCTCGAAGGAAGTTGGTAATTCCATTCATTTCAAAATCCACTAATTCAAAATCCTTATCGAAAGCCTAGGCGAGTGCTCTAAATTTCAAAATTCCAGTAAAGAAAAATGCGAATATCATTTCATATGAAAATTTTGGTATATTCAAATTAACATTATGCTGAAAAAATTGTATCATGAGAGATAATTTACCGGTTAGCTATATTTTAATTCAATCACTTTATCACTCTATATTATAAAAAGAAAAATAGATTTTGTGCTATTAAATCATCTTTCTAAGTATTAATTAAATCATTTCAGTTTTCTAAAAGAGATAATCGAGACATTTATATAAATATTATATAATTTCTTAATCTTTAAGGGATAAAATTGGATCAAACATGGTGGGTTATCTCGGTTTTGATTTTAATTTTGATTATTGTTTTTGTTATATATGTTATATATTTAGAACTGTTAATTTGAAATTGAAATTGACGGCTTTAAATGAAAAATAAAATTGAACCATTGATTTGTATTTGATACCGTTGATTTGAAACTGTTAATCCTGAAACAAAAAATTAAATTAGTCATTTTATAAATTTTATTTTATTTTAAATTTAAAATTATGTCAATAATTAAATAAAATCATTGACCCACAGTTTTAAATAAAATAAATCATACTTTTGGCCAAATAAAGTTTATGTTACAGTAAGATCTAATCATTTACTTTTTTCTTATCTTTTTCTTTTTTGTTTTTTAATAATTCTTTTTCCTCTTAAAAGATTCTCTATTTTGTAATTCATATTTTATTTTAAGCTCAAACACGTGTCATACTTTCCATAGAAGTGAGATGAAATGAATGACGCCACAGACAATTTTGACTCAATGTCTTGACCCGCTAGACCCACCATAGTATGTCGAAAATTTTAAATGGCATTGTATGTTAGTGCTAAAATTTTGATATACTAAAAATATGTATCGGTATTGTATTGAAAATTTTGTTTTATCAAAATAGTATGTTTAAATTTTAGTATCACACATTATTTGTATCGTACTGTATCAAATTTTCAGTATATCATTTTATATCGAAAATCTTACCAAATAATTCTGGTATGCCAAAATTATCAAAATTCATATTTGATATCAATGCGGATCCTTTTTCTCGAAGGAAGTTGGTAATTTCATTCATTTCAGAATCCACTGATTCAAAATCCTTATCGAAAGCCTAGGCGGGTGCTCTAGAAGCCCGATGCCAGTAAAGAAAAATGCGAATATCATTTCATATGAAAATTTTGGTATATTCAAATTAACATTATGCTGAAAAAATTGTATATTACACAATAATATTTCAATATAGTATATTTTCATAACAGAATATCAGTATATCATCACAATTTATATTCGATATCAATAAATACCCTTTCATGCCGAAATCACTTCCCATGGCTCACAGACTCATAAGCTCTCTACTGCAAGAGTGGATCCTCAAATTCTTGTATAGAATTTGATATATAGAAGATAAAATAAATTTGTATATTACATAATAATATTTTAATAAATTTATCTTATTTTCTATTATTTCAATAGAGATTTTGAAATAGTTATTTAATAAAATTAAATATATTAGCTACTTTTCTTGGCGGGGGTCGGGGGTGGGGGGTGGGGGAAGTATCATGAGAGATAATATTACCGGTTAGCTATATTATAATTCAATTACTTTATCGCTCTATATTATAAAAAGAAAAATAGATTTCGTGCTATTAAATCATCTTTCTAAGTATTAATTAAATAATCTCAGTTTTCTAAAAGAGATAATCGAGACATTTATATAAATATTATATAATTTCTTAATCTTTGAGGGATAAAATTGGATCAAACATGGTGGGTTATCTCAGTTTTGATTTTAATTTTGATTCTTGTTTTTTTTTTTTTTTAGAACTGTTAGTTTGAAATTGAAATTGACGGCTTTAAATGAAAAATAAAATTGAAATCACTGATTTGTATTTGATATCGTCAGTTTAAAACTGTTAATCCTGAAACTGAAATTAAATCAGTCATTTTCTAAATTTAATTTTATTTTTAATTTAAAATTATATCAGTAATTAAATCAAATCGTTGACCCACAGTTCAAACCGCATATCTCAATTTCGATGGTCTATCTATCTTTCTATAATTTCCCGAAAATATATGTAATTAAAATAAATAATAGTTTTGGCCAAATAAAGTTTATGTTACAGTAAGATCTAATCATTTACTTTTTTCTCAACTTTTTCTTTTTTGTTTTTTAATAATTCTTTTTCCTCATAAAAGATTCTCTATTTTGTAATTCATATTTTATTTTAAGCTCAAACACGTGTCATACTTTCCATAGAAGTGAGATGAAATGAATGACGCCACAGTCAATTTTGACTCAATGTCTTGGAAACTTCCTTCCCTTCTAGAAGGAATTAAAGATACAGTAACATATACTTCTGGTCTGGATAAGAACATCATCAATACTATGTATACACAAGTCTGTTGAAATGTGAAAATCTTATCCCCAGTTTTAACCTATAAATAAGGGCCCTTACCATCAACATCAAACACAACTCAAGAACCAATTTCTTGATCTCATTTTTCTTTGTTCAAAAAAGTGCAAATCTGTTATCATGGGTGTCATTACGGAGAACTTTGAGCTCACTTCATCGATCTCACCAGATAGGTGGTTCAAAGGATATATCCTCGACTCCGACAACCTCGTTCCGAAGGTCTTGCCCATATTTAAGAGTTGTGAAACCCTGCAGGGCGACGGCGGTGCTGGAACTGTCAAGAAACTCACTTTCTCAGCAGGTAAGTTTTGAATTATTCAAAAAATGAGTTTGAGATTAATAGATCGAATTGTTCTTAAAAGGCATTAACACACTTGTATTTGAATAAAATGAGAATACTAACATACCAATCCTGAGCATATGTATTATTATTAATCTCTAATGTATTAATATTACAATTGTCTGTTTCAAATAAAAAAATAGGGTGTTTCTAAAGCCACCACTAAATTTACTTTGCACACTACATTAATTTTACTTACAAAATTAAATATAATATAAATAACATAAATATCCTTATTTAAAAATTAAAAACATACATAAAATTTAATTTTTAATAAATAAATATTTATTAATTTTGTGTGTGGATGAAATAAATATTTATTTATTAAAAATAAAAATTTATTTATGTTTTTAATTTTTAAATAAGGGTATTTATGTCATTTATAGCATATTTAATTTTATGAGTAAAATTAATGTGGTGTGCAAAGTAAATTTAGTGGTGGCTTTAGAAACACCCAAAAAATAACTAAATTCTGTAAAATTTTGATACATATTAACATATACCACGAGGGTTGATAAATATATATATATATATATATAATTAGTCACTTAATTTTAATATTAAAAATACACTAAAACCTATCCACCTTTTTTGTTGAACAGGAGAACATGACCATTATTGTAAGCACAGGACCGACGAACTTGATGAGACAAATCGTGTATATAAATTTACTGTAATTGAAGGCGGAGACTTAGGTAATGAATTCGAGACGATTGAGAATATTATCAAGATCGAGCCGGGTTCGAAAGGCGGTTCCGTCTATAAATGCAAGACTATATGGCATACCAAAAGTGATGATCAGCGTAAAATACAAGACACGATCAAGCGGGCCACGGAGGGGTCAAAGGCTTTCTTCCATGCGGTTGAGGCCCACCTCAAGGCCCATCCACACGAGTACAACTAAAAGCCCAAATGAGCAGTATTGGGCTTTCTTAAGTTTTTTTAGTTTTAATTAATAAATTATGCATTTTCCTGTATTTTAGCTTATGTCTTTCGGTTAATTTTGATTTTTGTATCAATCGACGATCAATGAATGTTTTATTAAATGTTTATTTGGTTGATGCACCAATTTTATTACATTCTTAACTAATTTGGATTTGACTTGGCCTTTGCTTCCGACTGGCTTCTTTGCCTACTTGACGAAAGGGAACAAACTTTGTTTCGTTTTTGTGTTGGATCCTTTCTGCCAACGAAATGAATGCGGAGACAATCAGTCCCGTAGCCCACCTCCCACGGCTACAGCCAGCACCAGGATGGTGCCTATAAGGGTTTTGACGCTTCTTCTCACGAATTGGATTTGGAAGAATTGGTTCAGCATCAACCCCGAGATTCTTTGTTTTGGGTACATTGGAATTGACTATTGAATTGAGTAGCGAACGAAGAAGCAGCTAAGATCCCGACGAGACGCCGAGATGTTGGGATATTCAAGAGGGCCATTCCTCGCACATAATTAAGGGAGCCATTGAAAGTGGCTAAAACACCAGAAACGACGATACCCGAGCTAATGATAGAGGCAAGAACACTTTCCGGCCAAGTCCCATTAATTGATCATAACGATATCGTGAAAATGATGCACAAACCCATATATATAGGAACAGACAGAGAATCACCTTAGTAGTACTTATAATAATTATTATTGTTGTTGTTGTTGTTATTATTATTGTACCTTAGCAAAATTGCAGGAGAAAAGAAAAAAAAGGAAAATGGCCACAAATAAGTGATAATGATTTATTTAGTATTTTTAATTAATATACGTTTTAAGAATTGTTTGTTCGATTTTATTTTGTCGGCAGCTCCCTGTAATTTTTGTTACTCAACTTATCAAAGTTGGTTGAAATAAACAATAGTAAAATAAAATGGAAGATATAATATAAATGTGTGTATATGAAAGATCCCTAAAAATTCAATTAGTTACAAAACAACCCAACAATTGGTACAAACTGCAATTGCACCACTTCTTCTTTCCACATATACTAAATTGAAATTTGTGAAGAAATACATAATAATTTCCCATCAAGATGTACAAGCAGGCCTTCTTGGTGGCAATTGTTGATGTGGAGTTCTCTGCAATAAATAAATTATATAATTATGATAATAAATAATTAATAAAATAAAATAAAATAATTAGTTTTGATTTTTTTAGCCCCCAAACGAACCCTAACCTTCACCTCATAAAGGTGAAACAAAGCAACTAGATTGTTAAGATTTTTAAATACTCTAAAATAAAATTTCAAATCATGTCATACATACATATATATATATATACTTTAAAATAAAATTTCAAATCATGTCATACATATATATATATATATGTATGTATATACCTGTAATTTTGGTCGTAAAGTCTCTATGGCAATTGTAGATTTTTTGTCGACTCCTGCACCTTGCTGTTAATTGATAATCACAAATGTTTTTAGTGTGTGTATAAAGAGAATTGTACGCTCTGATATCGTAGAAACTTGTACATCCGATAAATAAATATGAGATTGAAATATAAGAAAATGAAGATGGTCGGTTTCATATTCAATTATCCTCCATTTCTTTTACTAACCCTATTCTTCTCAATTTTTTAAAAACTAATTTTATTGAAGTAGAGTTAATTTACCTTGCATAGAGCCCAATCCGCTGAGTCAAAAAATGCTCTCTCATGATCCTATATTTAGACGGGAAGGTGGTAATAAGATAAATAAATAAACAAACTTAATAACATGACTCGTTTTTGGGACGGAACGGCAGTACTTGCCTTTGAGATAAGAGGCTTCTTCTTCGGCGCGAGCCTTCCGTACTTATTATCAATTGGTGCAATCTGTAAGTACAATTTAATATAAAAAAATAAAAATCACGTAATACCAATTTTCAACGAACAGAACAAATTCATGAAGTAACCTAACAACCTAGATTAAAAAATAATTAAATTTAGGGTTAGGTATTGTGTGATCTTTAACTTCCTGCCTAACTCAATTTGACTTTCCAAAATTTGACAAAGGAAAATTATGCTAGGAATATCCTATTTTAAATTGATTTGAAATAATCATAATTAAATAGATTATTTTTTTAATTTTAATTTTTAATACATTATTAAGATTGGGTGGTTAACATGTGTTGTCTTGTAACAATCAATTATGCAAAATCGAATTTTCCTTATGGACCACTAACAATTTATGTTAAAGAGGTAGCCCACATTGCACGTGATTGCTCCCCAAAAAAAGAAATCTAAAACCTTTATTCCATTCTTTTTCTTCTAATTATTCCAAAAGAAAATACCCAAAAACTCACGTGCACTCAGGTATACCGAGCATTCTGATTGTGAATTATATAGTTGTTTTAAAAAAAAAATTATTTGTTATCTTGAAAAGTATTGCTTATTGACTTTAAAAATATTACCACTAATTTTTTAATTGTATTACTTATTTATCAGTAAAGTAATATCACTGCAATTAAAAAAACAAAAAAAAAAACGTGCCTTAGATGCACGTTAAGTATTATTTATAAACAAATAGATTGCGACATTTTCAGATTTTTTACTTGAATAATGCACATAAATATCTTATATATAGAATGTTAGGTAATGCCTATAAAACGTATGGAAATTTATTGGAAACAATATTAAAGATTTAATGGATGGTATATATAATTGATCGATCGCATGAAATTGTAACTTGGCTTTTAAAATTCATAATAAATAATAGAGTATCAAACAGTAAACCCATTTTTCTCATTGCCAACATTCTTGTAATTTATGATTTTTATTTTAATTTGTTAATTTATAAATTAAATACATGCAGAATAGAATGAAATAATTACTTGAGATGATGTGAGAGAAGTAAGTACCTCTTGATGTTGGGACGAAGCATTATGCTCTTCACTTCTCTTGTAATCCTCCATGAGACTCCCTGTTTGTATATTATCAGCACAGAGAGAGAGAGAGAGAGGTGCTGTGAGAAATGGAACAAAATATATTAAACTATATATATATATATATATATATGTGTGTGTGTGTGTGTGTGTGTGTGTGTGTGTGTGTGTGACAAAATAAATATATTGAGAACGAAGAGAAGAGAAGAGAAGAGAAGAGAATCGCCAGTACCTTGAGATGGAGGAAACTAGAGAAGCAAGCAAAGGCGGAGAGAGAAAGAGAGAGTTGGGATGGAAATAAGAAAGAGAGAGAGATACATACATATATATGTGTGTGTGTGTGTGTAGTGGAAGCTGTGTTCGAGGGGATTGAGTTAAAGGGTAAGACAAGAATGGTTACTTAATTACTTACACTAATACACTATATATATATATATATATATATATATATATATTTGGGGTGGGGGGTAGGGGGGTGGGGTTGGTTAGGGTAAAAATTGGATTATAGTTAAGGGGGGTTAGGACATCAACATCAAAGGAGCCTTAGCCTAACACACACCCTACAATATTTGGACAACCTAATCGTCGTGGTACCGACACAACATAAAAGAAACCATGTTTTTGTTTTATATTTAAGCACAGTTTTCTAATTATAAATGACATTAATTTTAGTCCTTAAATTATAATATATTGACATAACATAAGAAATCAAGTGATTTGATTCACTGCATCCACCCACCGCATTCATTGAAATCGATATCTCAAAATCGAAACAAACATAAAATTAGTCGTGCGTTATCACACAAAACTATTGAAACATAAGTTAAATACTCGAATTATTTCCTAAAAAAGAAAGTGGACTATTTAATTAAATAAATATATACTATAAATTCAGACATTGTATTATGGTTAAATATGATTTTTATGAATACGGTTGTGGCCCGATTATAAAAAAATATCATTAATTTGTGTATACTATAAAATTGCACATCACAATCAATCCAACGGAATCATTTAACAAGTTGACAATTTAACGGGCACTTTTTTTTCTTTGTTTTACTTTTCTCCTTTTTTGTTTGTTTGATTTTGTAAAGAATATATTGAAATTTATTTCGTATTTATTTCTTTATATATTTTGTATTAATAATCAAATATTTATATGATGACCCCAACGGCCACGGAGTAGATAATGACACCATAATATGGCAAATTATAATAATGTTACTATATGGTATAATATCATTTTAAACCAATATTATTTAATGACCTACATTGACAAGTGTGGATTAGTTTTGGAAGGAAATAGATTATTATTTATTAATTTAGTGGAAAATATTTTTTTTTTATTGGATCAAATTGTGGCCTATGATTATAATGTTTCCATTCTAAATAGTCTGGAACAAAATTACGAGTGAAATAAACATTTAGATAAAATAATTATTTGCTTCAATATCAAATTTCTTTCACAATAGGGATCAAATACATTTTTTACACTTGCAAACTGATATGTGTTGAAATGTAAAGATTACATTTTACGTTCATATTATATTTAATTATATCAAATATGTATTAATACTTGATTTCCTCCACGGTATGTTGGAGTGTAATGGTATGTTTGAGATCTTCACCAATGTGTAAGTAGTGATCACCCATTGGGATTCTTCGAATCCCAAATTGATCCACAATGCTTAAGTGAGCGCACGCATCAATATGAATCATAACACGTTGTTTTGCTCCAGCCATCACATGAATTTTCTCGAATGCTATCAGTCGTTTCTCCATTATTGATTCTCCGACATATGGGGCGGAGGCGAACACCATTAGAGTGTGGGCCCCATCCATTTCCCCTGTGTTTTCAACATCCAGGTGCAGTCCTCGAGTCAGAGTGCCACAATTTGTGTGTGAAACCCTAATGCCATTGCTCATTAGAGTGGTGGTGGTGTTGAAGGCTTTTGGGCTTGTAAAAGGGACTGAAATTCTTGTAGGTCCGTGGGCCAATGTTTGCCTAAAGCTAGTGTAACTCAGCCCAAATCCAAATGGAAACACAACCGGGCCTTTGTAAAATCGATAGGTTCGACCCGGATATCCTCTTGATGGATCGGCATGCATGGCCATATCTGTCATGAGCACCTTCGCTAAATAACCTTGAGGGTACCATGTCATAGGCAATTTCCCCCCTAAAACATGCAAAATTAGAAAAATATCAAATTGTATTTTTCGAAGTAAATAAATAAATATGTAGAATGTGCTATAGTTTGGTTGTATACCTGGATTGGCTGCTCCAAATAAAATATCAGCAATAGCAGCACCTCCGGCTTGACCCGGATACCCGGCCCATAAAATACCCGCAATTTTTGGATCATTTTTTGCGAATGTGACATCAATTGGGCCACCAGACATTAGGACCAATATAACGGGCCCTCTAGAGGCCCTTGCTACTCTTGAAACAAGCTCTTGTTGGAAGCCCGGTAAAAGAAGCCCAACTCGATCTAGGGCCTCACGTTCAATTGCTTGGCTAAGGCCCATTATAAGCACCGTTGCGTCAGCCCGACGAGCAGCGGCCTCGGCCAACCCAAATTGCCGATTATCACTGCAACTTACCATAGTACATCCATGTTCATGAATCGTCCTTGCATATCTTGAGATGCCTTGTAATGGAGTGGTATAGCCGCAAGGAACTCCTAAACAAATTAAAATTAGTAATTTGGTTAATGGATGCATTTATGCCGATCGGTAATACTCGTCTACCCATCCTTAATGTTCTAAGATCTTGTAAGAATATTATTGTTTACTTAAAATTTAGAGACGTGATCTTGACATATCAACAGTGGACATGTCATCACGGTAGATATGTTGATACATCAAGATTAGGATTATATAGTTTATATTAAATTTTGACACATTATTTAGCAGATATATTAATATATGTCCACGGTAAATATGTGAGCACTTTCGTACTATTAAATCAGTAAATTTTAATTTTAAGACATCACTATACCTGCATAGTTGCCAATCATAGTATCTGTAGCATCAGAGTTGGGCCCAATAACAGCAACAGTCCGATATCGACTAGGGGACAACGGTAAAGCCCGATTACGGTTTTGCAACAAAACAATTCCTTGACGGGCCGCTTGAAGGGCCAACTCTCGATGGGCCGGAGTGCACACATCTTTTGGGCCTAAATTCATATATGGCTGTCTTGGGCCGTCGAACATACCCAAACGCATTTGGACCGCAAGTAAATTAGACAAGGCCCGATTTACGTCCACCTCGGTTAGCTTCCCAGCCCGAATTGCTCCCTCGGTGTGGAGGGCAAGGAAAGGCCCACAATTCAAGTCCAAACCTAAGAATGGAAATATTAGCATAGGCCCAAGCCCAATTTTATAAATAATTATATATTTAAATGTGATTTTCCAAGATTGCCCCGACGTGTAATGTTCAAAAAACCTGCTTTAATTGAAACAGCTGCTGCATCTTCAGGTGTGGTGGTATAATGTTGATTATCGAAAAGAACTCCAACCGAGTCACAGTCTGAAACGATATATCTGTAATTAAGCTTAAATTAGTTATGAGTAGTAGAAAATTATATAGAGTTATGGAGAAATTGAATCTAAATTAGTCGCAATCGTTTAAATTAGCTTAGTCCAAACTTAATAATTTAGTCATTATTCTATATTCAAACTTGGACTTTAATCCTTCATACCAATTATCCAGTTTTTTATAATTCAGGGGTCAATGGAGTTAGATTGATGGGACAGAAGGAAAAATAAGCTGTGTGGAAATATTTTTTGGGTCATTTGAAAAATTCATTGACATATTTCGACTTTGAAATATATTAACGATTACAAATATTTCAAAATTCAGTGACATATTTCGACTTTGAGATATGTTGACCACTACAGGTTCATAAGTAAAAATGTCAAGAAGGGTAATATTTTCGAGATATTATACTTCTTTTTCTCGAAAAAAAATTGTGTCATATATTTTGGTAGTACATTTTTTTATTTATTTTTTGCCAAGAAGGTATAACTTTCTAAAAACCATAAATTCACAATTATAAATTTTTACTTACTTATTTGACTTATTCAATTATAATTAATTTATTTGAAAACTAAGTTTTTTTAGAAATATTAAGGATACTTTGACTTTTGAACAAAGATATTTTTTTTGGTAAAAAATATATTTGTATATATGGAAGATCATAAATTTTAAAATATGGTGCAAGTTTCGATTTATATTACAATCTTTTTTTTTTTTAACTTTAAAATAATTAAACTTATAATAATTAACTAAAAGTACTAACCCATTTAGGCGCCATTGGCCGCGAATGGTGTCGCGGAGGAGAGAAGGGTCAGCACAAGTTGGCTTGCCATTGACTTGATTGTACGAGCACATTACACTTGCTACTTTCCCTTCAGACACACAAGCCTTAAAAGGAACATTGTACGTTTCCTCCAAATCTTGTTTGCTCACCTGCATGCATAATTACGTTAATACCCCTCTTATTCAAAATCGAGATTCTCTATTTCATATCATCTTACGTCTGTGTATATATTATGTGTGTAGTAATAATATTGTGCTCAGATATTAAAATTAGTTAGAAATAAACCTCAAAAGATGCGAACTCATTTGTGATAATGATGGGATTATGGAGAACCATTTTTTGCTTCATTGTCAAATTATTGGGCCCAATATAAATATGTGACAAGAGCAGTATCAGGCCCACAAGAGATGGAAGACCCGTGCAAGCAAGTCTCATTACTTGTAATTACATTTGTTTGACAATCATCCCCTACTTATTATAAATATATGTTAATATATTTACTTATTCGCATTATGAATATTATTTTAATATATCATAAATGAATATCTACATATATATATAGTAAACAATTAATTATTTTCATAAGTTTATGTCTAATCATGACGAGTTATTTAATTTCTTATTGACATAACCGATAAGTGCATTAAATTTAGATCTTTATTTGAGGGTCATCAAAATGTAGTATTCATCTAGATTCATATACATTTATGTAAGTGTGTAAAATATGTAGTTTAAAGAAAGAAAAAAAACAAGTATATTATTATTATATTATATTATAAAATGTGAAATTAAAGAAACAAATACAATTTTCTTATACATATTTGTAGAAATATATTTTAAATATAATATATTTTCAATATTAAGATAATTAAAAAATATGTATGTACCTTAGCATTAAAATGAAAGCGGTCAATGCCATTCCAAGCATCGAGATCGTAGGCAGTGTAGTGTTTGCAACACGCTGCCACCTTCAACCGGTTCCCGCTGGCGGCGCTGCCCTGCAGCCCCCTCACATAGCTGGCGGCGTACCTGGCGGCCAAAGCTGGGTCCTCGCCGGGCGTTTCTTGGCCCCGCCCCCACCGTGGGTCCCGGAAAATGTTCACGTTAGGGCTCCAATAGGTTAGCCCCGCCGCTCCTCCATTATACATAGCTCTTGCTTCATCAGATACCACCTAAATTCATTTCAAGAAAGCTTTTAAAATCAATTTATTTAAATCATATTTTATTATTTTTATGAAGGCTCTTTTTTCTTTAAAGGGTGAAATCAGAATTTGATATAAAATACTTAGAAATAATATATTGAATTTTACATTATTTATTTTAGTGACGATCATCGTCAGAAAATTATGATTTTCTAGACGAGAGACAAGTAAAATGGATTTGAAAGAATCGAACGAGGAACTGTATGAGGTGAAATAAGACAACAAAATAAATGGACAAACTAAGTTTAACATGTTCCCACATGTCTTTTATCAAATAGAGCTAAGTTTTTGTCATTAGAGGTTATAAGAATAATTTTTTTGTACACATTTCAGATGGGCGCAATAGTCTTTATATGAAAAAACAAGATTGTACCCATGTCTGAAACCTATTCATATTTTACCCAAAAAGTGGGTGGGTGGGTTGGGGTGGGGTGGTGTTGAGGTTCAAAATGTCAATACAAAATATCAAGAAATTTTTGACATGTTTCTCCAATTTAGTTCTTTAATCACACTCTTGATTAGTTTGATAATCATTTTATCATCTCTACATATTTATAAAATATATATTATCGAATAAAATTACGATATCAGATCGATGGATGTATCAAAATAAAGAATCTTATTTTAAAAAGAAAAAAGACACTCATAGAAAAGGGCCTCCAACCACCCCAATACCCAACCCCCACACCACTCCACCCTATGCTAGGAGTTTGCTTTATGGACTAAATTATACAATATGAAGATGCCATTTAGGTATGGGGCTTTGCAAGTTGCCAGATAATTGAAACCACATAGACAATGGCCTCAGCTACCATATGCATCCCAATATGGATTTCTTCTTACATCTATATTCTCTTCATTTGTTTTTTGGACACTTTCTTTTATTTTTCTCTTTCTATTTTAATATTTGATTAGTCACATGCAACTTGGTTCTGCCAAAAGGCCTCTGTCTGCATTACGAAAAGAAAATTGCCACCTCCCTGTCCCATTCTTGTCATCATTAACGACCAAGAGAAAAGAGACCATAATAATTCTGTTTTTTTAATTTAATTTATCTTTTGTTTATGCAGATAGGATCCATGACATTATAATAAAACAACAACAATAACTCTTACTTAGATGATATCATCGTTATTCGTCGATAGATAAAATAAAATACAAAACAAATTAATTTTGATAGAAAAATATAGAGAATTAATATTCTTGCATGAAAACAATCATTAAGAGAATTTAGAAGGCCTGTATGTCAAAATTACGTGCATCCTATATTTTTTGTATACTACTTTTATACAGTAATATTTATCTATATATATATGTGTGTGTGTGCGCGCGCGCGCATATATAATACATACACTTAAAATACGAGATTGAGACATAAGTTAAAAATATCAAAAAAAAATTAACTCATGTTGATTTTGTTGCAAATTGTAGCTTTTGTTTACTATAAAAAAATTACGTCACAACAATAAAATAATACTTGAACACGGCTTTGACAATATTGGCGACACAAAAAAAATTGTCAATTTTAGCCAAAATATTAAAATTAACTATTTTTGTATACCACTAAAATTTTATGGTAAAAAAACAATGCGTAGTAAATAAAAACACTAGTTATATACTTTTATATATATAGATATATAGATATATATATATATATATATATCTGACCTGGCCAATGGCTTCCCACAACGAGGCGTTAAAAGAGGCCGCAGTGGTGATAACTTGAGGGAAACTGGTGGCGCCGGGGAAACTGCCGCCGAACTTGACGCCGGGGCCGATGTTGGAGACGCCGTGAAGAGCCTCCGACCACCACTCGTAACCTTTGATCCCGAGCCGATCCACCGGCGCCGCATTATTCACAAGTAACCTAATTTTTTCGGGCAGAGTTAGCCGTCCGATCAAGTCATTAACCCTATCTCTTATATGCAATGAAACTCTGCAAAATGGCAGGTTTCTCGTGACGCCATTGCTAGGGTCGCAGGCGAAAGGCGGTCGAGATTCGGAGAAATGGAGGAGGAGGAGGAGGAGGAGGAGGAGAAATGAGAGGTTTTTTCCCATTGTTAGTGTGTGTTGTGTGTGTTTGGGATGGAGTGGAATGAGATTTAAGTGTATATATAGATGGAGAAAGAGGTATTGTTCATGATTGAATCTCCACGTCCTTCATGTAGTGTGTGTTGTGTGTGAAAATTAGTGAAGAAGGGATGGTGTTTGATGAATTGAGTGAGTAAGTGAAACACGCATTATATGTATGTATGTGCAAGCAATAATGTGTGTGTGAGTGAGCTTGACTTTAAAAAAAATTATTATTGATTGATTTACTTATTTTATTTTATTTTAGGGCTGGTTTGTGTTTCATAAATAATTTTAATTTATACCCATTAATTTTCATTTTCTTCAATGATATCTAATTTTATTATTTTTTTAATAATAACTTTTAACTTTTGTTTTTATCAAATATATATCCTATTGTATCAAATTTTAAAAACTCGTCAAAAATAACTGACGTAGTGGTTGAGCTGTTGACTTATTAAATAAAATTAGGAACATTACATCACCAATTTTCAGTGATTTTTTTTATTTTTCAACAAAATTTCAAATTATAAACGTTACGTCAATATTTTTTTTTCGAACGAGACAACTTGATTTTGATTTATTAAATCAACTTTGTTGCATATAAAAAATAATTATCCTCATAATATAAATGGGAATATGATTTAATTTGGTCAATAGCCTAAGTAATAGCTTCCGTATAAAGGTTAAACATAATCAATAATTTAAATTATAATTATTAGTGTACACAAATTAATGTTTCATGTTAGCTGCATAGCTATTAGCTACACTATTATTGTAATAAGTTTGAAAGCTTTTAATGAGTTCAGTCCATTAAATCTATGTTCAGTTGCAAATTTTCAATTTAATTTTTGTAGAAAAAAATAAATTAGATATTTTATCTCAATAAAAGATAGTTCTAATATTTAAAATCTAATAAAATTACATAAAAATAAAATTATCAAAAAATCGAGGGAGGCAGATGAGCTACGCGAAATAATGTGATCATTTCGTACGATAATTAACACCAATAAATTAAATTATACGACTGAAATTATATTATTATTTATTTTAAATAATAAAATATAGAATAAAATAGAAGATTCGTCGGGTAAAATATAAACTTTTATAGGTTTGAATGAAATTTTGTAATTTATGACAGATTTAAGCCAATGGATGCATAAAGCATAATTACATTACTGCATCATATAATAAAAACAAAAACCGAATTTGCAGTAATTATATATTGTCACATGAAAGTGATCGACACACAGCTCGTGATAAAGGCCAGAAATTTCAACAAGGTAAAACGTGAGTTTTGTCTGTTTACGACTTACGAGGAACAATACTTGAAAACCCCTTTCCCATAAAAATAATAATAAAAAATAAAGTCATCTAGAACTACTTCCCAAAAAAAATTTATATATATATATATATACCCTGATCTTTAAATTAAAAAATTAAAAAAATATATTTCAAAAATATTTTTTGTTCAAAAAAATTAATTTAAAAAAGTAAGGTTATATTTTATTAAATAAATTAAAAATTTGTCTTTATTTCACTAATAAGTTATTTGTGGTCCAATAGGTTTAATTAACGAATACAAAATTCGTAAAAATACAAATTTATAAGTTTTAAGTGGTTGTATAGTCGTTAAACTGACAAAAAAATAAAAAGGTACACTCTTGCTAAACATAACTTTATTTTTTTAAATCTAATTAGTATTATATTTCTTGGTTCAAGAAAATATTTATAATTAAATTAATAATACAAACATGTAACTTTTATGGGACGAAATAATTTATAAAATATTCAATATACAAAAGACATAAAGTTAAATTTATTAATATTCTTTTCAGTTCTAAGCTCAACTGGAATTTCATGCGAAGGCTGCTGATTGCTGACTAGATCTTATCTGCATGGACGAGAACAAGACCATGACATTTGATTGTGCAATATTCTTATTTATTTATTTATTATTTATGGTGTGGCCAATTTTATTTTTTAATTTGAAAATATTTCATAAGTAGATAATTTGAAGATAAAAGGGACCCCACTCATCCCTTCTTTAATGCGACGATTGTTAAGATGAAAACGATGACTACTTTAATATGCATTGCATAAAAATCATCCTTTTTTTATAAAATAAAATAGTGTAAAGTTTAAATTAAAATAAAATAATGTAAAGTTTCTTCAAACTTTTCTTTTCTGATTTGATGTATTTACAACTTTAACAATGATTTCTATGAGTTTATCTTCAAAGTATATGACTTTTACCTTACGGTGTTGTAACGGTATTGTTGTCGTCCAAAATTATAATAATTTTAAAATTAAGTGAAATATAGTATTTTAAAGTTGAGTGAATTTTTTGTGCCATAATTAAAAAAAATTATGTCTATATAAGAATGATAAAAAAAATCTAAAGTATGCGTAGATATGACCTAAGGCTCGTCTTCTACGAATTTGCTACCGCATACATAGAACTTGGTACTTTTTTAGGTAGAGGTAAAATATTTTGAAACTGTTCAAATATTATACGTTAAAGTTATTATTATTTTGTGAATAAGAATCATGTTCAAAATATGTGGGTACAAAAAGAAAACACTCACGCATAATAGGTGTAGGATCTGCAATTTTTTTTCAAATTCATATGATATCAATTAAAATCTACGTGTTTTTGTCAAATTTGGGTCAGTTCTAATCTGTCACATAAATTTTCAATCCACACATATATATATAGCATATAAGTTTTCTTTTTTTTTTTTTGGATTGGATCAAATTTACTTAAGCCCGTGACGATCAAATTATTATTGTTGTTGTTGTTGTAGTAGCTATTTATTATTTGTACGAGCTTACAAAACTTTTCTTGTAATTTTCATTTTGATGGAGGAACAAACATCTCTTTAAAATTCTATGATTTTATATATTCTCAACTCATTAATTTATTTTTTTATTACATTAAATTAGTATTTTAATTCTTAATTTTTCAAAGAAAATGTGAAAGGGCAATCCTAGAATTAAATGATGAAAATGGACAAAACGAATATGCATCAATCGCGAACTGAGTTTATGTTAAGAGAATACTAATTACATGTCGATATGTTTGATTGGATAGAAATATTCTTATCCTTCTACAATACTGTATCTTTGATGTTGAGTTGGATAATATCAGGACAGATCATCTCCTTCATTTTATATTGTATTTAAATACATGTTATACACAATATAATAATAAAATTATTAATATATATTTATTATATACTGATAAATTAGAATACGTGACAAATTAATTTCGAATAAAATATCATATCCAGCTACGGATAATATTGCCAACTAATGCTTTCTGCAACTTGCTATTCTTTTGCATTCACAGTTGCATGGGACAACACATTCTTGCAACAAATAAAAACAAGAAATATAAATGCAAATTAAATCATTTTCCTTCAAGAATGCTCTCTGAAAATCAAAATACCCATAACTTATAAAGATTTATTCAATTAATTTTACAGATAAAGTCTCATAATGTTTTGATTGAGAGTTCTACACAAGAGATACATTGATACTGTGTGACAAGGAGGCCTTTTATAGGCTCGTATGACCCTATATCACGTTGAACCTGGCGTATTTTTCACCGCACAGTTCATATGAATGTGTGTAAATACGTCATGTAGGGTCGAAAAGACAGGCTTTCATAGTCTACTCTTCTTCACCGGGCCCATCTCCTTCGCCTTTGTCCTCAACAAATGCTTCTGAATTTTCCCGGTGGCTGTTTTAGGCAACGGACCAAAAACTACTGATTTCGGGACCCAGTATGCCGGCATCTTTGATCGACTGAACTTCATTATATCTTCAGCCAATCGTTGCTGATTAGAAGCATCAATATCCGGCTTAAGTGTCACAAACGCGCAAGGTGATTCTCCCCATTGCTCGTCGGGCCGGGCCACAACCGAGACTTCAAATATGGCGGGATGCTGATAGAGAATATTCTCTACTTCGACACTGCTGATATTTTCGCCTCCCGAGATAATAATATCCTTCGACCTGTCTTTAATTTCAATGTAGCCGTCCGGGTGCTTTACACCCAAATCGCCAGAATGAAACCATCCACCGGCAAAAGATTCTTCATTTGCTTTAGGGTTCTTCAGGTATCCCTTCATTACAACATTGCCCCTGAATACAATTTCTCCAACGGTTTTCCCATCAGAAGGGACAGGTTTCATGTTTTGTGTGTTAATGACATCTAAGCCCTCAAGGGCGACGTATCGGACCCCTTGACGGGAATTGAGACGGGCCTGTTCTTCAGGTGGTAACGAACCCCATTCAGGCTTCCATGCACATATAGTTGAGGGCCCATAAGTTTCGGAAAGCCCATAAGTGTGTGCTACTCGAAAGCCTTGTTGTGACATTGCGAAGAGAACGGAAGGTGGTGGGGCCGCACCTGCTGTCATTACGTGGACTGTACGAGGTAGGGGTAGGATGGTCTCGCTTTTTGGGGCGTTTACAATGGTGTTGAGGACAACAGGAGCAGCACAGAAATGAGTTACACCAAGATTGGCTATAGCTGAGTAGACACCTTTTGCTGTGACCTAAAACAGATCGAATGATCAAAATCGGCATTTCTATATGTATAAAAACTCCTTTGTCAGATAACTAACAAATCAACTCATTTGCAGGCAAGCAATAATTATGTTTTCTAGTACCAATTTGATTAACCAATTTCCACAACATTTTATATAGGATGGAAAAGTGCAAATGCAATTGTCATACCTGTCTAAGGCAGATGCTTGTTCCACAAAGCACCGCAAGAGTCCAGGGGAAGCACCAGCCATTACAATGGAACATCGGCAAAGTCCACAGATAAATGGCCCCTTCTTGCATTCCCCATACAACCGCATTACTCACAGCCATGAGATATGCTCCTCTGTGGTGCAATACAACGCCCTTAGGACTAGCAGTTGTACCCGAAGTATAACCCAAGGCAATGCTGTGCCACTCGTCCTGTGGTAGGGTCCATGCAAAGTCAGGGTCACCAGTTTCTAGAAACTTTTCGTACTCAACAGCTCCTTTCCCAAGTGCGTAGTGAAGGGACTTTGGATCACAGTTCTGATCAGCGATAACGATCAGAATTGGAGGCTTGAACCTTCCTTTGCTTGAATCTGACATAATCTTTAAAGATTCCTCTGCTAAAGTGAAGAACTCTTGGTCTACCATTATAACAGCAGATTGTGAATGCCCGAGAAGAAAAGCTATAGTGTTTGCGTTCAGACGAACATTGACAGCGTTTAGTACAGCACCAGACATTGGAACCCCAAAATGAGCTTCGTACATTGCTGGAATGTTTGGAGCAATCACAGCTACCTGTTATTATAGAGACAGAGAGAAATTTTTGGCTTAAATATACCACATTTTCTAAAATTCCAAGAAAAATATTAGGCCCTCACAAAGAAAAAGATTCATCAAATATCTGGATCGAACTCTAAAATGAAGTGTATTTCACACTAGCATGCCAGTGAATTTGTGCCATTCGTTAACTTAATCAAAGAAGCCGATGGTTAGATCTAGGAGATGACTATCATGCAACACAAATAATATGACTATCATGCAACACAAACATTCAAGTTTTATTGTGTTCATTATCTTCCTTTCTTCTCTCGGATTACAATACTATGAAAATTCACATTGACTTTATACGTGAAGTACTCTGACACCCAATTTAGTCGCAGCAGCTGTTTCCACTAAGATGCAAGAAAGCGTTACAAAAGTTAGTTGTTACAGAACCAACCATAGTAAAAGTTCAGTTCCAAACTCATTTCACATACTCACTATAAAATGAAGCACTTGCAGTGAGTTCAATCTAGTTTTCACAAAACAGATATGCGTATACATTGAATTGAAATTCTCCACAGGCAGGGTATAAGCCTTTGAGATGATAGTTGTAATTTATTTGATTTAGTGGCACATCCTATTATTCAAAACTTTAAGGAGATCCCTTTGCTCGCCTCGTAAATTGGAGAAAAATGACCAACTACATCATTCACTACATCTATCAAAGATTAGCTACATTAAAGACCAGTCATCAATTGCTCAAAATCAAGCATACATCAAGAAAAGAAACTAATATCAAGAGAGAAATATGGTACACATAGGAAAGCTGCACGTTGAAGGCAACTTTAAATATGCTTCAAGATGGTTAAAACATCAGAGCAGTTAATCCCATGTTTTCCAAACCATTGATAGGCATTACACAAGCAACCATTAAGCGCCATAGGGTAAGACTTTCAAAAGATCAACGCAATAAACAACAGCCCCATGATTATCTGAAGATAGATTACTATTAGCCCTAGAAATTCTCATAATAATCAAAAAAATAATGACTTCAAAAGAGCTTATAATAATAATTATAAAAATAAAAGAAATTTAAAAAAAAAAAAAAAAAAAGCTTATAATAAATGCCACCATATCTACTCTTAGGTAGAAATATCACTTTGAAGTTCACTTTAACCTCAGTCAACATTGGCTACAATCTATGTAGCATAGACTCTTCTACATACATTGTCTCATTCAACTGGTACTAAAAAATTGGTATAGAACTTCATTACTTAAAGCATGTATAAGAACATAGTCTATTCCACACAAGAAGTTGTTTAATTACGCTACTAGTGTTTCCGAAGATAAATGTTGCACCTAACAAAATACTGTCATTAAACCTATGTGCACGTGCTTCTAGCTAATGTTGTCACGTTTATTATCAACTAAGGCTCAATATCAAGGAAGAAGCTGAAACTTGACTTGACTTTTTTATCACAAAATTTACATTTCCGTACTCATTCTGCCAAAATATTATACAAGCACCACTATAGTTCAAGTCCTTTTTTCGTTAATTATCTCAAAGGTTGCATTTCTACCTGGAAATCATAATATATTCATTTCAAGTCGACTAAATCAAGCAAAGGAAATGGAATAAAAATCCATGTTTGATGAATTAAGAGTAGCAAAGTAGAAGTGTTTGTTATCTTTTCTCCTCCAACTAGAATATACACTCATTTAAGCCACTCAATAATTTATCCTTTCATCACATGCTTCTTCATTCTTGACCTCTATTTCCATCCCAAATAAAAACAACAATAATAATAATAATTTATGGGTGTAGCTACTAAAATCCAAAATAACATATTTCTGAGTTCATAATTACTGGGCTTTGTCTTAAATTGGTTATAATCTTGGAGATTGTAGAAATTTCTTGATTTCCTTTAATTATCCAATTTATATTACAAACCTTGAACAATCAGCTGAAAGTCAACTTAAGTATAACTTATCTACAGATTACAATAATTAAAAATAAATAAATAACTGAATTAAATTTCTGGACATGGCTTGATGTTAAAATCAATATACATGAATCAAAATCTTCGACTTTCATCAACTTACATTCATCAAAACAAAACAAAATTGAGAAAGCAATAAACCAAAATAAATTCATTAATTAGAGAAAATGATGAATTAACTCACGGTGCTACCGAAGGTGACGCCCCGCTTGGTGAGAGCGGAAGCAAGCTGGCGGCATCGACGGTAAGTCTGCTGCCACGTGTAGCTAACCGCACCGTGGATTACAGATTTCCGGGTCGGGTGCACCAGCGCGGCCCGCTCCAAGAACCCGAGTGGTGACAACGCCGTGTAGTTAGCTGGGTTCTTGGGCAGATCATCAATGTCTCTCTCGACTACACCCATCCTGATGTTGTGCGTGTTTGGACGGTGTGATGGTGTATGTGAGAGAAAGAATTATCTGCACAGTCGGATGAACGTCGCAGAGCCCTGTATCATCTAGGTCAGTGGTTCGTAATCGAATCCATTGATATCTCTCCTCCTAGAATTCTGTCTATTTGTATATCGGAAGAATTTTTTTTAATTATTTTATTTTTAATAAATCTAGGAAGAAGTTGACAAAATTGGATAAATACGAAACATCAGCGATAGACTTTTTTTTTTTTTTTTAATATATTTTTCCAGAATTTCAACTTACAAATTAGATTGGATTATTTTATTTATTTAAAATTAAAAATATGACTAAGTGTAGCATCTTATCTACTCAGTTATTGCTTAAAATTAGATTTATTATAAAAATGTATATGATATATGATATGACATTATATTTAAGTTTGTAAAATATATTTTTTAGAATATTGTGTATTAATATATAACTAAAAACACAAATATGTGATAATATATAATCTATGAATTTTATATTTAGAAAATTAAAAAAATATATCTTAAGTGTATACAAAATTACAAAAACTTAAAATAGCTCTCTTTAAGGATAATCATAACATAAGAATAAATGTTTATTGCAAATTGCTTATTTCTTTTTATTTTTCATGTATTTTAATTTAATTGAAACTTGACATTTATTTTATAATAATCTCAAAATTTAGATAATGAGGAACTAAGTTATGTCGACCGTCATGCAAAATCATTATAAGATCGGAAAAAATATTAATCTTAAAAGATTGAATATGAAACAAGTATATATTAGACTGTTCTCCGCTTATTTGGTAAAAATGTAGAGATTTTATTCACTATGACTTCTTATATCTACCGACCTTTTCTATCAATACAAAAATTATGAATAAATTGTTGTTTGTCAATAAAAAAATAAAAAATAATTACAATATTAATAACCTAAGAGCATATTTAGACTGAGTTGGCACGACTGATTGTATGTTATGCCACAATTCAATTTGAACTCGTATTTGTTTATGATCCACTCTACATTTCTTTTTCCTCCTCCTCTTTATCATTCTTAAGAAAACCACTTAATATATTTTTTTTCAACCGAAAATTTTAATTACTTATAATTTTTTTATTTCAAATCTATTTTTATTATTTATCATATTAATTTTCTTTTTAAGATATTTATTTTGACATCCATTTAACATACATACAAATATAATATTTTTTTAAATGTAAAATATTTTTGTTAAGATAATGGTGATATTTTTTTATATAAAATTTAATATGAGATTATTGGATAAAAATATTTTTTGAAAAAAAATAAGATTACTTGAATATTATAATAAATATATCATATTAATTTTTCATTTTAAGATCTTTATTTTCACATTCATTTATCATATATAAAAATAAAATATTAGTTTTCAAATATACGATATTTTTATTGAGCTAATGGTGATATACTTTTTTACTTCAAATATTTGTATATAACATAGAAGTATATATGACATTATTTGATCAAAATAATCTTGGAAAAAATAAGATTATTTAAATATTATACTAAATATATAATTTCAATTTTCAATTTATATATTATTTTAAATAATATAAATTTTACTGATATTATTTTTTATGATATTATAATTTTTTTATTTATTTTGTAGAAAATATTCTTATTTTTCAATTTTAAACTATTACCATTTTCAATTTTTTCATAAATTATTTTTGCAAAATTTGTACTTTTCAGAAATTATTATTATTTTCAATAATAATGAATTTATTACTAAATACACATTATATTAATATTATATATATTACACAATTAAATATTGATGATGCACACTTGGATTTGATTATATACTAAAAATTCATATATATATATATATATATATATATATATATATTACTTTTGCTTTTATTTATTATTGATATATTATTATATATTTCTATCATTTGTGTATATTAGGAAAATATTAGTATAATAATATATTTTTATTATTTACATTTTTTTTTACCTTAAGAGAAAAAAAATATATATATCATTAATCAATCAACATCTTAAATTCACAAATCCCTATTTCTGATAATAATCATAATATATATACATATATATAAGTTAAATACATGTATTTATTTGTTTTCCATCCAAATGTTGTTTTCGATTTTTAGATATATATTGTTATTAAAATATTCCTCGTATAATATTAAAACATAAAAAGTTGTGTTAAATTATTTAAAATATCACATTGAATCCCTAATAATTAGAAATGGATGATTAAGGAAAATTTAGTTGATAAAAAAATATCCCTCTCTCTCTCTCTATATATATACATATATATTAGGCATACATATATATATTAGGTATCTTCATATTCTGATTTAATCTTGAATTTGCAATATATTCGATATGTTTTCAATTATTAATATTCATATTTTTTAAACAAATAAAATTGAGCAGTAGATTTAATTCGTCTAAAATCATGAAAACTCATTGACGTCTAAACAAAACGATAGGAAGAAGAGGAGGAAGAGAACAAGCTTCTAGTCTCAATCACCTAGGGTCCATGAATTCTTATTTATTGTGTGTTTTAGATGAAATATATATTGAGAAATAATTTGGTTTAGAACGTTTGTATTTTATGTATTTTTATGACGATTTGGTTTGAAGTCGTCGCATGCATGTTTGAACATGATATGTCCAACACATCTATTCGTATTCGATGGGATTGGTAGAACATATATACTCGTATTCAAAACTTATTTGTCAAATAAGGACTATCATGTTGGCTTAAAACTCATTCGAAACATCCTACTAAACAATTGAAGTAATGTTCGATATCATTTATTTAACAATATTTCATTTGTTTAATTGAATGTTTCGAATGAGTTTTGGATAAATTAGACAATAAAATTGAACATATTGAATATAAAATTATTTTAATTTTATTTAAAAATTTATGGTGTGACTAAACGCACCATAATAATAATAATAATAATAAAATTATGAAAGCGATTTGAACCATAGCAAAATTGATTTTGTATTGTGTACTAAACTTTTTACCGACAAAAAAAAAATCGATTTTTGCATGTTTACCAACTTTTACCCATCCATAAATAAAATGGGCCCACAAGCAACTGGCCCACTGCACACGCAATGGGCCCAAAATATCAGAGGAGTCTTCAGTTTGAAAGCCCAGTTTTGAGTTCAAGTGCAGTGCACCCACTAATAAGAAATAAACACATTTCACTTTATAAATATGCACATAACTATTAATAGTATTGATTAATAATAAATAAGTGACATGGACATAACTTTTTACGTGTCCAATTTTGTCTTTTTAACTTTTTTTAGTCCAATAATATCTGGAAGAGTATCATAAAATAATAATAAGCATGTGAAGAGGGTGTGATTATCTCAATGGCATTTTGGGTAAAGTGATTCAAATAATTTTATAACTTCTTATATTTCATAAATTTTAAAAATAGAAGTTTTAAGTCTTTGGATTAAAATTCTGTAACTAAAAGGACAAAAATGATTATAAAAAACATAAACAACTTTGATTATAATAATCGAGAATTTAATGCTGAAAATCAAACCAAACTACTCGATACTTAATCTGAGATTTTGTTAAAAGTTTATTTAAATTATATACGAGCAAAAAATCAAACAAATTTGGATATACTTTTATGCGAAAACTATAGATCGATAAGATAAATTTATTAATTTAAGCATAGAAATATCAAATTGCTCAAACTTGTTTCGTGTTTGGCTCATTTAATTTTAATTGGGGAAAATCGCTAAAAAAAGAATGAACATGTGGGATTTCAATCCAAGTACAGTCAGTGAAGTGGTATCTATGGCAACAGAAAGAATGAATAATCACCAAGGCCACTTATAAAGAAGACACAACCCGATTCAAATTCGAGACTTCTGCGGGGTGTGTTCAACTGTATGAAGAAATAGCGAAAAGATTCAAACTACAGGTAGGACAGTTCCAGCTCAAGCGCGGGAGACTTCATAGGCACGAGAAGATGTTACAGATGTAGAAACCGCTGATACGACAGATGAAAAAGATGATCCTGGATAAGGACGGACAAGAAATTCAATTCAGATAGTTGATAAATAACAAACTATTTAAACATAATAATAAAAGTTCGATAACTTTTCAAATAAACTTACAAAATAGTACATTCGAGTCGTCCGACTCATTTATAAATGAAGGTGAGTAAGTAAAGTTTGGATTAAACAATTTACATCAGAAATGTGCCGATAGAAGGTAAAACGCAACTCTATATTTAAAGCTAAATGCTAATTAATAGTCAATTAAGTTCACAAAATATAAAATGTATGGATATAAACAATAAATGCAAATAGTTATAGAATTAAAAATAATATAATTTAATTCCTAATAACATTTCAGTAAAGTTCAACCTTTGTTAGATTGGTTTCTCAAAAGCAGCCCATTACTTTCACACTATTTTCCATCGTTGTTTTGTCAAAACTTTCCTGTTCCCACCCATGAATGTTTCTATATAGTTAGGGATAATAATTTGACCTTTATCTGACTCTTGATTGGCTGTCTGACAGTAAAATTAACTGCTCAACGAAGAATTTGCAGTGCCTGTGTGTGTGGAATGATCCACTGATGGAGAATAGTAGTATACCGGGTCGGCTCGTTGGGTCGGAGATTCACGGCTTCCGAACATTAGAAGGTGCGTGTTGCTCATATACGCATACTACTCGGGGATAAACTTGTGTTTGTCTGAATTGTGTGAATATTGAGTGAATTTCTTGTTAGTCAACCTTTGAATTTATGGTTTTAGGGTTTTTTATTTTAACTTCCTGCTCCGGCAATCTGGGGATTACGGGATTCTCTCTGTTTGCTGGTTATGTTTGGTTTCATTAGGTAGATTGTAGTTTGGAATGAAGTATGTGGAATTGAAGCGGTGGGAAGTTGTTTCATATTTCATGTACCGTGTGGATTATTTAGGCAGCTTTTATTGGGCAGTATAGTTTGAGAGGTCACCTGTTTTTGAATGCTTGTTTTGGATGTTATGTGTCCCTATAAATTGATTGATCTTGCATTTTAATGTGAGTGGTTTCTTGTTATTGTTGTGCTTCTTTATAGTTAGCTTGATTCCTGTATGTATATGCTTAGCTCACATTTATACTCTGGCCAACTGTAATATTTGGACCTTGTTGAATGGACAGATTTGGATTTTGGCAATATCTTGGAAGAAGCCAAGGGAAGATGGCTCCGACCGAATGAGATTCATGCCATACTCTGTAACCATAAGTATTTCACTGTTCATGTCAAACCCATGAATTTGCCAAAAAGTAATACATTTGTATGCTTACATGTTTTTTTAGATTTCCAAATGGCTGTAAATTAATGACATACCTGAAATCTTCCACCTGCACACCTAGCATCGATATGCATGTGCAGGAATTAGTGGGATTTTTCTCTTTGACTTATGATTTTGATTATATAATTGTTTTAAAATAGGTGGCACAATTGTGTTGTTTGACCGTAAGATGCTCCGGAACTTTCGGAAAGATGGCCATAACTGGAAGAAGAAAAAGGATGGAAAAACGGTCAAAGAAGCTCATGAGCACTTAAAAGTATGGTCTTCTTTTGCTTTTTATATGTCACAGATGTCAGCAAAGAACTCTAAGCTTTTTGTATAGTGGGAAAATTGGATATATGTCCCCTGATATGTCTTCGCGCCTTCTTTCTTGGTTAGAACAGTTTGTTTGTCTACATGTAAGGACAAATGCAACATCTTTGGCCCACAATGTGTGTTGGTAATTTTTGTTTAATGCACATACTAGCTGATTTAACCTAGGATAATCTCTCGTGGAATTTTTAAATTTACCATCCCAATGTTTTACTTTAATGCTAGCCTGGAGTATTCGGAATTTTAATGGGACCGATATGAAGTTATAACATCATCTTCTGGACGCTGTTGTCAACATGAGGATGTGGGATGTGAGGATGTCTCAAAGCTCATTTGGTAAATGAGAAGATGAGATATTTTAGGATCGATATTCACTGTCTCTATTGTCTGTGCATGCATGCAAAAATATTTCCTAATTGAATCCTTTCTTTATTTGTACTTTGTGAAGAAATTTGAGTATAGGAGCTACACATTTATCTGTTTCTTGTATCTTACACCTAATTTATCCCCTTATATTTGGCTAATTGGCTTTGATGATTCACTGTCAATTCCTTCTTCATTTCTGCATGAAGAGGAACTACTCAATCCTTAGAATTTCTGATGTATTTGGTTTTGTATTGACATGCATGTATATTTGTGATAAAGGTCGGCAACGAGGAAAGAATTCATGTATACTATGCACATGGGGAAGACACTCCAACTTTTGTTCGCCGATGTTACTGGCTACTTGACAAGTATGTAATCATTCAACCCTCTATCAGTTTAGGCTTTTACCTGACCCTCTTGCATATTATTTCTTGGACATTGATGTTAATGAAGTCCTCTGTTCTATGTAACGAGATATATGCTTAAGGTTGAATTTCCATAACAGTGTACATATACTGCAGGTCGTTGGAACATATCGTCCTTGTGCACTATCGTGAGACTCAAGAGGTTTGTCTTCTCAATTCTATATTTTTTTTTCTCGTTTTTCTTATTCTTCGTTTCAATGATACTGCATTTTTGGAAGTATGCTTGCATTTGGCATGGCTGGCTGCTACATCTCTCTCTCTCTCTATATATATATATATATTATATCTATACATACATACATATATTTATATATAATACTTAATATACATTTGATTGTATTTTTCCAAAGGCATTTCACTTCTGTTCATATGCATCCATCTCTGATGGTTTTCAACTTATGGTTGGGTTTCTTGGCTGCTCTGTGAATCACTCTCAGGATTTTTTATTTACTTCTATGCATTCTTACATTTTGAATTAGATCAATCTAAGAATGCCCTCACGTTTAGAATTGGCTAGGCACATCTTTTATTTCCACCTTGATTAGAGAAGTTGAAAACAAAATCAAACATTATATGTAGAGCTCTCATCTTTCATCTTCTTTCTTTAAAGACCAATTTGCATTTGCAGCTGAACTTCCATGTGATCAAATCTGGACGCATATTTCATAGATTTTTAGGTAGCATATATGCCTTTGCAACTTAATGTGTGTTATCTTTTGATGTAGTTGCAGGGTTCCCCAGCCACACCTGTAAATTCTAACTCTAAATCTGCTGCTTCTGATCCATCTGCTTCTTGGCGTTTGTCAGAAAAATATGACTCTGCTGTAGACCAAATGAATTATGGTAGCAGCATGCCACTTCTAGGTGATTTTTTAAGTTTCCGCTGAGTTAATTTGTTTTAATTAGTCCATTCCTCTTGGAAAGTGATCGATTCTTTCAGAAAGGCAGAGGTTTTTGCTGATATAAGCAAAAAACTAATGACAATTTTCTAGATGTACAGCTGAATGTCCTGAATTAAATAAGTTAGTCCTAACTTTGTTGGTGATAAAGTTATGGATGTATATTATGTACAAATTATAAACTCAAAGCCAAATGATATGAAGTGAATTTTTTGCTGGGATGGCTAATATTTGACTCCTCTCCTCTTTATAATTTTCCAGAGCGTAATGAGAGTATTATTATTAAGAGTCATGAACAAAGACTTCATGAGATTAATACTCTTGACTGGGATGAGCTTTTGGTGCCAGATGATCCCAGCAAGCTCAATACACAACAAGAAGGTACAATTCCTTATGCTTGTATTCTTGAGAAAATGCTCATTGTAATCATTTGTGCATGTCTATTTTTATTGCAGGAAACACTGTAGGCCTTGAACTGCCAACTCAATATCAGTTGAACAACTATAGAATTAGTGTAAGTGGAGTAAGTTCTTTTTTCTAGAGAAAGCTATTATCATTCGTATTCTTGGTGCACCTCTAACAGAGGTTCCAGACCTTTAATTTGTTTCAATAAGACAATGAATGTATTTTCCTGTACTTTTAAATTCCATTATTCTAGTCTTCTAGACCTAAACAGACCCTTCTTCTTTCAGCAATGAAAGGACTGTTTTGACTCATCTCAAATATAAGTACTACCGCAAAGGGTTTACTTAAATATGTCTTTTGGATTAGATCTGTCTATATGATTAAACAAAGTTTAGCGAGTTAGGTTGATATGCCAGCTGAATATGCAAACATTGTTGGTGTGTCCAGGCATGATACACAGCAGCTCCTTTTGCGAAATAAGTTATTTTTTTTTAAGCATGTCGTTATATGGAGACATCTTCTCCTTAGCACAATTAAATTCTTTTCTTGCTGAATTTGTCATTTGTTTGATTATTGGAGATGTTTAGTTCTTCATGTTTTCCTGATTTGATTGTCACCACAACTCTAGATGCCAACAAATTAATACATTTTATAAAACAGTGTTCTCTGCTTTTGTTGAGTACTAATAAGCATCTGGATTACAGGATGATGCCCTGTCAACTAATAAAGTATCCCCAGAAAGTTCTGATAATAGTTTCCCTGAACAAGTTGCTTGGAGTAATTCAGCAAATTATAATGTTCCAAACAATTTATCCTACCAGACAGTGGGACATGAAACCACTGTTAATTCAGAGACGACGTTTTCTAGATTGACATCAGGTGGAGCTGGCTCTATGCAATCTGTGGCCAGAGATGGTTCACAAGTACAGAACAGTTATGGAAACTTAACAGCATACGTCATTGCTGACTCTCCAGAATCAGTTGGTGATCAAGCTTTGGGATCCTCACTTTTAAACAGTCATCAAACCTTAACATATCCCTTGATTGATAACCATCAAACTGCTCCTCTGGGGGAGATATTCAACATAACTGATATCTCACCTGCATGGGCTCTTGCAACTGAGGAAACCAAGGTCCGTTCGACTCTTACTGTCTTTCTTAGTATTTGGTCTCTTCTATTGCTATACTTCTAGTAATTTACACATAAAACTTCTTAGCAATGGGCTGGATCAAGTGATCTGTGGGCCTAAGGCGAGAATTTAATAAATTAGAGTGTGTATGTATATATATTAAAATATATTTATATATTCCTAGTATATACTGAGATCCATAAAAGCATGCATTAATATTAATATTGTATTCTTTAATGAATCTTAGCATATACTTAAGAATACATTATTATTGTTATTATACTTTTATTTTTTCAAAGAATGTATTAATATTGTTTTTATCCAAAACTTGAAGTAAATGTACATATTTATGTATATATCTACTTCCATAAATATACCATATCAAAAATGAATCCTTGAATAGAAAATTATCAAATTGAATATGAATGAAGTTGGAGAAAAGTGGAGATAGAATGCCTACACCAAAGTATTTATGACATTATTTTTAGGTTTGGATTGAAGCACATAATTTAGTTTCTTACAGTTGATATGTTTTCACATGTATTTTATTTCCTTTGGTTGAAATGAGGCCTATATTTTTGTAACATCAGAAGGAAAAAGATAATAATGTCAATTTGTGGGATTCAAACTATGTCCATTTTAGTAGAGATCAACATACTTACCACTAGTGCCTCAATTGCCTCAACATAGAACCACTCCTGCTTTGCAATTGGCATTTTAGTTTTTTTGAGAGTGAAGCAAGACTATTCAGAGATTCTAGATATGCCTGAACAAATAGGACAATGGCTGTCTCTGAGAGTGAGAATCATGATACTAAATGAATGTTGCGGAAGATTTCCAATGAAATAGAAGTAGATTAGATTTGTTATGTGCAGCATGAAACCCTGTAACGCTGGATATCATTTTTCCTGCAGATTGGATGCATTCATTTACTTTTCGAAACTCTAAACTAATATTTCTGCATATAAAATAAAAAACATAAAAAGTCAAATTTTGAAATGTGAATAATCTTTAATTCCTTGGGATGCTAACTTGGAACAGTTTAAAGATAATGATTTCAGAACAGATTAATTACTCAGTGATTGTTATGCAGATCTTGGTGGTTGGATTTTTTCATGACGGACATCTTCCCTGCGCAGAGTCCAAGTTTTATCTTGCATGTGGAGATTCTATTCTTCCAGTAGAAGTTGTACAACCAGGAGTGTATCGATGTTTAATTTCACCTCAAACTCCTGGATTAGTGAATTTGTATGTGACATTTGATGGGCATAAACCTATCAGCCAAGTCTTAACTTTTGAATTTCGATCTCCTGTACAACCCAATGGGACCGTTTCATCTGACAATAAAACTGACTGGGAAGTATTTCAACTCCAGATGAGGCTTGCCCATTTACTTTTTTCATCATCCAAGAGCTGGAGCATATATTCGACTAAAGTATCCCAAACTGCTTTGAAGGAAGCCAAAGATTTTGCTAAGAGAACTTCACACATTTCTCATAGTTGGGTGTTTTTGAAAAAAATTATTGAAGATACCAAAATGCCTTTTCCTCAGGCAAAAGATAGGTTGTTTGAATTGACTTTACAAAATAGACTACAGGAATGGTTGCTGGAAAAAGTAGCATCAGGATGTAAAGTTTCTGAACGTGATGAACAAGGTCAAGGTGTGATTCATTTATGTGCCATCCTTAATTATACATGGGCAGTTTACCCATTTTCCTGGTCTGGCTTATCTTTGGATTATCGAGACAAATTTGGATGGACGGCTCTACATTGGGCTGCATATTGCGGGAGGTATGTCATGAACTGTGTGAATCATCAATACCGTTTTAATCTGCTATATTTTAGTCATTAATTCAATTTCTTGAAATACTTGACCTTCAATTTCAGGGAGAAAATGGTGGCAACCCTTTTATCTGCTGGGGCAAAGCCAAATTTAGTCACAGATCCAACCCCGCAAAACCCTGGTGGATGCACTGCTGCTGATCTAGCTTCCATTAATGGTTACGAGGGTTTGGGAGCTTATCTTGCTGAGAAGGCTTTGGTTACCCAATTAAATGATATGACATTGGCTGGAAATGTTAGTGGGCCCCTCCAAACCACGAGTACTGAGACAGTGGACCCCGGGAATTTCACTGAAGAGGAGTTGCATCTGAAGGACACTCTAGCTGCTTACCGCACAGCAGCCGATGCAGCTGCCCGTATTCAAACTGCATTCAGAGAGCACTCGCTCAAAGTACGGACAGATGCGGTTGAGTCATCGAACCCAGAGATGGAAGCACGAGCCATAGTTGCAGCGATGAAGATCCAGCACGCTTTCCGCAACTATGAGACACGGAAACAGATGGCAGCCGCTGCTAGAATCCAGTACAGGTTTCGCACTTGGAAGATGCGGAAGGATTTCCTTACCATGCGTCGTCAGGCCATCAAAATTCAAGTAAGTCAATCTAGATATGCTCCTGTCTTGAGTCACAACTTGAGTTTAATGTGGATTATGTGGATTGACATCTGGGATTTAATTGACGGAATACGTAGTACATAAACCATTAATAGCACTGGAAACTGTGACACTGCTTTTTTAGAGCAAGCTTTGATCAATTCTTCAACATATGGCCACTCAGTACTGGAAAGATGATAAAATACCATGTCCGCAAGAAATGGTTTTGGACGGATTAAATTACCTGGACTGTCCTTCCTTTCAAATTTCAGACAAAAAGAGCCCTTTTAGTAATTGCAGTTAAATTATCCAATTGTTTACACTTCCAATTGTTTAGAGCCATTCATTTCAACTTGCTTGCTGGAATATTGCGTGATTGTTTTTTTGTTAAATAGCAGTTGACTAGGTTGTCCAGTTGGTCAGGGTTTTTTGTTGTAATCTCCATTAGCTTGGAGTTCATTAGATAATTTGACCAAACCTCGAAGGAGGTAGATATAATTCACCCATTTGTTCTTTAATTCCACATCCCATCAGAAATAGATATCACGATATGCAAACTCAATATATTGTGGCTTGGACATTTATTCTCTGTTGAAAAGCATCTCATGGTAGTTTTTCATTGCAGGCCATCTTCAGGGGTTTCCAAATGAGGAGGCAGTACCGTAAAATCATTTGGTCGGTTGGGGTTCTTGAGAAAGCAGTGTTGAGGTGGCGTCTTAAGAGAAAAGGCTTCCGTGGGCTTCAGGTTCAGTCGGCTGCAACTCCTGCAGATCCGATTCAAGATACTGACGTGGAGGAGGATTTCTTCCTAGCCAGCAGGAGACAAGCTGAGGATCGTGTTGAGAGATCGGTTGTGAGAGTTCAGGCAATGTTCCGTTCAAAGCGAGCACAAGAAGAGTATAGGAGGATGAAACTAGAATGTAATCGAGCAAAGGTACACATGTCTTTTGCTATCATCTTTGATCTTCAACTTTGAAGTCTGGTAGTCATTTTCTTTTTCTGTTTTTCATTTTCTTTGTGCCAGCTGGAATATGAAGGACTTCTCCATCCTGATATTGAGATGGGATGAAAAGAGCAATTTGCCAGAATAAACTATTCCTATTGGAATTTCTCATCCTCATTCGTGTTGTGGACGTGTTAGACATAGTGTAGCTGTTTGGGTAGAAACATTAGCCTCCAGTGAAATGTTTCTGACTTGGTTGTGTACATTTGTAAATTCCGATGCTTGAGTAGGATCCTCTGTTTGTACACCCCCAACCGCAACCCCCCCCCCCCCCCCCCCCAAACTTCTGAGAGGCCCCCCCCAAAACTTCTGAGAGGTTTGCGGGCACTCTTGCTTGGAATGTTTTTTTCTTTTCTTATTATCCTCATTTGTTTTTCAACGGAATCTTGTGGATCTTGTTTGTTAATGACCTCTATTTAATAGGTCAAGAATGTTGTATGGTATTATTGGTATGTGCATTGCAGTCTAGCTTTTGTTGGAGGGAAATATTTTTTGCCGTCCGCCCCTTGTTGCCGGAGTATTTATTTTGATTTTCTATTGGTAAGTGACTTAACAAGAACTGAAACTCATCTCGAAGTTATTTGAGCTGATTCGAGCTTGTCGACCCAACAATATCCAAGTTGCGTTTCAGCTCAACAATACCAATTTGAAAGGAGTTGGTTCATGCATGTCTACTCAACAATACCCTACTTGAAAGGCTCGCGCCTGGTAGTAATTTTACTTATTTTATTGCAATTTTAGGCATATTTATTTGTATTTGATTACATTCTTGACACAATGGGAAAGTGTGATAAGATCTATTGATGCCGTTCTACTTTATTTTACATGTAGAATGCATTTTTCTATCGATGGTGGTGTTTGTTCCACTTCTGCCTGATTCGCATTTCCTGTATAAGCAAACCAGTGCCATGAATGTTTATATAAATATACATGTATATAATTACTCACTTTCAACACACTGCTTCAATAGAACAAATATTCACTAACAACTTCATTCACACGTCTTGCTTTCCCAGTTTTGGAACTACAAATGATTGTTCAAAAACGGAAGGTACAAAAAAGAACAAAAAATTTAAGAGAGAGAGAACTAGTTTGGAAAATACCACAGTATATATATATATATATGATCAGCTCTTTCTAGATTTACTTAATGTACTGAGACATCCATCTGAAGCCCTCACCGTATCCCATTTTGCGCACAATGCTGCACATGAAAACCTCTATTGGCCGAACATTGCTCTCTGCAAGATCAACCTTACCTTTGCCAGTGGTCAGACCAGTCAGGCCCAAGTAAAAAAGCAACTCATCTTCTGAAGCAGCGTATGGTAAATCAATCTTGTTTCCAAGGATGAGAAATGGGACGTTTGCTAGTGACTCATCTGAGAGAAGAGCATCCAGTTCCTTCTTTGATTCAGCAAAACGTTCTTTGTCATAAGCATCAACCAGATAAACCACAGCATCAACCTAAACCATGCACAGCCACGTTGTTCAAAAAATTAAAGAAGATTTATGAATTGATAGACAATCTAGATGATAGAAATCAATCTAACTTAGTAACATAACAAGTGTTGCAATAAGAAAATCATGTTGTTGGGTGGGAGTTCGAGACGGACCACCTTGTCCTTGAGCACTTCGAAAATAGATATACAACATACATCACGAAGCAAAGCACAAAAAACAAGACAAATAACTATAGACTATCATGTAAAACAACATTAACAAACCCAAGTCTTTGTCCCACCATTGAGATCTGTTTTATGAATTATATCACGCCATTGTGTTCAGTCAAAACTCACGTTTTTATTTATATTTAAGTACGATCATTATCTACTTTCTGTCCGCCATACTAGGACATCTCAAAGTCTCCCATATACCACTTTTAAGAACATTTCTCTGATTTTCTCACCTATTGGGGCTACCCCCATTTCTTTCTATCGCAACACTTTAAATGAGGGCAAAACTTGAATTATTGAACCATGGAAAAAGCTGTCAAAGTTTCATGGACAAAAGTTTGATATACGTTGGGCTCAATAACACATTTAACAGAAATGTTCACCGGGAATTCAAAGATGGGAGCTGCAGTTAGAAACTACAATAATTTTCACTTTAAATTGTAAGAAATATAAACCTTGGCATAGTAGTCCTTCCACACTCTTCGAGCAATCTGATGACCGCCCAAATCAAAAGCCTTGAATTTTATTTTACCAATGCTCAGTTCCTCAGATGTAGGATACTGCGTTGGTTGATGCTGCACCAGCCTCTGCATCCATAATCGCACCATCATATCAGTAATTAGGACAATTAAAACTAAATTAAAACCGTAAGAAGAAAATACCACCCCACCCCCATACTTAATAAGAATAAAAGCTTTCCCAAGAAAAAAAAACGATTTTCTTGAAAAGAAATTCCAGCTGCTGCATAGCATTAACACCCACCCACCCACCCCTACACTGACAAGGCAGTCTAATCACTGAATACAGATGGAAACACTATTTTAGGTCAAGAAATTCAGAAAAAAAAAAAAAAAAAAAAAAAACTTCGAAGATAAACAATCCAACAAAAAATAACAGAGCGACAATCCAACTCACACGAAGTAAATCTTGAAATTACAGTAAAAATAAAATGAATTGCGCATAACATCTTCAAACTACATTAAAATCTCGACTACATCATGTTCAATCGAAAGAATCAAACGTCTTCCTCCCAACGGAAATTAACAATTCCAGAAACTAATCATCACACAATTATATATCCAAACCCTAAAATAATAAATAGGTGTGTACTAAGAAAGAAGTCTTGTACCTCATCTTTCAACATATGAAGCAAGGTGGTTTTTCCTGCATTATCAAGCCCCAAAAACAAAATCTTTGCCTCCTTCTGGTACAGCCCCAACGATGCTAATATTCCATAAAACCAATCCACAAGAAACATCGTATTTTTTTCTCAGAATTCACCGCCGAAATACCAATCAAGAGAAGTTACAAAACCCCACTTTCAAAATTCAACAGAATACAGCTGCGAAGCCAAAATAGAAGAAACAAACCGCAGAATATAATATCAAATAAACAGGACTGAGATGACAAGAAACATTTTATTTCACGTTATATATATAGCTACGAACTGGGCACCTGCTGAACCGGTGAGGTTGCGAGGTTGGCACGTGGAGATCTGTGATTGGATGAGCTGCGTCATAGGGAAGAAAGTAATTGTCATGAATCAACCTGTGCAGGAATTATCAGGTGCAGTCGGTTATAAATAAGGAGGTGCTCCATAGAACATTTTCTTTGATGCTTTTGAATAGGGCACATTTTCTGCACAAATTTCAAATGATCCTTCTATTTTTCTATAAAAGAAAAGAAGAATCGAAGAAAATTTCTCCACTCTTTTATAATTAAAAATAGGTGTTAAAAGATGATAATAATAATGTATAATGGTGCAAGAGTCAAAAATTCTGGCTATAATCAGTCTACACGATATTTGATTTGATAATATTCGTTACAAAAAACGACAAATATGAGAATGTATTCATATTTGAAAAAAATATAAAACTCAACTTTAAGCTCAATAAATAAAATTAGTTAAAACAACTATAACATATCATATTACTCAAGCTCAAAATAGTATTCGATTTAATTAATAATCGAACAGACAAACATATAACAATAAAATTTCAATAATATTTCAAATAAACAAACCCCACGCACGGTTGGATTAACAATTAAACAAAGAAAAACATAAGAGCGGGCCTAAACTCACATCACACAAGGAACGGGCCTAAATTGGGCTTCAAGGTATAAGAACTCAGGGAGCTTACAACCTTCTCACTGTCAAAATAAAAGGCTCAAAATTACTATAACCCTAAATTCTCATTACAACAAGCAGCCCAATCATTATGCCCGAAAGCCCACATTTCTAAGGATATTCTCGTCATTTCATCGCATTTCATAGCTAGGGTTTCGAGACCTTCATAAAACAACGCTAAAAAGCCTAAACCCATCATTCTCCACCTGCAACCCGGTCGCCGCCCCCTCCTGTAGGTAAAAGCCGCCTCCCTACCGGAATTTGTATGAGTGTGGACAAATACTGTGTATTCTCTATTTTGATATTTTAAATTGAAGTTCATTGTGTGTTTGTCTCTTTTTGCTGCATCAGTGCTGAGAAGAGAAAGAGAGAAATGGCGAAATCGAAGAACCACACGGCTCACAACCAATCACACAAGGCCCACAAGAACGGCATCAAGAAGCCTAAGCGCCATCGCAACACCTCCACCAAAGGGGTATGTGTTGTTTGATTCTATTTCAATCTCTGTGTGTTTAGATTGTCTTTTTATTAGGTTTTGACTGGAAATCCTTCTCTCTCTCTCTCTCTCACAGATGGATCCCAAGTTCTTGAGGAATCAGAGGTATGCAAGGAAGCACAACAATAAGAGTGGTGAGGGCGCCAGCGAGGAAGAATAGATTCCTGAAATTATGTATTTACCCAATCCCTTGTTCTGAGAATGGGCGAAGATGAGTTCTTTGTGTTTTGGGAGTTGGATTTGGGTTTTTTTAAATATCGTTTAGTTGATGTGGTGTTTTAGGGTTCTTGTTTACATTATGCTGGATTATACTCTTATCATTTGACTCATTTTGAGCTGAAATTATATCAATGTTTAATTTTGGAACCTTTTCTTTTGTTAGTTTCCGTTATTGTCTTTCGTGAGCTTCATTGTTTTCCTGAATTTATATTGTGATATGTTATGATATGTTATGTTAGCAATTTTTCTTGAAATCCTAGTTTGATCATCATAGCTGTAATAGATGCTACTGGCAACTTTACCATTGATCAAAACTACCATCAATCCATACGAGTTCTTCGTTTTTGGTCTAGATGTAGTTGTGCACTTGTTCTGCATCTCGCCAGCGACCAATGCACACCCATGTGTTGTTGTGCACTTGTTCTGCATCTCCCCAGTGACCAATGCACACCCATGTCGATGTGTGTTTTGAGATGCAAATGTGGTTGATCTCTTGTACGTAGAGTGCTTGCTTGTAAGTGTTATACCACGTACTTTGGTTGCTTCATCTTCATCATCTTCTGTGTTTTCCTTGTCATTGTAAGTGTTTAGAGATACAAAAGTGGTTGATCTCTTGTACGTAGAGTGCTTGCTTGTAAGTGATACACCACGGACTTTGGTTGCTTCATCTTGATCTTCTGTGTTTTCCTTATCATTGTAAGTGTTTAGTTGTCCTAGTTAGTCCATTACATTTGCGAATTAGGTTTTCTTGCTCAGTCAGATTCTTAATGTTCTGAGTTGTGCTTTTTGCTCATTAAATGTTACTTCAAAAGTACTACCCATTTAATTGTTGTTTTTTGAATGAATAAATACTATAATGCTATATGTCAGTATTTCAATCGTTATTTTGTGTTGCTCTTTTTATTTCTTTAAGGCAGCTGCTTTTCCTACCGTCAATAATTTCTTGGGAGAAATATTTTCACAAGATTAATGTAATGACTGTTTGAAAATCAATTTTGTGCAAGTTTTTGTGTTCTTTTTTATCCAATGAGTTTTTGTTTCAAATGTATAGTTTAGTTTGCCTCACGTTTGTTGTTTCCTGTTTTCAAAGTTCAATTTGCTAATGAGAAATCTCTATATCAACTGGGTCTTGATATTTCACCAAATTATAATTTGAATCGATATGAATTATGAACGTTCAAATAATAATAGAAAATTAGTTGAAAAGAAAACATAAATGTGGAAGACTATTTTGACATACCCTGTCTGATGACTGATAGCGTTGTAACTGGTTGCCTGATCTTCAACAAGCCGTAATTACAACCTACCTTCTGGAAAAGTGAACATTAGAATGAAGTCCCTACACAGCGACTGGTTTACCAGCTGGCTTTGTTTTATTGGAGTTAACCTGCACAATGGAAGTTCAGAAAACAAAGAGCAAATGGATGTAAATTTTGCATGACTTGCTGCTACATTGTGACTTTCAGTATTAGAACCAGAGCATCAAAACCATGTTTCTCTTTTTCTGAGGTCTTTAGAGATGATGGAAGATTACCTTTGCTGATTTATACAGCTCATCGAGAACTTCAGACAATGTCGGGTGCGCATGAACAGCAAATTTTATGTCCTGTGTTGTAACAGGATACGTTAAACTATAATATGAAGATAATATGTTTTGGAATGTCCATGTAATAATTCTGTGTGGAGTAGCCATTGGCAGTAGGGAGAATGAGAAGGATAAGCAGATAAGGGATGAGTATTGACATACATGCACTGAAGTGCCTAATGCCATGGCATTAGATGCTTCGTGTATGAGGTCTGCAGCGTGCATCCCAAAAATGTGGACTCCAAGAATCTCGCCATTGTCGGGTCTGTATATCAACTGCCATGGAAAAAAAGAAGACTCAGAATTGAGAAACTTCTTGGATGCTTTGAGAGAGCCATAGAATCGTAAGATTCGAAATCACCAAATCCCTAAACAATTAGTTCAAAATAAAAGCTATGGATTTCAAATCAATAGCAATCCAAGCAACAGCCAACGGATTTGCTACTGTGTATTTCAAATTCATTCTTCAATATGCAACCTGAAGTATTTCCCTTAACGTTCATGTAAAGAAATTATAATTGATGAACATTAAATGATAGGAGACCTGAGTTCTAGCCCGAGAGCATCACTATGCCTGCTCGTGATGCATAAGGATTACAACCACGAGCAAAAAAATAAACTCTAAAAGCAAATGACAGCAGAAAAGGAGTATTTAATCGATAGGTCTTGGATTGTACTGATTAATACTCTGGAAAATTATGCTTTTTTTGTATGAGCAGAGAAGGAAAAGCAAAGAGATAGAACCTTTGCAAGTCCTTCCCCTTCATTTTCAGCCAGGGCCTTGGTATTAGCCTTGAAACTTGTCTTTGCAATACTTATCTCAAACCCCTCTTTCGCAGCTTTTTCCTTTGCTTGTGGCTGTAAAGTAAAACAGCCCACAATAAATTCGTAATTTCATACCATAAATGGATCATTTCTGTGGAGAGTTGTTAACTAAACAAGCTGTAAACAGGCAGAAGAACATATGGGCAAACATCAGACGAGTACAATAGAATCAAATCGTTTATTACATGCCACTTCCAATTTTTGAGGAAGCGACCACACACACAACTGTAGACAACACAAGCATCATGGTTACCATCACTTATGATATAAATTCGGCCCTGGTTAGCCGAATGTAATAAGTACAATAACAATGGTTTTAGCTACTGAAACAAGCCCTTTTTCTCATCATACTTATACAGAAGCTAAGGTAATAAGAATAATGTTGCCCCAGTATCATGTAGTTTAAGTGTACCTCAGTTAATCCAACCATACTGATTTCAGGATGAGTGAAACATGCTGCTGGAATGCTTAAATGGTTAAGCACATGATCATTTCCCGTAAGTTGTTCAACAACTGTAAGAAGATAAAATTATACAAGACAGAACAGGTTAAATTGAGACAGGGTCCATATGATGATTCTTGTAGGAATAATTGCATACCAGAAATTCCTTGAGCGCTTGCTGCATGGGCGAGCATCAGTTTACCATTTGCATCACCAATGCAGTATAAATGTGGAACCTAATATAGAAGTATCAAGTCAAACAAAGTAGCAAGTGGTAATAAACAGTTTCAGTAAGGAATGCACCGCGGCCCGACCAGTTTTCCATTTGCATCAATTACTCTCATGCGCTCATCAACAGGAACAAATCCTCGTTGTGTCTCTACATTAATCTGCAATCGAATAAACAAACAGGCCAGTTTTCATACACTGAAACAGTTGCAATGAAAATCATACAGTATGTGGAAAAGCTCAACTTGTTTCAGACAAATGTGTTGTGTATAATCCTTCACGAGCCCCTCCAAGGAGTAAAAAATGTACTTATTTAAATTCCTAACATATGATCATCACAGTGTGTGTAGGAGTGACAAGATACAAAGACCTTTATTTTCTTTGATAATGAATGGCCTTATCTTACATTTTAAACATTACAATGGTGTCTTATTTATAGTTAAACGTAAGCTTAGAAGAAATGCTTACATTTTCCAGTCCTAGACCTTTTGTAAATGGAGCCCTTCCTGTTGCAATTAATGCTGCATCAACCTACAGCAACAATACAGTTTTAGGTTTTGCCTCACAAATGAAAAGACCACGAAATGATCACTATGGATAGCATCTCATATTATTAAATTAAAAGAGTGAAATTAATGGTGCGAGAAAAGCACCATTCAACAGTGAACTTTGGATGAGATCAGAGCTGATAAACTAAATACTGGTTAACTGATACTCTCCAGCAATATGGTGGCATAACCAAAGCTGGTACTGAAATAGCAATAATGGCTATCAGTATCAGTTCTTATGGCAATATATTAACTATCTCAAGTGTAACTTTACCCAATATCTGCATGTTAAGGAGACGGCATGCCTCTGTCAAAAGTTTAAGGGGTAGATTAAAGGGGATCAACAACTACATGGAACATTTCCATCCCTGATTTCTGAAGATCACTACTTATAACTGTTTTGTCTTGGGTATTTAAGTTTCTTTTGTCAATTTGGTAATTAGATAAACTTGAGCAAAGTAGACTTTTCTTCGTCTTTTCCTATTATGTTGTTGGATGAAGGAGGCGAGGGCGTGGGGATGCACATTTGTTTTGCTAGGCAGGCAAGAATGGAGAGGGTACAAGGAAAGAACATTATTTACCTCCAATATATCTTTCAGTTCTTTTGTCTTGGCATCAATAAGCTCAATAGTAACCGGCTTCCCATCTTTTGCTGGAGTGATCTTTCACGACATGGAAAGATCAGCACCATACAGAGGAAGGTATATACACAATAATCCATAATTCAATACCTTTGTTGCAAATACTCCAGTGTAATAATCAATTTTCCGTGGACTTATCAGCACTCTTTGAGCTAACTTGCCAATCTCAGGGTCAAACCCAGGCATTAATTGATCCATTGCTTCAATAAATGTAACCTATACAACAGTAATGTATTATTAATTGTTGCTTTACAGAGCATTTGATTATCTGAAAAGTTATTATGTCTTCAGCAAGAAAATGGCCCAACTGCTGAGAGATGATAACATCAAGCATGTGATCAGTAATGCAATATACTGGGCAGAAATTATAAGTAGAAATTTTGTGGTTTGAGGCAAAACCTGTTAATGTGAGGTTGAATTACCTAATGAGCACGACACCAATTAAAAAAAAAGAAGAAGCTGGATGTCTCGCTAAGTAAAGCGTAAAATGAGAGCAGCAGAGAGACCCTAAAAAGAGAAATGATGAAATACATAATTTATAAAAATATTTCATGTTCTTGTATCAGACTCTCAGCCAAATTAAATTAGCAATTTGGAAGAAGATTTTCCAACCATATGTTTGAAGAATAATGTAACAAATCAACTGGGAAACTAAAAATGAGAATCCTCACAAAAGAAGATTAAAGTGTTGCAATAGAATAGGAAAAGTGAGGACAAATCGCAACCCCCCCCCCCCAACCCTCCAAACCAAATGAAAAACTCAAGTTTGAGAAACTTGTTAAAATTACCTCACTACCAAGAGCAGTATACACATCACTAAACTCAAGTCCAATATAACCACTTCCAACTATGGCAATCCAATCTGGAACATATTCCAATTTAAGAGCATGATCACTGGTGATTACTGTCTTCCCTGCGGGTTAGAGGTAACAAGATACATCAGAAAATGCTACAAACCAAAAAAAGATGTGGCAAGAACTAGCTTAATAGCAAAATCTACAGCAGTTGTCCAAGCTGTAGTGTCTATCTTCAAATGATATGTTGCATAAACAAGTTTCAAGGCCTAAAAAGCCGAGACCTCAGCTTTGTTCACTCTTTTTTCATATGCTTTCCACCTGTAGTGTCTTGTGTGCTAAAGTGAGCTTATTTAAAAGTGAATGATAAAATACATATCCTGTAATGCCAGGCAATTAAATAGTATACATAATAAAATTTGAAAGAAAATATTGAAGATGAGTCAACTTCTGGTAGGTCCTTAACAGCTCCAAGTTTTGACCTCATGACCTCTGTGAAGGAAACCTCAGATGTAATATACAGTTGTTATGCAGTATAGGCAGTAAATTGCAATAAATTATGACTAATTGAAAGATGACATATAATGTTCATGAATACAGTTTGTAAAGAAGGATCAGTATAGGAGGTTAATGTGTGAAATTAATGCGTTCAAGTAAGAAAAAAAAAGTAGACTATGAACAAGCTTGTATACGAGTATCATAAAATACATTCTTGATGACATCAATAAGATATTTTGTCATGGCAGAGATGTGCAAGCAATTTTGACTATAAAATAGCAATTCAGAGCAGAGAATATCTACCGTCAACTTCAATCCCTTTGGGAACAAAAGGAACTGAACCCGTTGCAATAATTATGTCCTTTGCAGTAACCACATTTTGAGATGAACCAGCCTTTCCAAATTTCACCTTCTGAGGACCCTGAAATTATTCGGGTGCCGGGTGAAAATATATAAATTCCATACCCATTGTAGAAGATTCCCACCAAAAGGGTAGTGTGCATTGATTGCGGGTTTGTTCACTAAATCTAGAATGTCCATAAGGAATTTTCTGCTTGAATAACTGCATTTAAACTTTCACAGTATGATAACATTCAAGACATACCACTATGGTGCCAAATCCTGTTAAAATGTCCACCCCAAGTGCCTTTAGTGAATTAATCAGGTTACCACGAATTTTTGAAGCAAGATTATTAGCATGGTCAGCCACTGCCTGCCGGTCATACCCAGCGGCTGCAACCTATCATTCGTCATAGAAAAAAATATCAAGTTAGATAACATTCTCAAGGAACAAAAGAAGGTGGAATAAATCTTTGAAGGAATTGGTAAAGTGAAATGAATGTGATTAGCAGCTATTGTGATGAAACAACGAGATGAACAAAACTAAAAGTAAAAGGCAATCGTTATGAAGTATAAACAAAATCTAGTTCTATGATAAATAACTCATCATGCCAATCCTTGTTTTAGGGATTAGATCGATGCTTTAAAATATTTTACGGACAACCAAGTTCAAATAGAAGTATGGCATGAAATTTATTGTAAATTGCGTATGAACGTCAGCAATAATAAGAACTTTTGTCATTAAAATAATCCAATGCATAGAGAATCAGCTATCGCATTAGTAGCCACCACAAAAATTACAAGGGTTATATCAGAATAGCAAATCAAGCTCCATGACCAACTTATGGGATACCGATTATCCATAAATTTCATGATTTGTTTAAGGTAAAGCAAATTACACACCTGCAAACCCAAAGCTTTAAGGTGATGGTCATCTTGAAGTTCACGCACCCTGCCACTTACTGCAAGTAGAGCCTTAGAAGGAACACATCCTCTATTTACACAAGTTCCACCCATGACATCACCCTCAATGATAGCTGTTTTAAGGCCCTGAAGTGGCAGGGAATTCTTGAGTGTTGGTATATACAAGTATAAAAACTATTACTTAATTTGTCTGGTTTAGTGATCAAAAGGAGATAGAATGTTGCTGCCAGAAAGAAGCAGACACTCTGATGGCCCTTTATGATGTAACTATAACAAATATCTGTTTCAACAAGTAATACATACCATTTTTTTAACTATTTCTGAAACTCAAATTTAATATCATAGAGATTGCATTCAGAAACTAAACCACCACGGAATAGTATACAAGTAAAGCATTCTACATCAAGATGTCAGCCTGAAGGTAGAAAGATGAAGGTGATATTACTCAGTACACAGCAGACAGAACTTCTTGACTGAAGAGTTTCATTTAATTAGCTTAAGAGAATTAGTTGAGAAGTTCAACTAAATTCAAGCTCGGAGCTTCCCCCAATATAATTAATTAGCAAATTTCCAGCAGTGGTTATTTGTAATGGCTTGGCCTTGGATCATATATCCTAAGACTGTCAGAAACCTTTTCATATAAATTAACTAATTCCAAACTGCTGAAGCCAAAGAATAATGCAGTTTCTTAAGAATCTTACAATACCAGTTAATAATGTAATAACATCAACCTCAACGTTCCAATCTACAAAAGTTATCACAGATCTATCTAAGTAAATTTCAAACTTAATGCCTCAAAGACACACATTTACAGAGTTTACTAAAGCTCAAGATCACATAATTCGCAAATAGAATAAAAAAATCGACTCAACACCTCAATTAGGGATACTGGCAGCTATTCGATGATTATGAAACTGAAAAGTGAACTTAATGCCCCCAGAGCCAAATTTAACACAATTAACTGGAGTCCATGTCCCACAAAAACAATGCACTCTCTCTCTCACACACACACACAGTTCCATAGTTCAGCTCGACTTTCAGCTCAAGGCCTCAGCATAGCAACTTATTACGCATCGCATTACACTAAAAAACCTAATGGCATCCATAAAAACTTTCACACAGTACCATTATCATTAAAGCTCAAAATCCCAAAGTTTCACACAACACTGTTGTTACTTTGGCACAGTTTTTTCTCAAAAAAAACATAAGATCAATCACTCATCAGAGCACCACTAAGTCAGAGCTCCTACTTTCTCAACGGCATGTAGTGCAGCGCCATGACCGCCAACTCCAGCTCCAATAATGACGAGATCATAATCAAACGACGTCGGAGGGCTACTTCCATTGTCAGCGGCTATAGCCGAGGCCGCAAACACTGCCTGCCTCCGCGAACGCGGCTTCGTTGAAGCAACTCTGATCCTCCGAAATTCGCCATCTTGGAAATGCGAAGACGAACGAATTCCTAACGCCTTTTTCCGGAGACCGCATTTTTGGAGGTTCGAATGTGATAGGAGAAAGGAGTGTGGTGGATGAGGTATGGAAAGAGGCGATACTGCAGCCTGCATTCCGGAGTTTTGAGTGTGGAGAGAGAGAGAGAGACGATGATGGTGTGCAGTGTGTGTGAGGGAATATGGAAGTATGTGTAGGTGAGGTTTTCTGCTCGGCCAGTTGAGACTTGAGAGGAGTTGGGGATGGGGATAAAACCCCCCGCCGCGGAGTCTGACGTGGCGCGTGGTGAGAATATAAGCTTACGACAGTCTGCGAAAGTACACCGTAAAACGACTAAATTTGTGCTGTTCTTTTTTTAAGTAGTATTTATCCCCTGCACAATTTATAATATATAATATAATAAATTATTATAAACATAATAATATATTTTTTTAGAATAATTAATATAAATTTATTTTAAATAAAAATATCTCACAATATTAAAATATTAAAATATACCACAATTAATCTATAAAAATATATTTTATATTTAAAAATTAATATTCTATTTTTATATATGCGATATGGAGTTAAGATTAAAAAGTTATAAGTCTTTAAAAATTGAAGTGAAATACTGATTGATTATCCGACTTTCTAAATATATTAAAGTATTTTAGGTGGGAAAATCCTATTTTCTATTTTTAGTGTGGTTCTATAATTGTGTGTATATATATATATATGTTTTATTTTTTGTTTTCAAAATAATAAAATTATCATAAATAAAATATGGGGCAAATTTTATTTTACCCACTTAAAATAGTAAAAATTCTTATGTTCCCAAAATTATAACAAATTATGTTTTATACCTAAGATACGTAAGAGAGAGACTTTCACATAGAAAGGGGAAAAAAATTTATAATTGAAAAGCACAAAGATAACTTCGAGACTGAAAAGGCAAGAGAAGATAATAGAGAGATGGATCACGATTATCGTTAATCGTGAGCTTTCACGATTAATGATAATAATGAAAGCTACCATTAACGATTAACAATAATCATGGAAGTCTTTTTAATTGTAAGAAGCAGCTTTCACGATTATCCATATCCTAAAACTCAATCTCTCCATTTTTCTCTTTCCTCTCTCTTTCCTTTCAAGTCGTGGAAGTTGGATTTCCTTTTTTCTATACTTCCTTCTCTCTCTCCTCTCTCTCTCCACTTCCCCTGAGTTCATCTTCTTGATTTTCTGTTGTAAGAGTCTCTCAAGAGTTTTCATGATGGATTTCTCAAGAGCTTTCACAATGGATTTCTCAAGAGAATTTGATATTCATGAGAAAGTTGAAAAATAAAAGAGAGAAGAATAAACAAGGTATATTTATCCATAAATTATAAATGTGGATAAAAAAATTATATTTTTAAGTTTTGGGCATATAAGAGTTTTTCTTATTTTAACTGGGTACAGTAAGTAGTTTTCACATAAAATATTTGTATTAAATAGAGTGTATTTAGATAATTTGGAATGTGATTAGCTGTAATTTTTTTGTTGGTTAGTATTTATTTTATCAGGTAAGAACAACAAGTTTGCTCCAACAATGAAACTTTGAAGTTTTTCTTCAAAAAGGAAATCTTCTTTAACAAGTTAACTTGTTCTTCAAATATTTTATTTCGTAAATACTTTTATGCATCAGGTGCAATATATATCTCAATTTACAGTATTATTTATATAACTAAAAATGTATTATTTGTTTATTTTTTAAAATAGTAATATTTTTTAAGTAAATAAATAATACATTTTAAATAAAAATAATAATATAGTAGATCTGATGCACGACATACAAGAATTCTAATTCTTCACGTCATCCAAAATATGTGGACAACATTGAAATAAAACCAAATAAAAGACCAGACAAATATTTTGTTAAGTTAATAATAATAAATATATTGATGAGTAAATGAAAAAAAAAAATAGACTAGTGTGACACACATTTTTCTAACAATGCCTAAATTATTGAAAATGTAATCAATTATATAACTGATGGTCTGTGTATTAAGCATTATCCCATTAAGTGAAGCAAATTAGCCTTCATAATAAGAAACACATTTTTAAGACATTTGGTTGTCCAAGCAACGTTAATCTAGTAGCTATAATACTGGCATAGGTCAGGAGTTAGACCCTCGTTCTTTAGAAGTTAGGTATCCATATTTTCTTATTGTCTCATCATTAAATTGGTGTATGGCATAAATTAGATCCTCATTTTATTAACTCAATATATATATATATATATATCTACTAATAATATAAATGGCAAAATGCCTCAAACCCGAACAGGTAATCCATCTGCACTCCCGAACTTGTGTAGGAATTACCCCAGGCCACTATGCCAATGGAATAAGATATGTTTGAGCCATCTAACACATGGATTCATAATTAATATACATACACACCCAATATATATTTTATATTAAGTCTGTTATTTTTGTTATTAAAAAATACAATTGAATTCTTAATTTATTAAATTTTGGTGTATTTGATAAGGTAAGCATGTTGGTATATATTGAAAAGTCTAATTTAAATATACCAACATGTGCAGACTATAAAGAAAAGATTGTAAGAGAGCGTTGGACGAGAAGCAACATGAATGGATGGAAGATTTTGTGAGATCGAGCCAAATTAGGAAGAGAGATGCATCCAAAGAAAAGATTCGCAAGGATACAGCTGTGAAATAAAGGATTGACACAAATCCATTCATTGAAGAAAAAGAGCTCAACAACCGAAGATATGATCAAAGTTTACATGGAATGAAGATCATGGAAATTTGGAGGATTGGATGATCTTCATGTCTTTAAATAAGAGTCTTATGTGAAGGCTGTTAATTATCTATGTTACATTATATTCATTAGCTTTTGTACAGAGATATATTAGTTTTATTTGAGAATGTATTGTAGTACAATTTCAACGCCAAAAAAACTGTCAGTGACTCACTCATTGGTTTTCAATGTGCTTGGGAGAGTATAACTTACTGGTCTCGGGAGAGTTCAGATTACTGTCATACGGGAGTGGACAACCAAATCCACCTAGGGAACTAGGTGGTCAAGTAAGGGGATAGAAGAGAGTTGTATATAGTTGACTAGTATTAGAAGAAGTTCAATGACATGTAAGTCAAAACAGTATAATTGTGGAAACAAACATTATTTCTAATACAATACATATACTTGAGAGAAAGAAAATATTTTTCCTAGTAATTTATTGTTTCGCTCTTGCATAGTTCAATTATAATTTGAATTCATATTGAATATTACACACGTACACGAATTATAATTAAACAGTATTACATATAAAATAAATCATATACATACAAGTATAAAAATTATAAAATTAAAATATTAATTTAAATATATTAAGTTAAACATGATATCCAGATCCACCTTAATTTCGATTTCCTTGGTTCTTTATGAGACGAGCAATGGGCTGCCAAAACTTGGGCTCGACCCGCTTCAACGCGACCCTTAAGTCATAGCTAATAAAGAACCAACTAGCTTTATAATGTCCATACTTAAGAAAAAAAAAGTGTGTAGTTATTTGCAAGCCCAAATCATCTAAATACATCACATGTAATAAATATCTTTTATTTATAACAATTATACTCTTTTAATTATAAAACAAAAAAATAAAATATAAAGAAAGAACGAACATATGTTGTATAAATTAGCTTAAAACCAACATATTTGTCCTTATTTGACAAATAAGTTTCGAATATGAACATATATGTTTGACCAATTTTGTCGAACACAAATAAATATGTTCAAACACAAACGAGCAAATGTGAGACAAATTCAAAACAAAACGCCAAAAAAATAAACAAAATACCTATATTCTAGTTCTTTTTTCTACTTCTTTTTATATATTTTATTATTTATTTTTAATTAAAAGAGTAATAATTATCATAAACAAAATATATTTATTAAATGAGGTGCATTTAGAGAATTTGGGAGTTCGAATAGCTACACCCAAAAATATTATATCTAATTTTAAATAAAAATATTGAATTGAATAAATACTAAAATTTTAAATGTAAAGAAAGAAGAAATTGGGGCTTAACCAGTACCAAAGCGCGTAAATTATCCAATAAACAGAGCAAGGAAAATGGTGGGACGCATATCCCGTAATTCAATCTCTATTAAGTGGGCAGTACCGTCTTTTTACTCTGCGCTCTTACTGTGTGTTCAAAGGACGGGCAAAATTAAAAATACTTGTGGCAAAATTAAAAATACTGCACAGAGAAAAGAAAGAAGAAAAAAGAAAGCAGCGACAGATAGGAGAGAGAGAGGGGAGAGAGAGGAGGAGGGGGGAGGTCACTCTGATATCAATGGCGGTTAGGGTTTTTCTACTGATTCTATTACAGTAGCCCCACTCGTGCGAACTCCTGATTTCGACGTTTTTTGTCGGACGAACTCACCTCTTTGTCTCTTTTTATTTTTATTTTATAAACCCTAATTTTGCATTCAAAGGTTCCGTGATTTGAGTTCAGCAAATCCCATCCGGGCTGTTCGTGCAGTGAATTCCGTGAACTTTGCAACGGAGTTGAGCTCTTTGGTTTTTTCCATGGGGTCGCAGGATAAATCACCGAACTCCAGCAATCCCATGCAGGTCAGTGAAGAAAAATAAGCCAGTAGCATTAAAGAAAGTTTTCGTATCATATGCCTAGTGTTGAATTCGACACCCATAACTTTTCAGCTTAGATGAAAAGCTTTTTTGTTTTTGTTTTTCCCCGAAGCTTCAGCATGTTTTTTTGTTTATGTGCTTTAATTGAAATTCTACTATTTAATCGTTTATTGGTGTTCTGTATTTAAGTGGTGTGAGTTTTTTTTTTTTTTTTCCCCGAATAATATTAGGTGACCACGGTAAGCACTTTTAGTTTTCTTTGCTTAAGTTTTTTAGGGACAGTGGTTCTTACTTGATCTGAAAGTTGTTTTTGAGTTTTTTCACCTGCAAAGACTGTGTGTTGTTAGTGTTGTGTAACCTAATAGATGTATGTGCTACTTAAATTCATTCTATAAAATATATGCTGTTAAAGACTGAAAGCTGCGTAGAAGATCATTAAGATTGGAGTTTGCAGCTTTAAGTAAGTGCTTAAATGGATTAGAGTGTGATTTAATTTCATGTGTATGCTGCTTCTGTGAAAGACATTACCTCACTGAATTTATTTGTTGCGAAGTTAGACTGTAAGTAATGCTTGCTGCACATGAATGTCAGCGTAGATTGACTTTGCAAGCTAACTACTCATAGTAAATAAGCTATCACATGCTTGAGCTTGAATCATATTATATAATGATTTATTTTATAGAAAACTGTGCACCATTTATATGACTAAGCTGGTAAATGGACAGCTGGTTCTGTTGGTCTAAGTACATTGGATGTTTCAACTGGCTTGGCTTCCGCCTAAAATTTCATTGGTTTGCAATGGTATTTAATCGGCATTTTACAAGTTGATTAACACTGTTGGTCTGTTATGCAAGTTAACCTTTAGTCCAAAAGAATTCAGGCGTTATCATTTTGTAATTCTTGTTTTTATTGGGGGGGGGTTGCCTTTATCCCATTACGTGGGGTCGGCTTTAAGAATCCTGTTTCACCATCATTTTTGATCGAGACACAAGTGCTCTTTAATATTCAAATATAACATCTTTTCTGTGATTTCTCTTCAAGTCCTTTTAGCGACTTTCCTTCCCCTTTTGAATTTGGATAAAATATTATCCCCACTGTGTGCATATCAGCATGTCTGAACCACCTTAAGCATGTTTCTGTAATTTTTATTAGGGCTTACTTACCTTCTTTATAGTGCAGTTATTACTTACTGTCGAGCTTATTATCCAGACATTCATCTCAGCATTCACATTTCTGCCACCCTCATTTTACGAGAAGCTGATTTTTGAATTTTCCAATGATATATCTATGTCAAATTTAAGATCCTAGAATTGTCTTAATGAACAAAGTAAATGAAATTGTTAGTTAAGAATATCACCTTTACTTATAGAAGGTCACCATATTCTGTGGGCAAGAGCCCTTGAGTTAGTCTGGCAATGATTGATGAGAGATAGTGAAGAGGATAAAGTAACTAGAAATGAGTTATATAGCGTAGATAATAATATAACATCCATACAGGCGTGTTTACTTGGCATACCAACATTGAACTATATTGGAACTTTGGCTAACAAATCCACCAAAAAAGAGTACTGAATTAGCCTAGATAGGCTCATTCGGTATTGAAAATTTCTCTTAAATTCTGTGTTTAAACCAATTTCTTTTGAGAAGGGGTTTGGGGTGGGCATCAAATAAAATGTGGGGAAGGGTAAATGGCAAAACCCAACCTTAATTTCTTACCATAGTAAAAACAATGCCACTTGGAACCCCCCCCCCCCCAACATGGGAATGATTTGATGGTGCTGTTTGTTTTGGTCTTTTTGTTTTTCGAACGTCCCTCTTGCACACCTAAAATGCTGAGCAGCTCAGGCATGTTCCATCATTTGTCATTTTGATAGAGAAAATTGCTGTTTCTTTTTAAAGTAGCTTCAACATGTTCTGGTCCTATTTCAGCGTGTTAAAGTATACCGCTTGAATGAAGATGGAAAATGGGACGATCAAGGCACTGGGCATGTCACTGTTGATTATTTGGAGGTTGGATTTAATTATTCAGTATAATTTTCTTATTATGATGGCCAAGCATCATGTATTTGTAGTATGACATGAAAATATTTTGACTTTGGCACAGAGGTCAGAAGACCTGGGACTGTTTGTTATTGATGAGGAGGATAATGAAACACTACTGTTGCATCGCATAAGCTCAGATGATATCTATCGCAAGCAAGAAGGTAACTGCTTGTAAATTGTCCCTTTCTCCTCCTCAAAATTTATACATTTTTTTCTTGTACTAGATTTAATGTTTATTTTCCCTATCTTATGTATGCAGACACAATTATTTCTTGGAGGGATCCTGAGTTTTCGACTGAATTGGCACTTAGCTTCCAAGAGACAACCGGTTGCTCTTACATATGGCTAGTACCAACTTCCTGTTCTTTCATAGAAGTGGTCTTCTTTTTTATTTAATTGTACTGTAAACCTAAATGTTTCTGTTCTATTTGTGATCCATGCAGGGATCATATATGTAGCCTGCAAAGGAATATGCACTTCAGCTCACTGGCAAGTAAGTTGTTAAGAGCAACTTCAGTTGCTGCATTCTTATGCATGTCTTTGTAACTATTATGAGATCCAAAAATTTTGAGCTTCTGCATGCAAACTGTAGCCTCCTTTTCAGTTATATGTTTCTTAATAGTTTCCGAAGCTTGCATGTCACTTAGATCGGTAAAGCATTGAGCAATTTATTTGTTGGAAAAAAAATATAAAAAAGACCCCCCCCCCCCCAATGTTTACTATTTCATATTGCTCTGGGTCTCATAGCAATATACTTCCCTTTTCCCTTTCTTTTCTTCATTTCCCTCTCTTACAATTGTATGGTTGACCCATGGATAACAACAACACTTGATTTGCTTAAACAAACATCTGTATGCTGGGAATCTTGCATGGAGCTACCTATGCAGAATACTTAATTGTCAGGTTCTTCTTGCATGAAGCTATATTGGTTCATGATTTAAATGTTCTAAATCTTCAGATGAGACATTTAACAGCATCAGTAGTGAGCTGAGGGAGTTGCCTCCAGTTGAGTTGTCTGCTCTCCCTGTGATACTTAAGGTACCAGCTAATTCTATTCCAAGTTTATCACATAGCTCCTTCCTGTCATAACACAAGTTGCTGAATGCTTCCTCTGTCCAAAATTAAGATTCCAGTTACTATCCATATAGTATTTTTTACATTTGCTATGATGATGTTCACATGGGTCTTTACTTATGCAGATTGTTGAAAGTGGCATTGCTGATCAATTGCGTGTGACTGAACTTATTTTAAATGATGTAAGTGTCTATGTGCTATGGTAATTGTGACTTCATCGCATTTAGGTACTTAGATTATATGGTATCATACTGCATATGTTGATGCATGTGGATGTCCAAGTGAACATGTATTTGTTCTGTTGGATGTGTAGTTCTGGCAAAAAGCGCATTTTTTTTTGGGTTCATTAATGACATTAAGCCTGCATTACCAATATAATAGTGTTATTGGTAAAAGAACAGTGCTCTTATCATTTATGGTTAATGGCATGCACAATCTGAAATCTCTTGAAGTTTAGCATACCTGCAAATGAATGATTAGTGGTCCTTGTAAAACTTTCCAATAAGATTTGGCTTCTCATTCCATGTTCCTGTTTCTGTGCCATGATATTAGTTGGTGCTAATTTAAGGGAAGCTTTATTTTTGTGATGCAGCAAGAGTTTTTCCGGAAGTTGACTGAACTGTTTAGGATATGTGAAGATTTGGAGAATTTGGATGGTCTTCACATGATTTTCAAAATTGTCAGGGGAATTAGTGAGTAATCTTACCCCTTTACATTTGGCATGTTATTGGATTTGAGCTTTCAGATTGGCTTGAACATGATTTTTGTGTTTGCTTGCAGTTTTGCTAAACAGCGCGCAGATCTTTGAGAAAATATTTGGGGATGAGCTGATTCTGGATATAATGGGATGCCTAGAATGTAAATCTTTTTCGTCTATCCCACCCCTCCCCCAAATAGAAATAGCATCTCCACTTAAAGGGGTTAAAGAAAAAATGCAAAGGAAGCCTCCTTTGGTCAACTATATATCTGCCAAAATACGACTTTTTCTTTATGCTCCTTGCATAAAAAAGCTACACTTTAATTTCTTAAAAGACGGCCTATTATCTTCTTTCATTTCATTGGCCATTGTGCTTGTGTTTCTTGACAACTTATTAAGATGTGATTATGGGGCAAGGTATTGGATATTTCTGAGTAGGTGTATTACTCTGTTGTGTGGCATTAACATTTGTTTCAACTTCTAACCCAAGTGTACTTGCAATCACATTTCCCATTTTTGAAGTAGCTATGTGTCCTTAGTTGCTAGAAGAAGTTTCAGTTCGTGAACTGTTTTTATTCTCCCGAGCTATTCCTTCTTTTACAAAGTAGCCAAGTAAAGGGTTCTTTTTCTTCGAGTCCTTAATTTCTGAAAACAAAGATTTGGTTCACTAATAGGACATTTTCTCATGCCTATTTCGGTTGTTCAGTTGGGTTGATATTCATCAGCTTACTCAATGCAGCAATCATCATATGTGACCATTTTAGTTACGCTTTTCTCTTTGAAAGATCATGGTAAAGATGTGCTCTAATATACCCAAACCTCACTTGTAACCTTCTGGTGTCATGTTTGCAGTTTTGTATTTTATTAAAAAGCTAGGAAGAGCCAAAAGTTTTTTTGACATTTGCTGAATTGCATGGAAAAATCTGACTGTAGAATTATTGAAATGCATTTTTTTCCTGGGGCTTCCTGATGATGTATGTATACCTGGTAATAGGTTTACTGCTCTTTCTGTATGCATCTTCATTACATTTTTCTATGTGGGACTTGGTTCTATATGTGACTATTTTTAATGATTATCAAGGAACAACATTTATTTATTATTATTATTATTATTATTATTATTATTATTATTATTATTATTATTTTTAATGTATCAAAACCAACTTCTGTGATAGGCCCTTTCTGGCAATATCCTCTGTATCCTATAGCTTTTAGCTTGCTTGTATTTATCCGATCAACTTCCTTGTTAGTGATGGAACTTCTTCAAATATTTGGTTTTGCAGATGATCCTGAGGCACCTCATGTCCATCATCGCAAGTTTCTAACAGAGCATGTGGTTTTAAAGGAGGTAAAACTTCCTTAATATTTTGATATAAGTTCTTGTCTGCACTGTAAATAGTGTTTGCAAAAATTTCTGCTATGGAAGACGTAGAGGGGTTGAGGACTCACTTTTGATTATTGAATTTATTGATTGGCAATATTGTGCTTATGTGGGCGTGTTTCAGGTTGTACCCATCAAAGATCCTGTAGTCCGTTCCAAGATACACCAAACTTATAGAGTTAATTATCTGAAGGTACAACTTTTTAATTCTTGTTGCAAATCCTCTTTTGGTTTCACTTGTGTGAGGTAATAAAATTTCTTATTGTATTGCTTATGACAGGATGTTGTGTTGCCCAGAGCACTGGATGAAGCCATAGTTGGAAATTTAAATTCTATTATTCATTCAAATAATGCAGTTGTAAGATCTATATCTAGCTGGTTCAACGCTTCTTATCTTGTTTATAGTTCTAAAACGATGTTTGTTTATCTGGTGCAGGTTGTTTCCTTGCTAAAAGATGATAACACCTTTATCAAGGAATTATTTGCTAGGCTGAAGTCTCCTAATATTACAATAGAATCGAAAGAAGCTTTGGTAAAGCATTAGACCTCTTTGTTTTTTTGTTTTATTTTATTTTGCATATAATCACATAGAATTTATGTTTTCATGTGGTGTTGGTGTCACTGGTAGCAGCAGTATCATTTTCCAATCTATAAGAATGTTGTAAAATTATAATCAATTGATTTGTTTGTTCATTGTTTTCCAGTAATGAAAGTTCTCTGCTTGCTTCCTTCACATTTTATGTATCTTAACTGATTATAATTGTCTACAATTTCACAGTATCTTGTAATTAATCTTATTTACTCGTTAAACTTTATAGCCTAGAATTTTGTTTTATATTGCCTATTTTTTTCAGCTGCTTTTAAATATATCCTGACATTGTTATAGAGATGGAAGAAATATTCTTGGAGATTATGTTTACTTATGTTGTGGCTAGGCTAGTATTAGACTAGAAAGTATTATTCCATATCATAGAAAACATCTAGAGGTTACATGAGATTAGTACTGTCTGAACCACTTTTGAGGTGTAAAATTATGCTGTTCTGCTTCCATTTTATCATCTACAACTAAAAATCATAGGGGGAGGACAAACAAGGTCCTAATAGAAAATATTTAGAGGGCAAATAATGTCCTTATATTACAGCAGATTGACCTCATGTTTTGGTCAATCCCTTGCAATATGAATTTCTTTAACAAATATGTTTGATGTCTTGGTTGAAGTTATTGCTTGCCGGACTCTTATGCATTTTTTAAAATTTCCAGTATTTATATTTTGAATGCCCCTTTTTATCTACCATCGTAATAATGATTCAGAAGCCAATACTTTGGGCAAATGAAACAGGTGCACTTCTTGCATGAGTTCTGCACTTTAAGCAAGAGCTTGCAGATTGTGCATCAGCACCGATTATTTAGGTATGTTGGGCTATCATAATTTTTTTTTATGCTTCAAAATTTAACATCCAATTCAGTCTTCCTAGTTAAAAACTTTTAACATTCTCTCTTTTGGAGGTTCTACAGATCAGTCTTATGATGATGTTTGTGATGTAGGGATCTTGTGAGTGAAGGAATTTTCGATGTTATAGCAGATATTTTGCAGAGTGAAGACCATAAGCTTGTTTTGATCGGGTAATGACATGAATCCTGTTTTAAAATAAGTATTTACTTTATGGGCCCTTTACTTTATGGGCCCTACTATCTTTTTATTCTCAATAAAGTTTCGGTCTCTTAAAATATGAAAAAGAAAAATTGCGACAGTGGTCTGTTTTGCATGCACCTCTGAATTTTATGTTTTTACTCGGTTGTTTTCTGTTTATTGCTGGTTAGCCCTTAATGATAGTTTTTTGTAATGGATGCAGGACAGACATCCTCATTCTTTTCCAGAGTTTGGATGCAAATATTTTGCGATCCTATGTGAGTCGGCAAGAAGGTGGCCTTCTTGGAGTTCTGGTGAGCACCACCATCGTCATCATTATCATTTTATAAGTGCATGGGGTGTACGTATATATACACATTAATCTTAGTTATAATATTGAATGAAGTTTCAATGCAATGAAGTTTTTTTGTCAGTATCATTTCTTGATCTGCCAAAGTAAGTAAATTTGTACTTAATTTACAGGCAAAAAACATGCTGGCGGACTTTGGAAATAATATGCATTATCAGTTTTTTGAAATTCTTCGCAGTCTTTTGGAGCCACTCACAACAGGAACACAGGTACATGAATTGTCTTGCTTTGTAACTTCATCCTTTTTTGGCATCTAGTTTCTTCTGCTGCTGTTCTCACACTACAATAATAGGAATCTTCCTTTTTAGTTTTTATACCACTAATGTAGTAGAATAGATGAGGCCACCTGCAAGCATGTCAGTATTTTGTTCTACTTGAACTTAGGCTGAGACAAGAATGCTGTCTAGCAGCATGGGTTGGTGTATGATTATATGTTAAAATCTTTTCATTTCATGTTTTTAAGTTCTGCATTCTAATAATTAATTTCTCAATGAAATAAGTCGTTCTTGGGCTATACTCCTGCAGTGCATGAAATTAAGGGTCCTATTTGGGTTTTCACTATTTCTGCATAAGATTATGTGAGAGAGAGCGTGTGTGTGATGAGTTGTAATATCATGGCTTCTAAGTATAGGTGGTTCCTGGCATCATGTACTGATCGTCTCAATTTCGCTGCAGAGAGAAAATATAGTGGAAATTTTCTACGAGAAGCACTTGGGTACATTAATTGATGCATTAACGTCTTCATGCCTGCCAAATAGTAATGGTCAAATTGGCAGCAAGTCTGTGACCTCGGGGGAAGGATCCAGGAGTCAAAGCACTGTCAAGCCTGAGATATTATTGAATATCTGTGAACTGCTAAGCTTCTGTGTTGTGCAACACCCTTATAGGATAAAGTAATTTCTTTGTTCATTTGGACTAATTTATTTTGTTTCTGCAATCCAGAACTCAGTTTTGTCTCTCCCTTAATTTTTCCCTGCAGATGCAATTTTCTCCTTAACAATGTGGTTGATAAAGTTTTACATCTAACTAGAAGAAGAGAGAAGTATCTTGTAGTTGCTGCTATCAGATTTGTGAGGGCACTTGTTTCTCGCAGTGTAAGTTGACTGCATTGCATTTTCAATCAACTAATTTAATCGACTAAAGTGAATAGGTTTATAGCTATCTTGTTATCATCTGTTGGACTGTGCTGCATTTTCTGGTCATGTAAATAATCATCTACGAGTTAATGATTTAACAGTCTTGTTATCTGTGTTCCGGAGTCATGTATCACATTATTAAAAGGGCTATTCCATTTTATCACCCATGTATCTGATACTCGTGAAAAGGGTTTTGATGTGAAATATTTGTGATGATGTTTAGTTCCAATCAACATTGATGCTAGTGTAGGATCTTTTTTCAGATTCTTCCCTTGAATTGTTTTTTTTTTCATGAACAATTGATTACCTTCTTGTTTGTAGTTTACCAATCCAAGGGTAGACAGACTCCTAAGTGTTTATTTTTTTTTGGGTTCTTTTATGAAGTTTTTAATGATTTTTTTTGCAGGATGAGCACCTGATGAATCATGTGGTGAAGAACAACCTTTTCAAACCAATTATAGATGTATTTGTTGCTAATGGGGATCGTTATAATCTTCTGAATTCTGCAGTTCTTGACCTCTTTGAGTATATCCGAAAGGTGCTTAATTCATTTCATGTCTTTACTGGCATCTTGGCCTTTCACTTTGTGATAGATTTATGAGGCATCTTGTTCCCTTCTGCAGGAGAACTTGAAAGTGTTACTGCGGTATCTAGTTGATACCTTTTGGGATCAGTTGGCAAAATTTGAAAATTTATCTTCAATTCATGCTTTAAAAGTTAAATATGAACAGGTATCATCCATTCTTCTGTGTTATGTACTCCTTATTTTTTGTTTTTCTGCAAATTTAACACATTATCCGTTTGCAGTCACTCGAAACTGTGGGTGCAACAAGCACTGGTGCTTTATTAGACCAAAGGAAACGACTTGATGAGCGTGCTTTAGACAAAGAAGAGGAGGACTATTTCAATGAGGACAGGTTGTTATCTAATACTGCTGATCGATATATGGGTTCTATTTTTTGTCAAAGAATTTTTTCTTTTTTACAGTTACGTATTAGATTTTGTTCATCCAATGGTTTGATTACTAACTAGTGGTAAAACCAGTGATGAAGAAGATTCAGCATCTGCGAATTCAGCCAGGACCAAACGACGTCAGTCTCAACCTCCTGTATTAGTCAATGGGTCTTCACCGGATGGCCCATCGCCTAGGTATTCTGTTACACATTATTTTTTTGTTTATTATTATTATTATTATCTATATATATGTATATATTTAAAAGTTATGCTCTGCAATGAGTATGCTAGCTAAGTAATACATTTTATAATTGAAGGTCTGGTGGGCTTGTTGACTACGATGATGATGAAGATGACGAGGACTATAAGCCCCCTCCGAAAAAGACAACAGATACATCTGAAGAAGATGTCAGTCTGGCTGAGCTCCCATTGAAACGTAAGATAATTTCAAAAGAAGAGCCTGAGAAGAAAAGGTTACAAAGGTCTCCAAGAGGCTTGAAACCAAAAGAAGGCGTTTTGGCCGCCTTCTGCTCTACCCTAAGCGGGGCCGGTAAGAAACTCGCCACCTCAGCTCTTAACCCTCCTCCATCAGACACAAACCAGCAACCTAATCTTGAAGAAAAGGGGTCTATAGGCTCGTCTGAAATTTCTGAAATGAAGAAAAACACTGAAAAGGAAGAAGTTTCTCCAAGAAGCTGTGGTGATGGGTTGAACGAGTCTGCTGATAGTAGGCCAAAATCCTCACCTGAAATGGCTGTCAACGGATCTTGACTTTATTTAAAAAGAAAAAGTTTGGCAGCTCAACACATGGTTTTCAGTCCGTACATATTTGCCTAATTTAGAGAACTCAGCTGAAAAAAAGGGGATGACAACAAACAGGAACCCCTCGATACTTGGGACAGAATACTGTACAGTACTGTTTGCAAGGATGCAGAAGACTTGGCCGGTTGGTTTTGCTTATTTAGTTTTCTTCCGAGAATTTCAGCTGAGTAATTATCGTCTTTTGTAAGACCTGCATAAACTTCAGCCTCTTTTGGTAATACTACATTTTGCTTGATTCTTTCTGGCTTACCTTGTATGGTTTATATTGATAGTTTTGTGTAATATGTGATATAGTGATAGATCAGAAATCCTGTTTGCGTATTTACCTCGATTCTGTGTAACTATAGGATGAATTGGTAGGGACTGCTTTGAGGCCGATTTTTGTGGTTTTATGCCATTGTAATTCATTAGTCACGAAATGTACATTATCCTACATTGAGGAAAACTATGTTAAATCATAGGATGCTATTCTCCAACGTGGATTTAGTCCGTTTAGTTCTGCTAGTTTGCTTGTTGGTGTCTTGAGGAACTTGTTTACAGGCCGATGTTGGCATTTTTGGTGTACTTAGCTGACTCTAGACTTTAATTCTGGTTGTTGAAAGGAGAAAGTGTGAATATTTTGTGCATCTGTTTTTATACACGTATATTGATGTATTTCTACATCTTGTCTTGCTTTGTTCTATCTTTTTTTTACGCTAGTATTTTTTTTCGTGCGGTGAACGATACGATTTATAATGTAATAAAATATTATATAAATAATAATATAATTCTTTAAAATAAAACACATAATTATATAAAATATATTTTTATTAGAAACTGTTTAAAATAAAAATATCTTATTATATAAAAATATTAAATATATATCACAATAAATTTATATATTTTATATTTGAAAAATTACATTGTTTTAAGGTATTTCTATGACGACTCAATTTAAGTTACATTGTTTGAATTTATTTTTAGGGGGCATTAGGCCTCCTAAATTAGTTGAAGATGAACCCTTTAGCTAGAAATTGTGTTATGGACAATAAATTTGAATATTTAAAAAATAATATTACTCCACTTAAAAATAAAAATTTAAGTTTTATAACTGAAATTGTTATAAAAATTAATTATTATATCAAACAGGATAAAATGTCATGACAATTGAAAACCTTTACCGGATCATATTCAATATTTTTTGACCCGGATCCATTACTCAACAGAAGTGCGGGATCATGAATCGAAGCTATTACCTCGTTTTCTTCAATACAAAAATCTAAAGCCCGGCGACCACGTGGCTTTTTTCCGAGGCGCCACGTGTCCCTGGCCCGATTCAAAATGACCGCCACGAACTTCGCATCCGACAGACACGTGTCGTCCTCCGACTTCTTGGCCTTCTCACAAATACTACAAACATGCTGCCTACAATATATTACGAGCTGCTTCCGTTTCTTGCCTCCTTCTCTCTCTCTAGCGCGTTCAGGTTTCTAATTTGGGGATTTGGTTTTGTTCTGCATTTCGGCAGTTTTGTGTTCGAAAAAGAAAAATAAAAATGAGTGGGAGTAATTTGGAAACTCGTTCATTGCTTGATGAATGGAGGAACATTGAGAAGAAGTTTTTCTTCGATCTTGGCCACCCTTTGCTCAATCGCATTGCTGAAAGCTTTGTCACAGCTGCTGGGGTAAAATCTTCCATTTTTTTCTTCATTACCTCCCCCCCCCCTCTAAGGTGTGTTCCTTTTAATGGCAGATTGGGGCTGTTCAGGCTGTATCAAGGGAAGCGTATTTCACTGCATTGGAAAGTGAGCTATCAGTTCAAAAAATTCGCACTTCTTCTTCCCCCACACTTTATTTTAACAAAAAAGATTAAACATAATCTGCATTTTTATATGGAATTTTAAAGAGTTGTGATTTGATTAATCAGGTGGGAGTGGAGACTTGACCAGCAGCCTTCCTCCGGAGATCACCGCTCCCAAGAAGCCACGTGTATCGAGCTTTAAAGCTACCGGTATTGCCAAACAGAAGTTCTACTCATATCTGCATTAAATCTATATATTGTGCAATTGTAAGAATTAAATTAAATGGTTGTATTTCATATGATGGGATGAAGAATGAAGATGATGGGTTTCTAGGTTCTTGCATGGTGCTGTCATGATATACTCCCTCCGTTCGTCTTAGAATAAGTGTCGTGTTAGAAAATTTCAACAAACAAGTGTCGATTTAGAAATTTCACGTATTAAGGGTCCATATTGTGACTTGTGTTTTTATTAGAGTTTAAAAATTAATATAAATCCTTTTGAAAGTTGTATCTTTTCCTATCCTTAACAATCCTTTTTTATTTTCAAGATTCATCTATAATAGATACAATTTTGGAAGAATAAGATACTTTATTTCTTGAAATCTAAAATCGACACTTATTGTTTTTATTTAAGTTTAATTATTTATATAATCTTTTTTGAAAGTTGTATCTTTCTCTATTTTCTTGACAATCTTTTCCCATTTTCAAGATTCATCTATAATACATGCAATTTTGGAAGATTAAGGGAAATTATGTCTTGAAATCCAAAAACGACACTTATTTGGGATGTTGGGAGCATAAATAACACACACACACACACACACACACGTACGGTTGATAATTTTCTACTTGAAGGCATCAGAGACTCTCGAATGGTTAGGAAGGATTACCAGATTTGAATGGTTCTTGAGATGCAAATTTTAACCAATTCGTTATATGTGTGTATAAGCTAACATGTGCATTTAATGTTTTTCTTCGATGTTTCCTTTCCGGTTCTTGTTTCAAGTGTCATCTATTCTTCCCATCTAAGTTCTTGATTGTGTGTTGTATGAGAAGTAAAGTAGATAAAGATCTGTTAATCTGAAGAGGTGAAGTGAACGGTTTTCGATACATCATACGCTTAAGGCATAGCTTATGGTCATGTCCAATATTGATTGTGCAATTTCATAATATTCATCCTTTCTTGTTGCATGGTATTAGAGTATTTTTGTCATATCGCTGTTTCTAGAAACACGGACTTACTTTGAGGTCGTCATTTCATGACATTTTCTTATATTTCTTATGTGCAGGGGAGACCAACCGAAAGTCAGTTGAGGCCTTGGTAAGCCTGAATATATGTCTTATCATTTGTGTTGTTGTGTGTGTAGGGTGGGGTGGGGGGGTTCAGTTAGATGTCTCTGGAGTAATGTTGTAGTTCGATTCCTGGTTACTTTTAACAATTCATATAATCGATCGAGAGGGTTATAGTTTCACAAGCTATAGTTCGTGCAAATTTAAGGGAGTGTGCTGGTATTACATAGTCAGTTTGTTTCTCGTTTTTTTGGTGAAGTAGTAAGGACTTTGTGATTGCGATAATGCTTAGATTTTCACTGTGGTGTAGGTGAAGAACACTGGGAAAGAATCTCTGCAATGGGGTAAGATTGCATATTTTTTCGTTTCCTTTGCTCTGTCGTCAATAGATTACTCTAAGCACAAGTGGCCCTTATACATATATCTTGTTTAAGATATATCTAGGGAATTAACAGCTACAACTAGTGATAATGATTCAATGCAGGTTTGGCAGCCGGGGTCTATTCAGGAATCACGTATGGGTTGAAAGAGTCCAGAGGTGTTCACGACTGGGTAACATTCTATTTTTCCATTAAAACACCCGTTTTTATTTATCTAGACTATCTGACTATGTACCCCTTCAATCAATACAACATTCCAGCAAGAGTTTTGTAATGAACACATCATTTTTGTCATTATTATATTTTTCTCGGTGCAGAAAAATAGCGCGTTGGCTGGAGCTATCACGGGAGGAGCGCTGGCGTTGACAATGGAGAACCACTCCCACGAGCAGGTGGTGCAATGTGTTATAACAGGAGCTGCCATATCCACTGCTGCAAATCTTCTTACAGGGATATTCTAGTTCTGCTGTCATAGCTACTACTTGTCTGAACCCAATCTTCGCCACCTTTTGGAGTAATTGTTTTTGGTTTCTATATAGGCAGATTTTGTGAACTTTTGAATAGCAACTTCCTTCCTTTGATGTTCTTGGAAATTTTCCCAGATGTTTTGAAGTTGATCCATAACTATAGCTCAAGATTTTAGAAAGATTGTTGACCTTTTATGTATGATTTTGCAAACTAAGCACTTAAATAATATGATTTGGATCATTTGTCGTATAATGGTATATTTTTTTACTTGCATTAATGTATTGGTGCACGTGATACATAACGTGTACGTCATTTCTGTATTTTATAAACTTATTGGTTTCCATATTGCCACCTTTCCTGATTGGATCGTCATTATTAACAAAATGAAAATCATTTCAATGGTGGAATTGGTCCAATAGCCAATCATTTTATATATATATATATATATATATATATATATATATTTTGAATTAAAACTCAAAATATAATATAAAATTATTTTATGAAGTATTAATATCAGTTATCTATTTATAAATATTATTGTTTGTTCATGTTAATATATAATATGGCAACACAAAAAATCTTATTTTTATCTTTTTAGTTGAATCAATGGTTGATAAATTTGATCGATTGAACCAATTTTCAATAGCTCAATTGATTCGATGTCCAATTTGAATATGGAAAGTCTGCAATTATGACATATTATACTCACATTTAAACATGCATATGTTAAGAGTTATATATTTTAGAATATTATGGGGCGAAGATAGTATAATGATATTGGTTATGGATCAAATTTGGATCCATTCTCAGGCCCAAACATTAGGGGCTGCGGCCCAAAAATGAGGAGGCCCAGGTCTTGGGCTTCCACCCATAATTAATTACAAAATCTCCCTCTCTTTTCCAAAGAGATCTTTCCAGTCTTCACAAGTAGCGCGGTGCTGAGTTGAACTCAATTCGGAGCAGACGAGGAAAGTAACCTGAAATAGAAAAAGAAATTCAGAAGTTTATTGAATCGTCACCATGAGTACCATGAAATTTTGTCGTGAATGGTTCGCCTTACGACTTCCTCTTCACTTTTCTTTCTCTCGCTTTTTTTTTTTTTTTCTCAAGTGGATGGGATTGTTTGTTTTTATATTTTCAGTAGTTCTGCTTTTTCCTGCAGAATTTTGTTCATTGAACTGATAATTTTGGGTTTTTTTTTTCCGTCTTTATTTTTTGTTTTTTTTTTTGCTTGATTTTGAAGTTGCGTTTATATGCAGCAACAATATTTTGTACCCGAAGGAAGATAAAGAACAAAAGATATTGCTTTATGCTTGTCGGAATTGTGACCATCAGGTTTGGATTTATACTTCTTGTAGCAAGAATGTGGGGAAGTTGATTACTCTTAGTGAGTGTGTGTGTGTGTGTGTGTTTATGTGTGTATGTGCGTGTGTTTTCTTCTCTTTTTCCCTTGTGCAGATTTTGGGGTCATAGAAAACACTTTTCATTGTTTAATGGTGTTAGAAGAGTGCTTTACAGTTCTGGATTGGAGACTGCATTTATGCATGACTGGCTGTTCAATGATATAATGTATACACTTTCTTTAGGCTCCGAATTGGTTAGAAGTGATTTGATATGACGTATGAATTGGAGAGTGCTATTTGTGCTGTCTAATTCAAAGGTGGTTAAAATTTCAAAATGAGATTGATCTTGAAATAAGAACACTTTTGTGTATTTGCATTTTCGGCTGACTATTGCTGGTGTTGAAATGTCCTTTGATGGATTTCGAATTCTGATGTTATGCATGCAAATGAGAATTGTGGACTACCTTTCAATTTATTTTAATGAACTACTATGTACAAGACAACTTCTTTTAGGATGATATTTATGTCGAGGGTCTCTTTTAGGACACAAATATAAGTTTAGATCCTCTTCTTCATAGAATGTTTTTTTTTCGTATGAAATATGACCAGCATGGCCATTTGAGAATGAAGGCAATCTTATTCTCCTTTTGAGGGTGGTTTCAATGTTTGGCCATTTGAGAATGAAGGCAATCTTATTCTCCTTTTGAGGGTGGTTTCAATGTTTGGCCATTTGAGAATGAAGGCAATCTTATTCCCTTCAAGGTTTGGTATCATTAGATTCCCCAGTTAGAAATTCTTTCAGAATAAACGTGTTAGCTTGTGCTTTAGTATAGACTTTAGCTAAAAGTTAGTATCTTGTTACATTCTAAATTTGTGTTTCTAATTGCATGAATCAAGATGGCATAATTCACCTATTAGATGTTTCTACCTGCTTTTTTTTCCCCCATTTAATATCAATTTGTGAAACATTCCTTAACAAAAGCGTTGCTTCTCTTTTAGCTATGGCATTTAAAATATCATTATCATTTTGTTTTTTCGCTTTAATTTGTCCAAGAGTTTTTTTCTTATGATAAGCTTTTGAATCGTGGATCAACTTGCAGGAGGTTGCTGATAATAATTGTGTCTATAGAAATGAGATCCATCATTCAGCTGCAGAGCGCACTCAAGTCTTGCAAGATGTAGCTGCTGATCCTACACTTCCGCGAACAAAATCAGTGCGTTGTGCCAGTTGTGGTCATGGAGAAGCTGTTTTCTTTCAGGTACTTTTCCTAAGTTTATGTCTTGTGATGTTATTAATTGGTAACATTGGCTTCAATCTAAATGTACTGGTAAGAAGCTGAGGCTTTCCCAAGAAAGCCATGAGAAGGCCACTTTTCTTACCTTGTTCAAATAGAATCAAAACTCCACATATATTGTATTGTTCAAGTGAATGTGTATGGGACGTGCTTTGGTTGTGTCAAAAAATTAATTTTCGTCAGCATGCTTTTATTGGTGAAGTATGACGCATTTTACTCTGTCTACATAATGTTATGAAAGCGAGTTTTTTTCAGTCATTTAAAGAATGACAAAATAAAAAGTGCGACATGTTCAAACAAAATAGAATACACCCAAGATACCCCTTCTGCCTCTCCACGTGTCCCATTACCTGCAGAAGCTCGAGACATTCATGTCTCGTAGGTTGAGACATCCGAGGGTCAAGATATGGATGTCACGGACCCCTAGTGTTCTAAGCTTTAAGACAAAAACTTTCAAGTCATGAAAGTGGGAGAGATTAAACTCATAAAGGGCATTGTAGCCTTTTATGTCACAGAGTGGTTAGACTTTTTTTTTTTTTTTTTTTCTTGGGTGAGGGCTTGTTTCCCTTTAAAAAAAAAATAGCAAAGGGGTTAAGATGGATGTCTGGATTTGCTGAATGGTACTTGCATTACAATGAGGAATAAATTCTTAGTTCATAATACCAAACCATCAATACTCATTTATCCTATTGCAACATATAAGATTAACTCCTTATACTTATGCTGTTTGTTGTGTTCATTAAGAAACTAATATGATCTGTAGTAGTCACTCTGATCGATATATACGTGTTCATAGTTTCTACAAGATTTCTGAAAGCCACTCCCTCTACTAGATCTAAAGGCATCTACAGAACGGATTGTTTATCTGTATATTTTACCATAAATGTGCAGGCAACTGCTAGAGGAGAAGAAGGGATGACTTTGTTCTTTGTTTGCTGCAATCCTGGCTGTGGCCATCGCTGGAGGGATTAATTTTTTTTTCAGTTTCAATGCAATCGAATGGAGGTGATTAATGTGACTTCTGAAGCTGACGAGGAATTATCGACTAAACATTAGAGATGGACTTACGAATTGCTTTGTTTGTATTCCTGTATTGGACTTGTCTTATCTTAAGTTAATCGACGGTTTTATAGAAAAGACCCGTTTTAAACCAAGGTTAACAATTCTGTTCTGTTCTTTCTGCAACGGCCGAAACATCATGATTGGTTTTGGAAAATGGAACAGATTGGTTTTAACAGCACTTAGGTTGCAAAATGGAAATAGTTCGTGTGGCAAAATGTAACTTGCCATTGTATCTCGAATTTTATTCTCTATGTACTAGATCAAAGGAGTTCTATAACTTGGATCGTTTACTTGCATTCAATGTTCTACCATTGATGTGCAGGCAACTGGTGGAGATCATTGACTAAACCAAAAATAGACTTGTGAATTACTTTGTTGAATTTGTAGGGGGGGGGGGGGTACACCATATTAATACCTATATGGACATGTTTGTATTCAGCTCGAATTTTATTTCATTTTGTGTTTTAATAACTTCACTAATTAACACGTGTATTAAAAGCAATGAAATACAAGATGGAACATTGTAAGTATTAGTATTTGGGATAATATTCACCATGAATGGTGATCATGTATATTGAGATATAAATATACAGATTACAAAACAGCGATCCACAATTTGTGGAGTCAAATAAGGAAAGCTATACAATCAAATAAATCAAATAAAAATACCCTTTATTTACTCCTATTACCCCCCGTCAAGCGATGCGTGGGGTGCAGACAGACGCAGAGCTTGGTACGAAGTAACTCGAATGCTGGACGAGGAAGACTCTTAGTGAATATGTCAGCAATTTGCAGGTTGAAAGGCACAAATTTAGTCTCAAGCTGTTCAGAAGAGACCATGTGGGTGATTTGTCTACGCCATGAGAGGTAATTGGTTGAATCCAACTTGATGGGAGTCATGTTAATCATAGTGGTGATAGGAAGTGTATCGGCGCCAGCCATGAGGAATGGAAGAAGAGAAAAAAAAAAAGAAGGAACGAAGAGGAAGAAGAAGAACAGAATGATAGCAGAAAGGAATAGGTTCAGGGGATGAACCTGGCTGATACCATGTAAGGATTAGTATTTGGGATAATATTCACCATGAATGGTGATCATGTATATTGAGGTATAAATATACAGATTACAAAACAGCGATCCACAATTTGTGGAGTCAAATAAGGAAAGATATACAATCAAATAAATCAAATAAAAATACCCTTTATTTACTCCTATTAAACATGAACTAATTTGTATGTTGTAGCTTTCCAAGATTAAGTGGAGGGTTTGAAATAACAGACGACTCTTGAGGGTCGTATTGGAAACATGGTTCAAACATTAGGAGTGAAATTACAGGGGATATTTGCAAGTTATTTGAGCTTGAAATTTCTTTACGAGTCATATTTGCACCTCAAAAATGTACTTTGTGCGTTGTATTTGAACCCAAAATCTTATAAAGATATTTGTTGCGCGGAAAAATATAAATAATAATAAAAAAATTGATAGCTTTCTAGAAAAAGACCCAATTTAAAGTGGAAATTCTTGTAATGTATTTATGTTCTTTTCACCCACTAGAAAAGGTGAAAATTTGGCAAGTGTATGCAGTGATTGATATTCACGCATTCTTGATATATTCTCTTTCAGTCTTAGATGGGGAGGGCCACCACCACCAAGCAATGCACTAAACCCTCCATAATGGTGGCTCAAAAGGTTGAACTTCACATCTATATTTTCTGTGGGGACAAAATGAACAGCATACAATATTAATAATGGAATGTATTATATCAATTTCATAAGAAACTATATTCATCACTTGTTTCTCAAAGCTTTTAACATACCTTGAGTTTCGAGATATGTTGTCCATTTATATTTATGAGTCAAATAATTTTGTACGAGCATCAATATTATGAACTTTAAAATATTTTGGATGATTACAAAATAGCACCAACATATTATGAAGTTTATTTTTCTGGGTTCGATATAAGTTGAGAACTTTAAAAAGTTACTTGTTTTAATAAAAGCTTTTCATGTCGTGCAACAAATATATTTTTAAATAGTACATGAAAAGTTTATTTGGAGTAGGGAATGATTAATTATTTGGTGCATTTATCAGATTTTTTAACTAAAAAACCCAATTACTTGTGAATTTTGACATATGAGATCCAACATCTCACTAAAAGTTTGAAATTCTTAAGTCAGAAGCCAACTTGTTCTGCATTAAATGCAGTCAACATTTACAGTAATGTGACACATTTTTCATTAAGTGAGGTGTGGATTAAGTAGACCAATATAAAATATGAAAGCTCTCGTGATCTAGGAAACTTCTCAACCCCCACCCCACCCACCCACCCACCCACCATGAAGATAGAGGAAGTGGAGATGGAGCTTTTTCTAAAGAATAAATGAATGGTCCCAAAGTCAAAACCTCATGCCCTTGTACATCATATCCACCCCACATATAGGCGTGGCAAGGTTTTATGCTTGGACTTTCATTTTGAATCAGGGTCGTTAGTTGAAAATTATAGTTAATGGTTCGATTTAATCATTGATTTGGTTTATGTTTATTAAAATTAATGAACTCAGTTTGGTTTCGATTATAATGCTCCCTAATTTTAAAAATTGTCAATTTGGAGTCATCCGTTATTTGTTTTTAAATTAGCAACCACCATCGTCTTTAAATGAATTCACTGTTCAAGATCTTTATTAGTTGATGAAAATAGACAATTCCCAACAACCATTTTTTTAGATGGTCATAATTTTGTCTATTGGAACTGAAAAACCATCAAATCCAAATCTAAAACCGTAAATCTATATATGATAGTTTATTTTAATTTTCCAACAATTCTATGAACCAACGGTTCGAAATCGTACTTACACCTATATATATGTATAGATTTATTCAAGATTCTTAAAAAATCATGATCATAGTCTTGACACTCGCATTTTGAAATGCTATAATCCCAATCCTTAGTTGTAAAAAGCTTATTCCAAAAAACATAAACTCCCAAATCATGAATAAGGATTCTACCATCCTTTATGTTATAAGCTTATAAGGTATTATTTGTTAGTGAATAATAGGGATTGATATATAAATATAAAGCCATCAAATATGACTTTAGTCAGCATCTAATCTTTCACTAGTTTATTGTCCTAATATTGACAAACTGCATGATTGCAGGAATTAATATAAGAACACACTTTGTCCTTTTCTTTCATCTTTTAACAGGCACACTGCGTCAGCACTGCCATCACAACCTAATTCTTTTGTATATTATCTCTTTTCACTTCTCTTTTTCATGAATCTGTATTTTATATTCCATGGTATTCTATTATTTAAATGCTACACTTAGCTTATTATGTTTACAAATTTATATGTTTAAATAAAATTTAAATATATATATATATATATATAAATATAAACATTCAATATGAGTTAAAAATTTAATGTAGCATTTACTCGATCTTGCAGCCCAGATGTCAAAATAATGGTTTCCACTTTAAATTCAACACAAATTCAAATAAAGTAAAATAAATCATGTGAATTCACAATAATTCAAAGGTCAACCATAGTATACACAAGATCTCAATTTCATAGATCTATTATTTTTTATTTAATTTCTTCTATTTCTAAAGTCAAAACAAATCATCAAAGTATCATAAAGACAGATTTTCAAAGCCTATACAATACAGATTTTATGCGCAAAAAAAATATTAAAAAAAAAAAAACAAATTCAGGCAAGAACAAGTCAAATTTGCTCTTTTAGCATGCTATAAAGTTGCTACAGACTCAACACACACTCACACACTAACTTCCAGTCATGGATTCTTCACCACCACTTCTAACACTCCTCCTCCTCCTCACACTCGCCGTATTCGGCCGCACCGCTGCCGCTGCACCACCCTACCCCAAGGAAGCCCACCCCACCAAATCAGGCTACTTAACAGTCAACTCCACCACAGGCTCAGCCATTTTCTACACATTCTATGAATCCAAAACTCCCCCTAAAAACACATCACTCTCCAAAACTCCAATCTTGATCTGGCTTCAAGGCGGGCCGGGCTGCTCATCCATGCTAGGCAACTTCCGCGAAGTCGGGCCGTGGTTAGTAAACCAAAACCTCACACTTGAAGCCAACCCAGGCCCGTGGAACAACATCTTCGGCCTACTCTTTCTTGACAATCCTATAGGCACTGGATTCAGCATTGCTGCCTCACCTCAAGAAATCCCAAGAAACCAATATGATGTTGCCAAACACCTATTTATCGCAATCGAGAAGTTCATTTCTCTTGATAAATCGTTCAGAACCAGGCCAATCTACCTCACTGGTGAGAGCTATGCTGGGAAGTATCTCCCAGTGCTTGGATACTACATTCTGAAAAAGAACTCTCTCTCATCAAGAGAGACAAAGATAAATCTAGCTGGCGTTGCTATTGGCAATGGATTGACTGATCCTGAGATCCAAGTGTCAACTCATGCTGAGAATTCTTACAACCTTGGATTGATCAATGCAAAACAAACAACCCTTTTGGAGAAACTTCAGTTAGACACTATTGGATTCGTCAAAAGTGGAAAATGGAGTGATGCCACAAATTCAAGAAACAAAGTACTAAATACGTTAACAAACATGACAGGATTAGCCACACTTTATGATTATAGAAAGCTAACCCCTTATCCAAATAGGGTAGTGGTGGAATTCTTGAACAACGTGGAGGTGAAGAAGGCCTTGGGAGTGAAGGAATCAATGGTTTTCGAGCTATGCAGCGCCACTGTGGGGTCCGCATTGCACGAAGATGTGATGAAGAGTGTGAGGAACATGGTGGAGTTCTTGGTGAAGAGGACTAGGGTGTTGCTATATCAAGGGCAGTGTGATTTACGAGACGGTGTTTTTTCGACTTTAACTTGGGTGGAGAAGATGAAGTGGGAAGGGATTGGCAAGTTTTTGGAGGCAGAGAGGAAGGTGTGGAGGGTTGATGGATTGCTAGCTGGATATGTGCAGCAGTGGGAAAGGTTGAGCCATGCTGTGGTGTTGAATTCAGGCCATCTTGTGCCTACTGATCAGCCTGTTAATGCTCAGGTTATGATTCAAGATTGGGTTTTGGAGAGGGGGTTTTTTGGGGGTGAGAATGAGAAAAATGGAGAATGAATTTTAGGGGTGATACTGGAGATTTTTGGGCATTTTGGTAGTACTATAAATTGGTACTAGTTTTTAGGTTTAAAAGGCATCAATCTTGTTTGATTTTGATGGAAATAAGTAAGTGTTCAAAAATTGTTATTGGGCTAGGTGAGTGTGAATCAATCTTGTTGTGTAATTGGGATTCTCATAAATTTGTCTTCAATGAAAGTAAAAATTTTATTGCATATCTTTCTTGTTTCAAGAAAGTATAGTGTCCCCACGAGCATGATATAGTAGTAAAACATAAGTTAAAAATATTAAGGATAAATATTACTAGTGTCCTCCAAAATTGGTTGAACACACCCCAGAAAAAGTGTTCCGACCTTTCTTATAGAACACTCAAAAAAAATTGTGGGATGTTAAACCGACCCTGTTCATACAAATATAAAACATATTCGACCAAGAGCGACGAACGTGATTATAGGTGTTGGATCAGTGTTGATCAAAGATGTTCAACCAATCTTGTTCACACAAACATGAACATATTCAATCAGGAGCGGCAAAAATGATTATAGGTGTTTGATCGGTTCTGATCAAACACTCAACTTTAATGTCAGTGTTCTATTTATACTTGCATAACACTCCTAAAAGATGTGGGGGTGTACTTAGTTGAAGACTTAAGACACCCATACATAAATGTAATCCCAAATGACCATATATATGTAGTAGAAGACTTAAGACACCCACACATAAATGAATCCCAAATGGCCATATATATAATCAACCTATCCGACAAATTTACATATTTAGGGTCGAATCAAATCCCCAACCTCCAAAAAACTATACAAACCCAATAAGAAATATGATCCAATCCAAAATCTAAATCAGGTATGAACTTAACCTTTGAGAAAATATTCAATTGACAATCTTTAACCGTTATAAACTATACAAGAAAGAATTCCTGCTAGCGATTTGCCGCAGCGGTCAGTAAATTTTGGTAAACCTACACCTTCCGATTCTATAAAGAAACGCTGAAATATTTTCTTCATCTGGGTATCTCATCACCAGGGTGAAGAACAAAAAATAAATGCTCAGAAAGAGAGATTATATACAAAATTAACAGGAGCCCTGTGTCAGTTTAAGACGGGAGGCTAATCTGTCTACAAAATTGTGGTCCGGGCAAACTATAAGGACGATAGTGTCTTTCTGAACCATTCCGACAGGCGCTTCATTTTTGTGGAGAGCTCTGCATTTTTCCCAAAGTATGACTCGGCATTTGACAGCACAACTTGAATATCGTGCTTCATAGCGTCTAGACTCCTGTAGTAATTATTCTCTAATCTAGATTGGATTACTTCCAGAGACAAGGGAACAGGGAACCTGTAAAGTTATGAAGTTTGATGATCATTTAGAAAGTAAAAATCATATAATAATATAAAGGCAAATTACATTAACTACCCTTCGCATAAAGAGATTTGAAATGCCACTCAAATTAGAGTGGAACATAAACTCCTAAAAATTAGTTCAAAATGAAAGCAAGGGATTTCAAATCCGTATCAATCCAAACAACCACCAATAAATTTGTTACTATGACTTTCAGGTTTCAAATGCACCCCCAAATCCTTCAATCCAAAAGCAACCTTGAGGTTTCGCCTATTTACAAAAATAACTCCATTATGCTTCAAAATTACAAATATCCCATTGAGGTATTACATTACAATCACCTACCGGGATTTGTACTTCTCTTAATAAAGAAAAAACCTGAACATGTGCGATAAGTGTTGGAAAAAAAGGGGAAATATCAAGGGTGGCCTCTGAAAGTTTTGAAAACAGCTTGGTATTTTTTATTTTAATGTTTTGGTAAATAGGCTAAATATCAAGGGTAGTTATTGTAATTATCCCTAATATAAACAATATGGATATTATATCAAGTGCTAAAAAGAGATAATAAGAAAAAAAAAAAAAAAAAAAAGACGTAGCAAGTTGAAAAGTCAAGATGTGATAATGGAGAATGACATGCCTGTTTATAAAGTGTGTCTTCTGAGAAACTTGTTTCAATTTGTTAACCCCATAATGATCCTGCAAGAGATACAGTGATTAGATCTGATTTTCAACTCAATTACTCCGGCACTGAACCCGGAAGAGAGGTCTCTACCTGAGATTTGTATCCTGACTGCTCCAACTTGGCAAAAGCATGAATCAGCTTATCTCTTGTATCATCATCAATATGAGGCTGCTCCCAGTGAGTAGCAGTATCGGTATCATGAAGTTCCCAGGGACTGTGATTATGTGTTTCAGGGTCACTTTTGTACTTTACAGAATATCTTTCCCATGGACTGTCGGGATAATCCAAAGATTTGGGCTTCACATTCACAATTCGGCCTTCCCACCAATCCCCATCCCCCTCATCCTCATTCTTCCACCAAACTTTGCATTTATCTCGGGAGGTCCAATTTCTCACCACAGATGCATCATACCTACTTTTCTCAACAAGAAAATCTGGAAACCCAGTCACCTCTGGCAGAGTCAAATCAAATGATTGACCTACTACATCAGACAAAGGATCTACAAATTTAAGTGTCATTTTACAGCAGCTCTCCCCAGAACCTGGATGTGTTGCATACTTAAGGCCTTCAACCCGACAAAATTCAACGGCTCTGACGTTCCGCTTCATACTTTCCCAAGGACCCCGAATCCTAGATTGAACATGATCTATGTACTCCTCATGGCCCTGGAGGAGTATAAAACAAATAAGATGATGACTGAATATAAAATAATATAAAAGGTGAAAAATAAATACATGGGAGAGATCAAAAGCAATTATGCACCTACCTGTCGCAAATATACAACATCATCCCCAAGTTGGGGTATATATCGGGACCCTTCCTCATGCGCAGACAGCATCAACCAGGAACTTTTTCCTGTTTGATTCAATTTCCTTGGGGGACTAGTTTCACGGGTATAATTATTACTTCTCTTGGTTCTCGTGGATCTTAATCGAACTGAGTTCCTGGATAATGATTTCCACTCTCCAGAGGAGTTATCTTCACCTCTGCTTGGAGAAACATTGGCAACATCAGTTGATGCATCTTCCGAATTCTCATGGGGTTCCCCAAATTTAATGTTGATTACTGATAAGTTCGGCTCACGGGCAGTCGACCTCAATCGATTAGACCTGGCCCTACGAACCCCTTCTGGTGGAATTTCAATTTCTTCATCCAGGTTATATTTTCCAACATTGGAAGTGCTTGCTTCCATGCTACCAGAGTCACCTTCTGGATTACTTCTACATCTTGAAGGCTTTGACCTTCTATAAACGGCTGTAAACATCCTTTTATTTGAATCCACTTTCGACGAGTCCTCCAAATGGGACCTAGATGAAGCTCCATTCAACAGACCCTTTGATTCTGGGGCTCCATGACAATCTTTGTTATCTAAGTCTGGAACTGCTAAATCTGAATTTTTTTCTGCCTCCAGGTTTTCATGTGTTGCAACATATTTGCCTGTATCTTCTGCCGGACATGCAAAAAGCGCTTTTCTTGGGTTATCATTGTCTCTTGAAAGAGTACCAGAGGTTATCCGCAACTTTATTGGGGTTTGAGTGCCATTCTCCAACTTAACTTGGTTCCCTGTCTCATTTGCACAGGTAAGAGAAGGCATTGACGTGCCATTGCAAACCTGCTGACTCGAGGATGCATCATCGTTTTTGCCCTCTGCCAAGTGCCCCTCAACATCATTTTCTCTCTCCGAATTTCCAGGCATACTGTTCCCACAAGATCTCTCTTTCTTATGAACATTTTCTTCCTCATTTTGAATTCCTGAACTTGGCAGTTCTGTCTGAGGCTCCTCCAGAAAGGTTAAAACTCCATTGGCAACAATTTCTGCTTCAATGTTCTGATCAAGAACTGAACCAGAGGCCGGAAATAACCCTGCTGACAAAGGTTCTGCCATCCTCAATCTCTTAGAAGTGCGAGCCCTGGCCCCACCCCAAGTAATTGAACCATCATTGCGTCCTCCAAGGAGGTCTGTGTTGCTACTTTCCTTGTTATCACCATCATGACATTCCATCTCTTCGAAATGATTATTTGTTCCATTTACTTTCTGAGAAATCATATATGATGAGCCTGTTTGATCATATTTTGACACAGAGTTTTGCTGCGACACATATTTACTAGGATCACGATTTGGCAATTTTAGAATTAACCTTTTCCTGTTCCCAGCATTAGAATGAGATTCATGATAAGAATGAGGCTGATCTATTCCGACAGCGTGGTCCGACAATATTTCTTTTCCCTTGAGATTTTCATACCGTTCATTTCGCAAAGATACATCAGATTCTTCACTTTCAAAGCTTGAGTCTTGCAATGTTGATCCACTTTCAGATGAACCAATGTCAGAGCCATTTATGTCTCCATCTGTAGATGCTCCCGTGATACGAGAGAACAGATGAAGTGCATTTCTGGCAGCAGCTCTCCGAGGTCTTGACTTTGATGAGGACTTCTTACTCAAAGATTTTCTGCCATTACGTGACTTTCTATTTTGGTTTTTCCTAATAGAACTGTCATCACACTCATCCAAATTCTTCCTCTTCACACGCCTCCCGGAAGATGTCATGATCTCCACCTAAAAAGATAATAAAATCAACCAGTCATACCAAAGTGGACCCAACTTAACTCAGTCAATCCCCTCCCCTCCCCCCCACCCAAAGGAAAGGCAATAAACAGACAACTAAAACAAAAGTTTTAGAACAAAGGAGATCACCTTTTGCTTCTTTCTCTTGGATCGACGGCGGCCATCTCTGAGCGAGTCCTCAGCCTCACTGTCCCCGGAACTGCATTCAGGCTCATCAGAATCAGAACTCAAACTTACTTGCTCCCCTCCAGATGAGTAATCTTCTGTTATATGATACTCCGAATCATTATCATCACTATGCATCTCAATTTCTGGTTCCCAATCCATTGCATCAATAAACTCAGGTAGTGGATCAATTATTGTATCCAAGTCCACTATGGGGAGCATGTGATAATCAGGGTCCAGACTGAAATCCACGCCCACAGCAAATCTCAGAGATGATGGGCGCCAGTCAATTCCAAGAGCTCCCAGCCGCCGTTGTTGATACTTACTCTGATAAGGTTCTGGGTATGGTATCATTGCTGGTATTGCCAACCCAGAAAAGCCATAGTGAGAAAACGGCATATCAATAACAGAAAGATGTGTATTATCACAAAATTTATCAAGAAGGGAGTCAATGTACCAGAATCACAAAGGAGATCTTGCATATTCCTTCGATAGGGAGCAAGCTGGGTTTCCTGTATTGATCATGTAAGCATCATACCACTGATAAAAACATAGGCAACTTCAATACATGTATTGAGCTTATTATTGGTTCTCATGCCTCACAAATAGTGTCAACTTAATAAAGCAGAAGTTATACATTTTACAGATTGCACAAAAGGCATAAGAAAACAAGGTTCACATGAAACTAAGAGCATCAATCTCAGGAGATACTGATAAAAACTATTCATTGAGCCAGCAGCCATTACAAAAGAGAACATATGGTATAAGTATAGAGGCGCCAACCTGGTCAAGGACATTTCCATGTGTATCCTGAATAAGTGGGCGATAGTCCCCTAAAAAGAACTGTTATCAAGAACATAACAATATTAAGTAATTAATCAGTTAACAAACAAACTGAAAAATGCTAGTGCAAGAACATACCTGATCATATTTAGCATCTCTCTGAGATTCACCTTGACCGGTGCTCAAAATATATAATTGACCAACATCATCAGAAAGAATAATAGACGTACCATCCCTGGATGATCAAGAAAATAAAATTAGAATCAGATTTTAACAAATCAGATGTGGCTGCAGATTGTTCAAATGTTCCTCATAACTACTAGATTTGTCAAATGACGGGATCATGTTAGCTGCTGCATCTTCTTTACTCTTGAATTTCTAAATGTACAATATTTCTAATTACCGTGTACAGCAGAACCAATAACTTGCATAATCAAATATACATGTAACCGGATTTTCCCAAGTCCATTGTAGTGGACAACAGGCGATCCAATGGCCTTACACATGTTGCTGGAACAAGGAAATTTTACCATCACCTTATCAATGTATCACTCTTATCACAAGACAGTCAAATATAACACTATACACAGGGCAAAATTGACATGCTTCGCACTTAACTCGTGATGAGATTCATGAAAAATGAGCCACACTATTATATTATCTCCTTACTACATTCAAAAGTAAAAGGTGACGAGAAAATTGAGAAATAAAAAAGGCAAAGACCAAAGAAGAGCAAGACAATGAATCAGAAAAGAGATTTAAGTATTTTTGTTATTGTATATTAACTCACGGTGAAAACTTCCCATCAACCAGTTTGAACGGGCCAACTTCATATGTGCGAATTGGTATACCTTCCCATATCTGCAGACGCAGATAAAAAATCAGATGGGGTGAAGTGTGAAGAGTAAATAAAAGACGCTGTGTGTAAATTGATTACAAACAAGAAAAGCTGAACTTACGTCCCACACTATTGTTTTTCCATCATATCCCGCACTCATTGCGATTCGAGGATTGAAAGGATGCACATCCAGTACATAGGTCTAAAAAAAAAAAAAAATTAGCGAAGTGAGTTATAAGCAGGCGTGATGGTCCACACAAACACCATAAACTAATATAGTGTCAAGAACAATGGGAGGTATAGAAGTACAAAGGTATTGTACTATCAGTAAGATGTTGCAGGTAAGGCAGTATCCATCTAGGAATCTTCACATATAACAGAAAATATGCATGATAACCGCAAATGTTGAATATAACTCCTGGTGTATCATAAATTCTTTTGCTGCCAAAAAATGCCATGCAGGTCACATGCTCTTTTAGAGATGTGCAATTAAAATGGCAGACAAAATTCAACATATTCATCAAGTACTAATAACAAGACAAGAAGAAAATGGCTTGCAACAGATTGGGGTCACACTGCCGTTGGAGAGATTTTGAGAGTTTATTAGCCAAGGTCCTCATCAATGTTAATAGAAATGAGGAAAGAAGATCTACTTCAACTGATGTTTCAAGTTCTAACCAAAACAAACCTTATCATGAGCTAGCGTGGCTAGATCAATCTCCCCGTTAAAAAGGAGCCAAAAAGGAGCCAAGGTAACATCATGATCAGACACTAATATGTTTATCAATGATAACATAATCAGAGTTCTTACAAGAGTTCACACCATCATCAAAAAGCATGTAATAAAATCGACAGCTGGGATATGCAAAAGATACTGAGATTCATTAATTTCTACTTCAACTGAAGAAACTAAATTAAACAAGAAAACCTCCACTTGTTTATTTGTACGTCACCAATCTTCAAAAAAAAAAAAAGTTCAAAAAAGGAGGGGGAATCAAATTAACTATAATAGATGCCACAGAAAGAAAACGAACACAATAAATAAAAAGCAAATCAGAAACAGTTGTCAGACAAATTTACAAGAAAATAGGAACCAAGACCACTGTCATGAGAAGCATTGTCAACAGCATTACGCGATGACCAAAAACTTACAGAATCAGTGTGACCAGTCAGAGAATGAACTAGGCTACCATCAACAGCATTCCATACACATATTCTGCAATCTGCAAATAGTGAAAAACTAATGTAAGGATGATTAACACATTTATATACACAGATAACTACGTTTTGAGTATCCAAAATAGAACAGCTTCTCAAATGAGACGACCATGATGATGGATTTTATTGTATAAAAACTAAACACACACCCCTCACCACCACACCCCCCCCCCCCCAAAAAAAAATTAGAAAGAAGAGAAGGAGTTCTTTATGAACTCAATCTGCTTAAAGCATTAGAACCACAAGTAGGGAGAGTAAATGAAGTATTACACCACGAAAAAAGTGAACCTAATTCAGTTAGGGAGAAGATAATTTCAATATCCATGTAGCCATTTCATTGAAATTAGCAACTTAACCTCATTATAGCACAAGAAATTTCAGATCTGCCACAACAAAATTTGCATCCGAAAGTGACAAAGCCGTTCTTGTTCCAACATATCAATTACACAATTGTGGGCCTTAGCAACATACCCATTATAGCTGCAAGAACAAAACGGTTATCTAGACTCCATGCAATCATATTTACACCACGAGGGGTAGGAAGAATTCTCTGGCGTGGTCCTCCCCGAGGAGGTTGAGGTGGCATTGGAGGTGGTGGAACTTTCAAGTGATAAGCTCGTATCCATCTCCCAGTCTTTCCCTAAGCGAAATCAAAGTTTCAGAACAAGAGGCCATATATCAGATGAATGTATACATGGAAACTGCACAAATTATGTGACAAGGTAAAATGTAACAAGACTCAACAGTGTGAATGGATAAAAACTCACATGAGACCTCCGTGATCTCGGTATCCAAATGATTGCACTACCATCACGAGAGCACGTGACTATATTATCATGATTGAACCTGCAAATCAATCAGCCATCAACCAAAAAAACTGGACCAGACCAAATTCTTCGGGTATATACAAGAAAAACAGCAAAATTTTCAACTAAAATGCAGTATAAGAATGGGTGACAAGAAGTCAAGAACACACCATGTATTTTTGAATTTTGGGAGAGTGTCTTCCTTTGAGGCATCGGACAAAGAAAAACGGGCAGCCACAGCACAACCACTGGATTCCAGCATAGGAAAAATAATTACTACCTAAAACATCAAATTTCACACAAAACATTATCAACTCAAACCAACCTGAACTGCACATAGTTTACATCATTCTCATGACCAGATAAAATATCTATCTCATGATTAGGTTGTTCTGTATCATCAGCGCTGGATTTACAAGCATTCCAAACCTGTAAAGATCAGTGTCCAATCAGTGTTCACGCGTACAAAACGTAGGAGTAGCAAACAATATGAATTGTCATTCTATGCTATCAGATACATAATCATTCACATTTTTTGAAGTTGATATTTTGATTATATCGGGACGTGTTTTTTTTTATTTGAGAAAACATGAAATGATAAGCTTGCAATATAATTCAAGTCCACAATCTTGATTATATAATCATTCCCATTTTTTGAAGTTGATATTTTGATTATATCGGGATGTGTTTTTTTTTTTTTTTGAGAAAACATGAAATGATAAGCTTGCAATATAATTCAAGTCCATACTCTTGCAAGTGTGTCCGAGCTTCCAGTGACAAAAACAGTTCCGCTAGCATTGAATGCACAACAAAAGATCTGGTGGGACGGTTGTGCAATGCTGGATGCAGGGACGTTGTTTCTCCCTAAAGCATTAAATCATTTCATACATTTGATACACAAAATTGACAATAAAATACAAATTCAATTGAGCAGCAACCAACCAGCTTGAGGATCAGGAGGTTTTGGTACATATATACGTGGAGCGATCTGGGAATATCTAGCATCCCAAATTCGACAAGACCCGTCATCAGATGACCTGCCACAGAAATATAGAAATGATCAAGAACAAGAAAATGTAAAACGTGAAAAAGAAATTAGAAAACAATCTGCTCAAATCGAATAAAATATGAACAGAAGGTTTTAAGTTTTGACAGCTAAAAGGTTTGTGTTTATATCAGCTCAAGAAATAGAAGAGTTCTGAATAAGTAACATTGCCAAAATTGTCATAAAAAATAATGGATAGATAGGAACAATACCAAAGGAAAAGCACATCAACAAATATTTGAGAAATTTCTGAGAAGTTATAAAGCAATCTCATGATTTAAAGATCCAAAACCAACTCATATGTTCTTTTCCAAAGAGAAGGGGTGGAGCCTCCTTAAAAAACTTCTTATTTTCCACATAACACTTCCAGTTAGGAAATAATGGCCGGAAATTTGTGGGCTAAAAATTATGGAGTCAAAAGTTGCCAGAAACAATTTCCCAGCAGAATCCATATTCTAAATATTACTTCTTGACTTAATACAATCCGTGGAGGTACTTTGGTCCCATCTTGCATAAACATTGCACACAAGCTTTTACCATGACTCCTTACAAGTCCATTGATCTGAATGATGTGTTGCTGGCTTTGTGCATGCGTGATTTATTTGTTGATAAGTCTAAATTACCAGATGTTTGAGAAATCAATTAGACAGTCAACCAAGCAAAATGACAAAAGTAAACTCACGACAAAAGCTGATAGAAAGCGCCTGGTCTTGGACTGAATGCAATTGCAGTGACAGCTCCTGTATGACCCCGTAATACAGAGATTGGTAGCCCATCAGCTAGGCGCCACTGTCATTATGAAAAAGGCTAATCATATAGCCAATTTTGGAAAAACAAAAATTATTTATAAAAATAAAAAAAAGACACACACTTGCCACAACAGAAATCTTACAACTCGGATTATGCAATCATTCGAAGCAGAAGCCACTAAACTGTTGTTCACATTCACGGCCAGGTCAGTTATGTCACCCTGCAAACCAAAGATCAACCAATGAAGTGAAATAAAACAAAATAGAGTAGAGGGAAATGTGCATGCCTCAAGATCATTAATTTCATAGTTTTACTCACTTCATGGCCCCGGCAGCTGGCTAAGCAATACGCAGTTTCCATTGACCAAATTTTGACAAGACGATCATCAGAGCCTGTGATGACATATCTACCAGACCGATCAAATATGGCTGCATGCAAGTAGATCTGTTAGATTGATACAAAGTACCATTGTTGGCAAATATATCGAATTATGGTGTATAAATCAACTTAAAAGGTCTGGATATACAAATGAAAATGAGTGTAGGGGATGCAAAACCAGAGGGAAATATGAGCATCGCTAGATCAATCTAATGCAGTCTTAAGAGAAAATGCATTAACAGAACCCATCATTGATGCCGTCAATTCAATACTTGAAGAAAGCCCTCTTGATTACTTCTGAGGTTCAATATTTTTTAAAGTATTTTTGCCATGCAGAAATCATCCATAGCTATTGGTTGCATAAATCCAAGTGAGAGTACATCAAGCAGGAAACCATAAACTTGATACAAAATAAGGTTACCCATTCAAGCTAAAGCAAAAAGATATACCAACATGATCCTCATCCATGATAACAAAAAGCGTCAACAAGCATCTAACAATGAACTGTTGATTTTCACTTTCTGTTCCACAGAACTATAAACCTAAAGGTGGAACTCACCACAATAAACAGCATTACGATGTCCTCTGACACTTTTAATGTTCTGCATCTTCTGCACCATAGTGGATGGTTTTGCAATAGCATAACAAGCAGCTCGGGTGGAGGAAGCTCGGTGATGCCTAGTAAAACCACCTCCAATTTCCCTTAAACTTAATCCACGCACTTGATCTGCCAATTTGTGAGGCCAGCGCATGTAGCTTGGGGGATGCATACTTTTGTTGTCCCTCTCATTGTAATCACCTTAAGCAAGAGAGAATATATCAGAAGTTTCAAATGACCTAATGGAAACAAGGACAACACAGGCATGGACAGGCTCTACTCAACCTAATCTTAAGTTATATGCTGCAAACCACAGATAAGGGCAAGTACAGCATCTCTTTGACAATTCAGCTTAACTTAAAAAACATCTCTACTGATTTTTATGAACCAAAGAATCTACTACTAAAACAGCATAACCACACAATAATGGAGTGAGATCTAATGTAACCAAATTGAAGAAAAATTGAATGACGTCATCAAGCTATTTTACATACTGGCCAGAAGTGAAAAAGATCCAGTTCCGAGCAGAGTAGGAACAGTAGCTGCATTCACTATATTTCTGCCAATTACATCTCGTGAAGGAGCAACTGCACCTAGGAGTAATTGCTTCAGAAGCTTTACCAAGTGATCTTTTTCAACATGGGGATGCCTGAGAAAAAGTTCAGTTGTACAAATCAAATCATGATAATACCAGTCAATGAAGAAAATGGGAAAGATTCAATAATAGATACTACCTTTCCACCAGCTTATTATAACTTAGGGGAAAAGATATGCCATCATCATTTTCATCTCCACTGGGCATCCCACTACGGGAATACCAGGCATGATATCTTCTGGGTAAAAGTTGGTGCTCCAATAGTTCATTCCAAAATTGCCCATAAGTTCTGTGGCATGGTCCAGCCGAGAGAAAATGCATAATCAGAAAATATATCTCTCTGAGGTCAATATCCACATCAGCTTCAGTATGTCCTTTCTCCAACTCTGACTCATTGGCTTTTCCACTCTCCTTATTAGAGAAGCTCAAAGATTTAATATTCACTGGAGTTGTATTTCCAGTGGGAACAAATTTCCGCAGAGCCATATACCCTAAGAAGTTCACATTCATCACACGGTCTTCCCAGGATTTTTTTATTTTTTAAATAAAAAGGTTAAAAAAACTACAATTACAGACAAAAATTGAGTAGTACGCTATCATTTAATGAACTTTAAGTCTGTAAGTGGCAATGAAAGGAAGATAGTCCAGCAAAATGTAAGAGGGGTCAGTAAACACAACAATTAAAAGAAGACGAGTTCATAGCTTACCCAACATGACATAGAAAACATACAATATGTGTATTGTCAGAAGAAAGCATTCACAGCAAAAACTATAGCCAAAGTCTATCATGCAAATATGCAACTAAGCAAAGAGGATAGCTTACAAAAAAAAAAAAAAAAACAGGTTCAATACCATTGTAGCTTATTCAAATATTAAACTAGTTTGTCCCCCTCATTGTTATTAGCTAATAGCAATAAAAGGAGACATTCTTTTCTAGTTACTCTCTCTATCAGACATACAATTTGTCAACAAGAAGAAAAAAATTACCGGCAATTGAAACTTCTTCAGTTTTGGTCAAATACACATCCCCCAGGCGCACCCACCCCAAACCCCCAAAAAAGTAAAGAAATATAAGAAAAAAGAGGAAAACAATCCTTCAATAAAGTAATAAAACGCCTGTTTAAATATATAAAATTTAAAAAAAAAATCACAGTAACACTCTCAGCATTGATTCCATGTCTTTTCTCCTCTCTCTCTCTCTCTCTGAAGATGAGACGCATTGTGACCTCTTAGAAACCAAGATACTCCTATATGACACAATTATTTGCCAGAATTTTCAGAAAATTTTTACAATTCTTGATCTCTCAACAGTACAGTGAAAACATTCAAACATGAATCAAGTAAACCCAGAATAATTTCAGTTGGCAGATGATAAACAACATGACCAACATAGATCACAAGGCTCTTGGACAAATAAAAGAGCGAATTTTGAATAAATCTCAAACATGAAGCGCCAACGTAAAATATACTTAAACCAACATAAACGCAATTGCAAAACTACTTGAAATCTTATGCACCAAATATTTCACTTCCACATGAACAACTAATTATTTCAAGATTGCGAATATATAATCAAATCAAAATATAACCCTAAATTAAAAAATAACCTGAACCTAGGCAAGCGATAGAATAATTATACCTCTTGAGTTGTCTGAGCACCCTAATCCAAAACTTTAAATTCCAAAACCCTGACCAAACATCTCCCATGCGCATCACACTGTAGCATTGAAAAACAAAACCCTAAAAATTCAGCTCCCCACACTTCGCACTGCCACACAACATGTAAATACACAAATATTACACATTAAAAATCATTCAATTAAAGATCCAATTTCCACATGCAAAAAAGCCCCACAATATTCTGGACACTGAGAACATAATTACTGAACTCCCCCTCTTTTCTAGGTTTTTCAATTTATATATTTACCTGTAATACAGTGCCGCAACAGAAGGAACAATGGAGTTTGTCACTGAGACAGAGTGGAGAATGGGGATCGAATTTGACAAAATTTTGGGCAACAATATATAATTTCGATATCTTGTTCAAGAAAACAAATCAAAATGGATACAAATGACGAGAAAGGGGAGAATTGATGTTGAATATTTTAATTGAATATTAGATATATTGGAGGGAGCTCTGAGTTTTTGCATACAACACTGTAGTTTGGTTTGTAGGGAAGAGAGTTTGGAGAGAAGTGTAGAGAGAGAGAGAGAGAGACGATACGATGCGTTTTCGTGTATATATATCTTTACGCCCACTCTTCTAAAAAGATACCTTCAGTTTGGAAATATATGAAGGCATGGGTTATTGCAATGTAGTCCTCGTTCTATCCTAAATATCATTATAACCTGCAAAAAAACATATTTGCTCCATCTGATAATGTGCTTTCAATTTATTTAATTTTTTACTTTCATGTTTAAATATTAAATTCCTAATTTCGAGTTTATTTGAATTTATTATCTATATTTTATTTTCATTTTTTCCCAATTCTTTCTTTAATAAAACTAGATAGAACATTCAATCTTGTTTGAATTTAGTACATTTATTTTATTTTATTAGAAAATAAAATAACATAGTTTATTTTTTGTTTAAAATGGATTTTTGTACTTTCAATTTAATTTTTATTCCCTTAAGTTATTAGCTTACATAACATCTAAGTTCTAATGCAAATGAAAGTAAAAGAATATGTTTTTTAGAAATAAAAATATCGGTATATCAGTGAAACATAATTAAAAATATAAGAGCCTAACTCGACCAAAAAAGAAATAGGAACATAATAAATAAGAATACATAGGAACATTACTCAAACAAATGTACATAAATATAATGTATATAGATATTAAAATAATTTATTTTGTGGTAATATATTATTTGATAATTGATAAATATAATGGTTAAAATATTATATGGAGTGATAAATAGGGCCATAAAAAGAGTTTATGATAATTAAAAGTTGCATGAGAAATTTTATTGTACAAACAAGGATAAAAATCAGAGTCGAACACATCCCTAAATAAATTGTGCGTCAGTTGTGGGCCCGAAAACTATTTTGATACCTAATTCGACACTATATCTAAAAAGAACTAAAATTAATCAATATGTTCTTAACGTATTAAATACAGACACATATATTACGTTTAATCATTTATTCCTTTTTTTGCCAATATTTTATATGTTTAATTGCAAAAAAAAGCACAATCTTTCACAATTTTGTCATGATCTTTCAAATTTGAAAAAATAAATAACCAACTTAATATAGTTTTACAATTTGAATCACGAATATGTTTTACAAGAATTGCTAACTTTTTTAACCAAATTTTACACATTAGATCACACATTGTCCCAAAAAGATAATTAATAGATAAAAAGTTTGTACTACAAAAATGTCGAACTTTCATTATTTCTCGACTAAATATATTGCAATATACACACCATACATCATATCATATTTTATAATGAGAACAAGAAAGTGCTAGGATTATTTTTTCGAGTTTTTAAATGCTTAATAAATATAATTTGCAAATCATTTATATTATGAATTTGTTAGATAAGTAATTGAATTTTTTTTTTAAATTATATTATAATCAGAATCCATTTAAAAAATTTATAGATGACGACGGACATATTGAAGAGTAAAATATCAAGAATTGAAAGATATATAACTATATATTTTGAATTTTCAAATAAAAAATAAAAAAAATAAAAAATGGTTTTTTTACACATTTTAAATGTGAAGTTGGAGTGGTATATATAAATGTATAGTAAATAATATTAAATATAAATTGAGCCAAAATTATAACCGGACACTAAAAAGTCACTTATGTGCATCAATATACGTTATAGAACTATTGCAATATATAAGTTGATTTTTCTAAAAAAAATAAATTAAGGATTGGGCTTGAAAACCGCAAACTTGATTGGGTCGTATCATTCTGGCCCGTTGCAGGCCCGATAAGCAAACGCAACCAAAACCCGCTTGTGACCTGACAGAGTCCGAACCAGCCACTGGCATTTGCCACCTTACACCCGCATTACGACGTCGTGGTGTTGTCAACCTGATTCCTGCAGACAACCAGACTCCGCTCTAATCTCCAAGTTGAGTTCAATTCAGGTAATTTCAAAATCCCCAACGAAGACATTACGAGATGGCGTCGCCGGTTATATCACCTGAGGACGTGCTAGAGACTCTCATGAACGACGGCACGATCGACTCGATTCGATTGAAGATAATTAATCAGCTAAAAGCTAATGTGAGTCTTAATGCATGTAATTTCGTGAGCTTATGCTTGTGTGGATGCGTTACTTTATTTATTATTTTTTTTTTCGTAAAGGATTATTATGCTATGATCTGAGGATTTACGTTTTGGAAGTGTATATCCTCTGTGTTCCTGCAATGATATTTTGTCCGTGGTGTCAAATTCTTGGGAATTCCCCCTTTTTTTTTTGTCGATTCGTGATTTTAAATTGATAGATGTAATTCAAGCTATTTTTGAGGTAATATTTATGATCATTTCATGAAAATCATGGTGTCAGAATACTGATTTCTTATCATCTTCGTTTGTTTGTTTGTTAGTTTTTTTTTTTTTGTGATATTAAACAATTGGTCTTGGTGCGAGCATCCATTGCGAAATTGTTTTCTAAATAATTTTGTTCTTGCTGATTGGAATTTTTTGCCCCTCGAAGTACAGGTAGCTGAGATGGAATCTGATGGTGCATGCTTTGTAAAGTAACTAAAAAGGATGACTGCATGTATGAATTTGTCCTTTTCTCGGATAGTTTGAATGCATGAAAGTGTTTTTTAATTTAATTTTTTTGAATCGTTGAATGCACTAAAGTTATCATTATTTATTATTGTTGTTATTATATATTTTTTTTTTGTGAAAATGTGTGGGTTTATATGTTTGCAAATTTACTTCTTGCTGCAGTTCTAATGATTGAATTGAGTATAGCATATGCTTTGTATGGTTTATGATACTAGTAGGTGATTGGGTTTGTAAGGAGAGTTTTTAGTGCAATTCTACCAGCTCAATGTGCTGCCAATGGATGTTAACTCTTGTAAACTGCTATTGATGGAGCACAGAAACTGTGTATTGTCATTTGAATTTCATTGTTATCGATTGGTTTATTTCCATCGTGCTGGTGGATTATTAAGAGGATTTGATTCTACTACTTTAATGCATCTCAAGCATTATTAGCTAGCAATACGTGTCAGTTTTTTGGTACCTTTGATGTTATTTTGTTTCTTTATGCAGTTAAGTCAGTGTCTGGTATGTCCTTTTCCTGTTTTTAGTTCATCTAGAGAAGGGGTCTTATCTTTCATCTAGTTATATTTTCCCTTTGTTGTCATGCTCAAACTGTGAGAATGGATAAAATTTAACTCCTTTGTTTTCTATAAATATTTCCTGCATTCCTATTAGACTTATTAGTGCTTTTTTAGTCACTTGAACTTCCATATGGGTACCCCACTGTCCTCCAACATTCTCTCCCCCATCCAAAAAGAAGGGAAATAAAGGAGGTGAATTATTTTTAGAATGATATTAATATTATGTAGGTTGCTTTGCTTTGAACAGGGAAGGGGATTGCACATCACCATTGATGTATACTCCCAACATATTATCACCATGAAAAGTAGAGAATGTGAAAAGAAACATATGATTGCATATTTTGGCCACTCGGCCAACATTCAGAGACATAATTCAGCTTGCCCAAAGTGCTGAAGCATCTGAGTTTCTTTCTAGTTTTGAATTACAATTACTATTTCACTTGTATGAAGCATTAACAAGTGCAAGTAATAACTCACTCCGTTTACATCAAGTAATAAAAGAAAGTCAGAGTCCCACATTTAATTCCATAAATTAGCCACAATCTCATAATGAAATTGTCTTCATTCTGTGGTTTGGGTCTTAACTGTAACAGTATCTTGCATCAATGTGGACCTAGGGTGCAATGGGGTCTGTGCTATACATATATATAAATTGATATAAAAGTAGTTAGAATATATCATTAATATATATATATATATGTGTGGTGTGAAGGTATATGTTATTAACGTTACATGCTTAATCATAATACATATGTGGGTATTACCCTCCATACTTAGACTTACAAACTTGATACTTTGTCATATGTGCTAGATAGTGTTCCAGAATTCGCTAGGGCCAGTCGGGCGGTGCCCTGTACGAAAACAGGTGCTGGAGTAACCCATTACTTTCCTGTTTTTCTTCTTTGATCTTTATATATTATTATTTTGCTACATAATCTTTTGTTTTTTTGTTATAAACTTGGAGGAGAGGGAAGCTTTAATATTTTATGTGTTTGTGTTTGTATATGACATTTCAGGGACTATACATTATGTTATTTTTATTTCTTAATTTATTGAATTGGCTTCATCATCTTAGCACTAATCATTTAACAAATCCTGCAATACCATGAAGGATGAGAAGCTGAAACTTCCAAATAGATGGACCAAATAATTCTACAAAAATGTGCGGAAAAAAGTGTGTAAATTAAATCACTTTTTTAGGACTACCTAGTTGTGCCTAGAACACCTAGGCACCAGCTAACCCCCCTCCCCCAGGTGGGAATGTCGCATTACATGGCCATTTGAATTGAAATTGGGTTCCCGTGTAGCACCATCCTTTAGAACATTGGTACTAGCATTCACCCCCTCATATCTGTGTTATGATGTTCATTGTTGTCTTGAAATTTAATTCCTTTGCTGTGTGAACATAGAAACATTTGGATTAATGGGGCGCCTCTTATAAACTAAGAATCGGTAGCAATGACAAAAAAATGACTTGCATATGTTGCAGGAGGAGCTGAAGAGTAACACCATAAAAATGGTGGAGCAGAGTAAGGTTCTCAGCACTCCTGGTGCTGAAAAACAGACAAAGCGGGAGTTGTTTGATGCACTTCGACAAGAGCTAGAGTACGTGATTATCACTCTTTCACTCATTCTTCATAGGATTATGCTTGTATTTGGAGCTCTTAAGGTTTTTGTTGCTTGACTGTGCTTGTTGTTCTCCTTGCCTGATATAAGATTCATTACAGTAGCTCTATAATAACTGCAAGGTCCTTTGACTTCCGCTACTTCAGATTAGTTGAAGTAAATCCAAAATGTTTCTTGCCCCTCATTATCTCTCTCTCTCCCTCGCTTCCTCCCTCCCTCTCATCTTGGGAATTAGATAGGCTTGTGTGTCACATCAACTCGCCTGCTATGTAATGAGTTAGGATTGTCCTGAGTCATTTCCTGTGGATCTTTCAGCCATATGCAAACTGGCTGATCTCATTATCTGTATATTGGAATCCAGAACACAATAATTGAAGAGTTGATGTGGTTGGCAAATAAATGCAGAATTCCTGTACTTGAGAAGGCTTCTAGATCAGTTTGGGAATTGATTTTGGATGAGAATGGTTTGGGGAAGGAGATCACCGACACTGTTGAGAGAGTCTTTTGTCAACTAAGTGGCTGTGAACCTCCATTGTTTCCTACATTAACCAGTGAAGCCCAAGCCCAAATGCAAATGCAAGCACAAGCGCAGGTGCAGGCCCAAGCCCAAGCCCAGCCAGTGAAAGAAAAGGATGACACTCCTTCCACTTCATCCAAGAAAAGAAATTTTAGTGATATTAGCAGGGAAGAAGCAGATAGAGTTGGGCTAGAATCAGCCAGTGGATCAGCCATGCCCGAGAATACTATTACAACATCATCCCCGAATTCCAGAAAATAGAATATACTCAACTTCCTTTGATGGTCTGACTGGAACCAAACCAGAGGACACACCTAAGTACGACCACTTGAAGCCAAAAGTGTCTGGATCTCTGTTTCAGTTGTGTACACATGATGAATCTTGCACTAGGTGATCGCAAGTCTTTTTCCTGAATCTTTGTTTGTTATTTATGTTGAAATAGCGCAGTTTTGTAAATGATACATATTTATTTGTGGCATTGAATAGTTGACCAGATGTCTGGTGATCATCTTAATATCTCGGCTCAGTTTGAGATAATTGAAAGAGGGTACGAGGCGAGAATCTTATATACAGTTCATGTGTGCGTGTGCATGTGCATGTTACTGTGTGATTGTGTTTGTTACTTGTTTGTGTGAGCATGCAATTGGCGATCCTGTGTGTGAGCATGCAAGTTGTGTTTCTTGTGTGCGCGCGGGGGATTGTGTTGGAATCTATTTTTTGTGCGTGTAAAACTGGCTTATGAGATTGTGTGTCAAGTTGTAAGTTACTGTGTGTATAAAACTGTGAGATATTGTGTATGAGTGTGTGTTGCTGTGGGTCTGCGCTTGAGGGAGAGGCGGATGGATTACGTAGGACTATATTTTAGAATGAATTTAATTTTTTTATTTTAGTTTTTGGTTAAATAAATTTATTGAATTTGATGGTGGATTTGAAAATCATATACCAAATCATTCGATCCAAACACAACCAGAAGGTGTGTTGGTGACATCATAGGTTTCAATCAAGCAGCCACAGACATGCTCTTTTTCCTTTCTAACTCGTTACAATACTGTAGATATGCAGTTGGCTGTATTTGACTAATATAAAGTGTTCTATCTGGATAAGAACAGGTTAAAAAAAGAGTATAACGCATGTAATCGTGCAAGTTCTTTTTACAAAAGTTAAATATAAAATAATATATATATATATATATCTCTTTAATTATAACGCATGTAATCGTGCAAGTTCTTTTTACAAAAGTTAAATATAAAATTATATATATATATATATATATCTCTTTAATTAAAATATTAATTTTGGTGTTTCAACAAAATGGACCCACCTATCATTCTTGAGGTAGCCAAATTGTTGTTTTCTTAGTGTCTAGAAACCTTACTCAATTGGAAACGTAAACTTGTACTCAATTTATTTTCTATTGACAGATGATGATGATGATGGCCAGGCCAATAATACATTAAATTGAATAAACTATACTCTAGCTTCATTATGATTTACATTAGGATAATACACACACATATTTGATGAAATTATTCATCTTATTTTGAATGTATCTATTTGACAACAACAAATTTTGATTGAAGTTTATATTATCACAACCTTTGGATCAAGAGTAGCTGATTTTAGAATTAAATAAAAATAATATTTTGTTTTATTATTTGACATCTAAATATAATTCTATATAATTGGCACTTGAGGCTTCATGTATATCAAGGATCCTGGTTTGCTGGAATGTTCTATTCTCTAAGATTTAATTGCCTTCTAAGAAAAGTCACACTTTTCAAGAATAGTTGTTATTATTTCCTATACATATATATGATGTCGTAATTAATGGATAAGTTAGCAGACAAAAAGAATATTAAAATTCCCCATTTAATTAAAAATGAAAAACTGGCTGCTACTTAGAAAACAATTAGCTGTCATCATAATAGTATTAATTAGAAAAATGAAACAGGCTTCATTCGATGTATATGGTTCGTATATTAAGAAGACTGTCTGAAATCAACTATTCTATTATCCAAGTTTTGGGAATTAAAATAAAATTTTATTACAACAAAACTCAAGTTTAAAAATGAAATAATTTTTTTTTATATTTATTAATTTATATAGTATCCTACATTCTGCCTTCAAATTTACGATTGAATTTATTTGTGGAATCTTGTCTGATGGTTCGTTTTTGTGGGTCAAAGTGGTTAATTATTTGAAAGAAAATGAAGAAAATTGTACAAATCTGTGGGAGACTTTTCAACGTCAAGAACATGATAAAGATAAAAATTTAGCCTCTGAACTTTACAGAAATTTATTAAAACCTTATCCATATTCACAAGTCCATATTGCATTGGATTTCTTTAAGATAGTATAAAAATAAATATTAAATATTGAGTGCTATCATATCATTATCCACATGGCCACCAATTCCTTTTACCAAATGTGTGTTCTTGGAAGATTCCTTTCAACCCTAGAATTCTCCATCTGTTTTTTCTTTATAAATACCCCAATTGATAATCCTCAAAACCCTTCACCTTTTCTGCTCATTTAAACTTCTAGAATTGACCACATTTTGCATTTATTTGATTCAAAGGTACATAAGTTTCTCATAATTTCTTGTTTTATAGAAAAACAATAGCCATGATTCCCATGCAAATTAAATACATGATATGAGTGGTGTTATTACAGCATTTTTTTGTAGAATTAGGCTTCTTCAATCATTCTCAGTAGTTTTCTTGTACTGGTTTTATGTTTTTTCATGAACCCTTGTTCCTATTGAATTGTTACCTCAATCTGTGAAGAGAGAGAGAGAGAGAGAGAGAGAGAGAGAGAGAAACTGTCCATTTCCGTAAAAAAAAATCCCAGAAAAAATTCAAGAAGATGTCATCAAGAAAGACCAACAACTCAAGTTCATCAGAAGATGATGAAAACAAGTATGCTATGATCACAGATGAGAAGAAGAGGAAGAGGATGATATCGAACCGCGAATCGGCTAGGCGGTCGAGGATGAAAAGGGAGCAACACATTAAGGATTTGAATGATCAGATCACATATTTCAGAACAAGAAGCAGTGAAATGGCTCGAAAAATCGACGAAATCGAGAGGGGATTTGTAGCCGTTGATTCTGAGAACACGATCCTGAGAATGCATGGTGAAGAGCTGAAAAAGAGGCTGGAATTGCTTGAAGGAATGATGGCTTCTTACAACGGTTCTTGCAGCAGTGTTATGGAAAATGATGATGATTGTTTTGTAAGGGACATTTTGCAGGAACCATGGCTGCAGCCTCCCTTTCCGTCTAAGACTGCTGATGGGATTTACCAGTTTTGAGGGAAAAACACACACACATACATGTGTGGATATATATATATATATATGTATGTATTTGCATATATCTATTGCTTTTGTACATTTAGTTGAAGTTGGCTGTAAATAATTAATGTTGATTGGACTTTTAGTTTGTTTCTGTTTTCACTGTTGCAAGCTTTTCTTGGAAGTCCTTTCTAGTTCATTGGTTCATTTCTCTTTATTGTTGTTGTTATTATTATTATTTATTTATTTTTATTTTATTTAATTAGTATGTGCTAACTAGATAAAATAACCCTAAAACATAGAAAATTGAAACTGAAAATAAAATATGAGATGAAACGATGATACATTGTTTATTCCCCTTACGGGTCACTAAATTTATTTTGTTTATTTATTAATATATAGAACTCTATTGGAAAAATATAAATGCTTTGAATTTATATTTTTTTTTAAATAATAAAAATGCATTTTCATTTCTCCACGTCTTCAAGATCTTGCCAAAAAATCAAAATTTCAAATAATTCTTGAAAATGAAATAAAATGATGGGCCTAAACGTTCCTATCCATCAATTTTTTCACCTAACAATGTTCAAATCAAGTGGAATTTATATTCTATTATAATAATATTGTCAATATGATGAGAGCCCAAATTTGACGTAATACTGTCTTACCTATGCGACTTATTATTATTATTATTATTATTATTATTAGTATTAATTTATTTTTATCTTTTGAAATAACTGAGATGTTTTTCTGTACGTTTGGTTTGGGCCCATTTACGGTTATGGGCTGGGCCTTCTTCATCTTCATAAATAATATTATTATTATTAATTTATTTTTATCTTTTGAAAAAACTGAGATGTTTCTCTGTACGTTTGGTTAGGGCCCATTTACGTTTATGGGCTGGGCCTTCTTCATCTTCGTAAAATGCTTCAATTTGTCATTTGAGGCCCATCACAGATGAACGCAGAAACAGATCATAAAACTACATAGTATTGCAATGCAGACAAATACCCTCACAGGTAATTATTTTTCTCATAGATATGATTCAAAGTATCTAGCAGCAGTCGTGTAACAGAAAACCAGAATAGTGTACCGGCCCGAAAAAGCCCGTTTGGCGAGCATCGTGGTTAAGTTATCGGCCCGAAAATTTGCTGTTCAAAGATAACGATTCCTAGAGTTACCGGGCAAAAAAAAATTATCCCTCTTGTTCATTCATGACTTACAAAATTTTTTACAACTTCAGATTTGGCTAAAACGGAGTCATGTCAAGATTTCAGGAATATTATTTCATATTTACCCAACTCACGATGAACTGTTCTTGAGAAATCATCACTTCCCCAAAGCTAGCTGAATAAATAATATCAAACACAACCAACTATTTGTTTTTTTCTTTCTTTGTTTTCCTTTCCCTACTTGTTATCCTCGTCCATGCATCGATAGTATAGTATCACTGTCTTACCAAACAATGGTGTAGGTCAGAGGGTTCGTCCCCAGATTACCAAAAAACAAACAAACAAAACAAAAACAAACATGTATTACCTGTCAATAGTTCACCAGACTTCTTACATAGACACTTTATATAACAAGAACTTTCTGAAGAATCTGTGCAGCCTGGATTTGATTCTCTTGAAGCTATGAGCAAGTGTAGTTCAAGCAAGGTTTCTGAGAAGGAAGCTGCAATGGAAAACCAGAAATGCGTCGATTTTAATTCGGTTGAAGATTTATCTGGATCCATTTCATACTGTTCTGACCTTTGGTATTTTCTTGGAGACGAAGATTTCTCCAAGTATGATGAACTACAATTTCTGGCTCATGCTGACGACTTGTATCTCGATATACTTTCTCCACCATTAATCCAAGCTTGTGACAATGGCATCGGAATACTTTCCAGCGTCGACAAACCTCGGGATTCGCCACGCGTCCCACCAAATCAAGACGAGTCTTATTTGTTTCCCTCTGCATCTCTGGAGATTCTGAGGCAGTATACAAGCAGGAGTGGTTCGGTAAACGGAAAAAAGATACAAATATCGAAGTTGTCTGCGGGAAACTTTGTTCCAACAGATTCTGCAGCTAGAAATGGTCTTGTTGCAATGAGCAATCCATGTGAAAGTACCTTTTTGGCCCTGGCCGGAGATCATGCTGAAGATGTTCAGCTTGTTCGTGATCTCATTTCGTGTGCAGAGGAAGTGTGCAATCAGCAGTATGATTCTGCAAGGAAGCTTCTGGAAAAGCGCAGCAAGGTGAGTTTTGGGCAAATGAATACACTACAACGATTGGTGTACTATTTCACAGAAGCTCTGTGTGACAAGATGGAGCGCAAAATGGGGGAGTTTGCTGGCGAGCGTATGGTGTATAAATGGCCGTCAGAATCGGCAAACGTAAGCTCTGCTGTAGCTGCATTTCTCCAGAAATCACCTCTCAATCAGGCCGCACAGTTTACTAGTATTCAATCTGTTGTAGACCATGTATCAGATTCTAGAAAGGTCCATATTGTTGATCTTGGGATCAAATGTGGGGTCCAGCAGATGATCATGATGCAGGCACTTGCAGAAAGATCTGATCAATGTCCCCTTGAACATCTTAAGATTACTGCTATAGCAACCAACCCGAATCTTGCAGCTGACGCGCCCAGGGTTCGACTTGAAAAATTGGCCGAGTCTTTGAATCTGAGCTTTTCTTTCCATGTGATCAGATTAGAGGAGATCTTAGATCTTCAGATGAGCACATTGGGCTTGGATCCAGAAGAAACAGTGGTAGTCCATGCAGCATTTGCTTTAAAGAGTATGATTATGAAACGAAACCAGCTGGAGTTGTTGATGACAGTGATCAGAAGCATCAACCCCCGTGTGATGATCGTCAATGAAGTCGAAGCCCATATTAATTCTCCAGCTTTTGTGAGCCGTTTTCTGGAGGCCCTTTTTTACTACGGTGCTTATTTTGATTATTTGGAAGATTGTCTGAAGAACGATGTAGCAGAGAGGATGCTAGTTGAATCTAATCTGTTCGGCCCGGTGATAAGGGACATTGTGGCAGCTGAGGGGGAGGAAGGAATGTTCCCGGCTGTTGGGATAAATGTATTGAGGGACTTCTTTGATAGGTTCGGTATGGTGGAGACGGAACTCAGCACGTTAGCTCTCGATCATGCGAATTTGATCCTTAACAGGTTCGAGAACAGGGATTCTTGCACACTTGGTCTGAATGGGAAGAGCCTTATAGCTGGTTGGAAGGGTACACCAATATGTTCACTGTCTGCATGGAAGTTCAATGGGACGACGTGATCAATTCGAAGATTCAGAAATTTCTAGTTCTATCTTCTTTATGAGCTCTGTTACTCGTCATTTTGAAATCTATCTGCAAGATATGTATTACTGTTTGACGAATCATCTGATCTTGTTTGTATGTTCGACTCACGAGCAAAAACACGAGCTGTGATAACTTAGAGTTGTACATGGATTCAGTGAGAAGAGGTTCTCAAAATTGTGAAATTTCTCTGGAACTTTTTATATTTATTGATGTTTTATCGCTGTAAACTACGGTCATCGTCTTAGAAAGCTCTATTGTGTAGAAACAGAAGTTTTTTCTACATTAACCAGGTCGCTGTCTTTGGAGTTTGCTGTTAACAAAGATGTTTTCTTACAGCATAAATATGCTCTCTTCTGCAGAATATGCCGACTTTATTGGTTTCGCCATTGCGTCTTGATGATTTTGTCATCATCTTATCTGAATACGAGGTTTCATATGTTGTCGGATGAACTCATAAGCCTACCTCTGCAAAATAATCACAAGATTCCAAACAATCTTATATTGCTCAACCAAAGAAAAGAAATTCTTACATTCCATTAACATCATTTCAAGCGTAAGCAAATGCCAACTCACGAATAGCGTTTTTTGGCATGTAAGTTCAAATGTGACGGAAAGGTGGTTCGACAAGAAACTCCGTTAAGTTCAAAGTGTCACTTTCACTCTTCTCCCTGTCTGTTTTTGTTTCTTCTCTTTCTTGTTTACTTCTGTCATGACTTCCTATGATGCACGTCTCAGTCATACTTATAGCCGTTCCATCCTTTTGGTTGCGAAGAAACATAAAACAGCTGTTGGTTTAAACTATGATTAATCAGGAATCACAGATTGCCTAAACAAATATCGAACACGGCCAACTATACATATCTGTTATGTTTTCTTGCTTTGTCCTACTTGTTCTTGTTCTAAAAGTATTGTTTGTCCGACTAGTTGTGTAACTCTTGGTAGTTGTAAACACCCTACAGAATGAGAAGTTGGTGAATAAATCCGCGCAACCTCCACTGTAAACGTCAACAAAAATATCGGGAGATCAGTGTGATTCATTTGAGGCCATAAACAAATCAGAAAATCAGAAACAAGTTGATTTAAATTGTTTTACTGATTCAGCAGAAGACATGTCATATTGTTCTGACCTCTGCTATTTTCAGGAACACAATGATGTTGCCAAGTATGAAGAGCTGCAGTTTCTGGCTCATGTTGGTGCTCTGGATGACTTATATCTCGATATTCTCTCTCCACCATTCCAAGCTTGTGGAGACGACATCCGAATACTTTCCAGTGTCGAAACTCAAGCTTCGCAACGCATCCCACCGAATGAAGACGAGTCTTATTTATTCCCTCCTGCCTCTCTGGAGATTCTAAGGCACTACAGAAGCAGAATAGGCATAGTAAACGGAAAAAAGATACACGGGCTGACAAAATTACAACTGGCGTCTCCCTCATCATTGTCGACTAATCATATAATCGAGCTGGCTGCAGGAAACTTTATTCAGAAAAATTCTGCAACTGGAAATGATCTTTCTGCTATCAACCATCCATATGCAAGTCATTTTTCAGGCCTCCACAAAGAGCATGCTAAAGATATTCAACTTGTCCAAGATCTTCTCTCATGTGCAGAGAAAGTAAGTAATCAGCAGTATGATTCAGCAAGGAAGCTTCTAGAAGAGTGCAGCAGCCTGCGGACGAATACAATACAACGGTTGGTGTACTATTTCGCTGAAGCTTTGCGCGACAAGATTGAGCACATAACGGGAAAGTTAAATGGAAAACATATGGTGCATAATAGCTGGCCATTAGAATCCATAACTGTAAGTTCTGCTTTAGCTTCATTTCACCAGAAATCTCCTCCCAATCAGGTTACACGGTTTGCCAGTATTCAATCAGTGGAAGACCATCTATCAGATTCGAAAAAGGTCCATATTATCGATCTTGGATTAGGGTGTGGGGTGCAACAGATGATCATAATGCAAACACTTGCAGCAAGATCTGATCAATGTCCCCTTGAACATTTCAAGATTACTGCTGTAGCAACCATCTGGAATCCTATGATCATCGACGAGGCTGGTGTTCGTCTAAAAGACATGGCGAAGTCCTTGAATCTGAATTTTTCTTTCCATGTGATCAGATTAGAGGACATCCTAGATCTTCAGACAAGCCCATTGGAACAGGATCCAGAAGAAACAGTGGTAGTCCGTGCAGCATATGCGTTGGAGACTATGATTGAAAAACCGAGCCACCTGGAGTCCTTGATGAGGGTGATCAGAAGCATCAATCCTCGTGTGATGATCGTCAGTGAAGTTGAGGCGAACGTTAATTCTCCATCTTTTGTGAACCGTGTTTTGGAGGCCCTTTTCTTCTACGGCGCTTATTTCGATTGTTTGGAAGATTGCATGAGGAATGATGTTTCGGAGAGGACATTAGTCGAGTCGAATCTCTTCGGCCCTGTGATAAGGAACACCGTGACGAATGAGGGAGAGGAAGGAATGTTCCGGGCTGTTGGGATAAGTGTATGGAGGGAATTTTTCGCAAGGCTTGGCATGGTGGAGATAGAGCTCAGCGAGATGGCCCTCGATCATGCGAACTTGGTCATAAACATGCATGAGTGTAGGGATTCTTGCACAGTTGGTCTGAATGGGAAGTGTCTTATAGTTGGTTGGAAGGGAACACCCATATTTTCACTGTCTGCATGGAAGTTCAAGAATGATTCTGGAATTCTGAATTAAGTTTCTATATCTGTGTTCTTTTCAGGTTTTCTGTAATCTTCTTCAATTATGCAACTGTTTTACATTTCAAAGCATATTTGCAGTAAAAATATCTGAAAAACAAACAAAAATGTTGTAATAATTCCATGCTTCCAAGATTATATAACAGCTCTCTCAATGATCAAAATGAGGAGTAAAAGTAACAGTTTTTTTTTTTTTTTCATTTGAACTATTATTGAAAATGTTTTTCAAGCTCACGTAAGATTATTCACAGTATAATTGAGGGAATAATGTCAATATCCCAGGGAACATCAATTATGTGAGCTCTCTCTCTCTCTCTCTCTCTTTCTCTCTTTAAAAACAGCTGTTAATGAGGAATTCCATTTTTTCATGATTTAACAGTTGGATCTTCTACCTTTTTCCATTGTAAATGATACACCAACCTCTCATAACTTTACTCTCTCTCTCTCTCTCTTTCCCTCCCTCCCTCCCTCTTCCTCTCCCTCTCTAAAATAGCTGTTGTTAATGAGGAATTCCATTTTTTTTTTATGATCAACAGCAGGATTTTCCTCCTGTTTCCATTGTAAATGATACTCCAGCCTGACAGAATGGACTCTTTATGGGCTAAACCAATTTGTCCTGGTTTTGTTTGGTTTAAAGGTCGTTTTATCATCAACTATCTTGCAAAGGTTTTTCTCTTATGTACAAACACAACTAGGTAGATGTGTTTAAAGGATCGGTTCGAACCAAAACAAGACCGTCACGGTCAATGTTCCAGTTAACCATGGTCCACAGCTCGTGGTTCTAACTGGAACTAAGACTGTGGACTGGTACCTTCCTACAGGGTAAGGTTAAGGCTCAGGCATTCCGGAAAACATGAACTGCAATTCCAACCGTCGGATGTAACAAGATCCTGATAAAAACAAATCTTACAATAGATTTTAAATGATAAGCAACATATATAGCCCCATCAATGCATACTAATTAAGCTGATATGAAAAAGTATCACAAAGAAATAAAAACTCAAGGAGCTACGCAGAAGTGAGAGGATTCTATATCTTCAAATCGATCTTGTCCCCTGGAACTTCCATGCAGATACAGAACATAACGGTGTTCCCTTCCAACCAACAATGAGACACTTTCCATTCAGACTAAGTGTGCAAGAATCCCTGCAATCAAACATGTCAAGAACCAAATTCGCATGATCGAGTGCTAATTCACTTAGCCCCGTCTCCTCCATGCGAAACCTTGCGAAAAATTCCCTCCACACATTTATCCCAACAGCCCGGAACGTTCTTTCCTCTCCCTCAGAAGCCACAGTGTTCCTTATTAGATGGCTAAAGAGTTCGGATTCCACAATTGTCCGTTCTTCAGCATCGTTCTTCATACAATGTTCAACACAATCGAAATTAGCGCCGTAGAAGAAAAGAGCCTCAACAAAACGGTTCACAAAAACCGGAGAATTCACGTTAGCTTCAGCTTCAGTGACGATCATTGCACGAGGATTGATGTTTCTGATGACCCTCATCAGAGTCTCTAGCTGGTTTGGCTTCGGAATCATACTCTTCAAAGCGTATGTTGCATGGATGACAACTGTTTCTTCTGGATCCAAGTCCATCTGAAGATCTAGAACTTTCTCTAAGGTGATCACATGGAAGGAGAAGTCCAGATTCAACGACCTGGCCAAGTTTTTTAGCCGAACACCAGCTTCTTCAGTAGTATGAGTCGCGTTCATTGCTATAGCAGTAATCTTGAAATGCTGAAGAGGACATTGATCAGATCTTGCTGCAAGAGCTTTCATTAAGATCATCTGTTGAATCCCACAATAGATTTCAAGATCGATTATATGGACCTTTCTACAATCTGAAACATGGTCTACAACTGATTGAATACTGGTAAACTGCGTAACCTGATTGAGAGGCGATTTTTGGTGAAAAACAGACATAGCCGAGCTTATGATTGTGTGTTCTAGAGGCAAGTTAGCCACTGTATGTTTTCCCGGTTCACGCTCAATCTTGTCATGCAGAGCTTCAGAGAAATAGTACACCAATCGTTGTATTGTGTTTGTTTGCCTGAAACTCCGGTTCTTGCATTCTTCTAGAAGTTTCTTTGCAGTGTCATACTGCTGATTGTACACTTTCTCTGCACATGAAAGGAGATCTTGGACAAGTTGAACATCTTTAGCATGCTCTGTGGAGAGGCCTAAAGAAGTACTTGCATATGGATTGATCGCAGCAGAATTTTTCTGAATGAAGTTCCCTGCAGACAGCTCGATTATGTGATTAGTAGACAACGGCGAGGGAGAGGGACGCGCTTGTAGTTTTGTCAGCCCGTATATCTTTTTTCCATCTACCGGAATCTTGCTTCTGTAGTGCCTCAGAACCTCCAGAGACGCAGGAGGAAATGCAGAAGACCTGTCTTCATTTGATGGTGAATGTTCAGATTCGAAACTGGAGAGTATTGCCATGTCATCGCCACACGATTGGAACCGTGGAGAGAGAATATCGAAATACAAATCATCCAGAGGACCAACATGAGAGAGAAACTGCTGTTCTTCATAGTTGGAAACATCATTGTGTCCCTGCAAACACCAGAGGTCAGAACAATATGGATCAGAATCTTCGATACTATTTAGATCATCATATTTCTGGTTCTCACTTTCAGCTTCCTTCTCAGAAGCCTTGCAAGAACTAGACTTGTTCATAACTTCAAGACAATATTACAAAAAAAAAAGAACTAGGTAACAGTGACCTTTATAGCAAGAAACAATCAACGATCATTGGTTGTGTCTGACATTATTTACTCAGCCGGCTTTGGAGAAACCGATAATTCCTCGTTGAGAGCTTAGCTGGTTGTCATGTGCTCTAACAATGAAAACGGATAGGAAAACATAAATTAATGATATTTGAAAGTAAGGTGTCAATGGAAAACAGCAGCGGAAAATAAAAATAACACCGAGGGTAAATTTCCACAAGTCAAGAATGACTTGTGAAGCCAGTAAGACGAAATTTATTCACTAATTTGAGGTGAATTACAAAAAGGAATCAAATATATCTTCTAGGATTCTTAATGTACTTGAAATTCAAGGTGAATTTCAAGTCGACTAAACTAACTAAGAAAGTAAACTTAAAGAAACAACTTTCTTAATAAGATTCGTCTCTGTTATACACATGTAACCAATAACATTCGTCTCTGTTATACAGATGTAAGCAATGTTGGAGTCAGAGTGATAACAACTTTTTTAGTAACATTCGTCTCTTTTATACAGAAAGATGTAATCTCAGCCCATCTTCTTCTTCTGCTCTTCATTGTATTTATAGATGACTTGTAACTCTCTTTCTCTCCTTTTCTATTAAGGCAAGTTCGTATAACTGCAGTTCTCCATTTCTCCATTATTTTCTCAACTATCTTCCCACCAGGATAAAGTTTGACTTGGTCTTCAACTCCTTTCCTTGGATGCCCAATCTTTAGACTCTTATCTGTATCTTTCAAAATAGAAGAAACCAGCAAAATAGATATTCTAACTAAATTTGACAAGTTCAAATTTCAACAATATTCTCCCATTACCAACAGCTTATTCTTTTATTTATTTATTTATGTTTTTTAGACAACTAAAACAATAGTTTCCGATGTACTACAAAATATTTCATGGAATGTTGATACAATTCATATGAAGTCATGATAGAAATAAACAAGAAAGGGCGCAGCAGTCGGCATGTATGACGTGTTTTATTGCTGTTTCCAGGGAAAGAAGTAACCTGTCAACTGAGAAAGTTCCAGCAAATTCTCTGCATATGGAAATTCTCAGTGAGCTCTATGAATGACCTTTACATTCTACAAAAAAAGAAGCAAAACAGAGGGATCAAATAAAAAAGTGACACTTAAGTGTTTCCTGTCGAACGAACCACTCTTCAGTCGCCATTAAACTTCCAAAACGAGATTGATTTTATCGGTGTTCCCTTCCATTCCATAATCATTGATTTTCCATTCATGCTTATAGTACAAGAACTCCAGCAAGAACAACTCATAAGCACCAAGCTTGCTTGAAACAAAGCCGACTGGCTCAACTCCAGTTCCACAAGTCCAAATCTCGAAAACAAGTCCCTCCAGAACTCTATCCTTTCACAGCGATGGATTCTCTCTTCATCCTCGTGTGTAATAACATCACGAACAGCGTTTGGGATCAATACTTCTTCAGTTATTTTACGGAACTCACTGTCTGTCTTCAGGCATGTCTCGAAGGAATCAAAAAGCGCACTGGAGTAATACAGCGCCTCATAAAAACGGTGCAAGAAGATCGGTGTGTTAGTATTTGCTTCCACTTCTGCTACCATCATTAGACTCGGATTCAGATTGTTGATCACTTCCATAAAATTTTCTAAGTGGTCCGGCCGTGCTAACAAAGACCACAAATGCCCGTCCGAGTACAGTACCACCACCTCACCATCCTTTAATTCAAAAAGATCGGCCTTAAGGTCCTTCAATTCTGATAAGACTATTTTAAATGAGAAGGGTAAATTCATGGACTCTGAAAAATTACATAACCACCTACCTGTATCTTCAAGCATGTCTTTAGACGTCCCCACAGCCGTTATCTTGAGCCGCTGTAGTAGACAATCTTCCCGACTAGCAATTGCCTGCATCACAACTGGCCAATGGGACCCGCTTCTCACTCTAAAATCAATGATGTGAATTCTTTTTGCCGTCCCAACATGCTCCAATATGGCTTGAGTGGCAACAAATCCGGTTATTTGACAAAAGGGAAGTCCCACTTCATATGCAACTTTGTCAGGCTGCACATAGTTTGGTAATTCTTCGATATGCATTGTTTTCCTCTCTAGATCAACCTGTCCCTTGTCTATATCAATCTTCTCTTGAAGAGCCTCAGAAAAAAAGTGGACGACCTTTTGAATCGGAGTAGCAGAGGGTACAGAAAGGCGTCGGCAGCTGCTAAGCAATATTTCTGCATGATCATAGTCTTGGTTGGATATCTTTTCAGCAGCAAGAGTGAGGTTAAGCCCGAGTTCAATGTCTGTCATATCACAATCATGAGCGTCCATTCTCTGCGGTTGTTTTTGCCATTTTGCTCTTGCAATTCTTGAGATGCTTTCGGCTGACAAAACTTGGTTGCTCGAGGTACCAGATTCTGTTTGTGGGTTTTTTCGGGTTGCTTTAACCCTTCTGAAACGCTTAAGTTGGCTTCCATACTTGTTCAGAAGATCAAATGATGTTATACCAATGTACGAATTCTCTTTCTTTGCTTCACAAAGATAAGATATTCTGTTTGGAATCTTGTGATTCTCTGAGTCTTCTGCTAAGTTAGGCTCCATAGCTAACAATTCTTCTTGTCTGCGTTGTTATCAATCGACACTCCTGTCAACTCCTACTGATAAAGTTTCATTAGTCGGCAGAATCAAATAAAAGTTTAACAGAAAAGAAAGTGATCATATGCTGCCAGAGAAAAACAGGGAGGAAATATATTTAGACTTTTGTCACCTAGTCAGACAAAAAAACAGGTCATCCGTTCTAACCAGCATCCTAGGATTCGTCGACACAAGGAAACCAAGTAGAGAAAGTGTCCCTCTCTTTTAAACATGATCATTGAAAGTGATCTGATGAATAAAGAACTAGTCTTGTTTAAGAACGTTGAGATGCTGCTAGTACATGTCTCAGCCGTCTAGTAGCAGAACACACGTACAATTCCTCAGATTTAAATTTAACTTTTTCATAGATATACATTCCTAGAAGTCATCAAATTTTTGTATCTTAGCTTCCCCACAGAGCCAGCTATTGTTGGCATGGCAACTACATGTGATTTGCCTAATGGTAACAAATGCATTATACCACAAACGTCGAAAATTCAAGAAACCATTTCGTCATCTTCTAAATTAAAGATTGAAAAACATATATGCATAGATGATCAAACATATACTGATATTGATCTGACATAGAAACTGTTACAACACCAACAAAAAGAAATCATGGACATATTGGGCAAAAATAGAAGTAAATCCATACTACACAATGGGGAAGGTATTCTTAACTAAACCACCTTTCGATCAGATTTGAACTTCCAAGCCGAAACAGACTTTATTGGCGTCCCCTTCCAGCGTATAATTATTGACTTAACTAAACCACCTTTCGATCAGATTTGAACTTCCAAGCCGAAACAGACTTTATTGGTGTCCCCTTCCAGCGTATAATTATTGATTTTCCGTTCATGGTCGTAGTACAGGAACTCCAGCAAGTGCACCATTTAACCACCAGGCTTGCTAGATACAAAGATGAGTAGCTCAATCCCACTTCCACGAGTCCAAGGCTTGTAAACAATGCCCTCCAGAAGTCTAACTTCTCTTGGCGATGGATCCTTTCTTTGCCGTCATTTAAAACAGTATCGCGAATACCATTCTGGAAGGATACTTCTTCAACTATCTTTCTGAACTGACTGTTCGGTTGCAGGACTGTTTCAAAGCAATCGAAAACTGCACTGCAGTAAAAGAGTGCCTCATAAAAACGGGGCAAGAAACGTGATGTATTGGTGCTTACTTCCACTTCAGCCACCACCATCAGACACGGATTAAGACTCTTAATAGCTCCTACGAAAGCTTCTACATAACCCGGCTGTGCTAACAACTTCCACAAACGCAAATTGAGGTACATTGCCACCACTTCACCATCCTCCAACTCCAAAAGATCGGTCTTAAACCCCACGAGATCAGATAAAACTGCTTTAAACGAGAAGGGTAGATTTATGGACTCTGCAAAAGATTTCAGCCACCTACCTGTCTCTTCAAGCATATCTTCAAATGCCCCTATGGCAGTTATCTTGAGCAGTTCCAGTGGACAGTTTTCTCGATTTGCAATGGCGTGCATCAGTATTGGTAAGTGTGATCCACTTCTCACAGTAAAATCAATTATGTGAATTCTTGCTGCGGATCCCACACTTTCCATGATGGCTTGAGTGGCAACAAATCCAGTAATTTGGCTACAGGGAAGCTCCACTTCGTATGCAACTTTGTCAGGTTGAGGACAGTCTGGAAACAGTACGGCGTGCACTGTGTTTCTCTCGAGATCAATATTTCCCTTCTCTATATCAATCCTCTCTTGAAGAGCCTTAGCAAAATAGTGGACAACCTTTTGAACTGGAGTGGCAGAACTTACAGAAATATGTTGACAGCTCCCAAGAATTTTTTCGGCCTCATCAAATTCTCGGTTGGATACTTTTTCAGCAGCATGAGTGAGGTTCAGCCCAAATTGAATATCTTCGAAATCATTGTCAATAGTTTGAGACTCCTTCAGCGTTTTCATTTTAGCAACTCTTGAGAAGCTTTCAGCAGACAAAACTTGACGGCTGGAAGCACAGCTTGTTATTTGGCTTTGCTCGTGTGATTCGCCACTTCTGGAACGCTTAAGTTGGAACCTGTGCTTGTTCAGCAGATCAAACAACACCACAGGAATGCGTGAGTTTTCTTCCCTTGGTTCAGCACGATAAGATGATATTTCGGTTGGAGTCTCATTTGTCTTCGAGGCATCAGTAAAGTCGGCCTCCATGGCTCACAACTGTGTTGTAGTTGAGTGGTGGTTGACACTCCTGTCAACTCCTACATGTAAAGTTTCACGTTGGCTGAATCAAGCAAACAGTGAACAGAAAAAACTAAATACATGCTTCCAAAATTAAACAAAAGAAATAATTTTGAGAATTTCTTCATATATTCACACAGAAATGGTCATGCAAAAAGTCATGACTTGTGAGATATTTTCTAGGAACAGCAGACACAAGGAAAACAGGTCTTATTTATCCCTCTCTTTGGGACGGAGCTTTTGGTTATGCGTGAGAATATTGAAAGTAATGGATATGTGTCTCAGCCGTCCAGTAGCAGAAAAGGCATTTGACTCCAGCCAGATGCAGCTACCAGAGAAAATGGGGATGATTCTATGTGCCTAAGACAGCAGAATCCTTAGATCAAAATAGCTCATATCTTATTTTCTATGCAATAAAACACAATGCAAGTTATCAGATTCAGAACGGAATTGAAATGGTTCATTAAGATCACCAGGCTTCTCGTTTCACATACTTTCAGCTTACAAAACTCAACAAGAAAATAGATCTTAACAAGAAAATGTAGATACAGATAAGGAGGAATAACGTGATTACAGAATTTGTCTTCACATCTATTAAGACAGGTATGGTTCTTTTGATTACATTTCATTCTCTAAGTTCAATGTAATGAAGGTGAATGCAATGCACATTGGTCATCCATATCAAGAAATCTCAGGCTATTTACTCGCCTCTTGTTCATGTTTGGCCACTCAAGCTGGAGTCACCATAACCTTGTACACTATAATTGTGAACAACCTTCCTAAACATGTCTTTTCAAAAAAAAAAAAAAAAAAAAACTAATGAACATAGAACAAGGAAGCCCAGAGTTCTTTAAAGATAACGCAACACGAGAACCAGTCTATGATCAAAGAATGAACAGTACAGAAAATATATTCAACATTAAAGTTTACAAGGTAGATGAAAAAGCATCAGAAGGTACATGGAATATCTTCATTCTTGCATTATCAAAATTCCATTAAAACTTCCATGCAGAAATAGAAGTCAGCGGTGTTCCCTTCCAACCAAGAGTTAAACATTTACCATCCCCGTATAATGTGCAGGAGCTCCCACAGGGCAAGCTCTGAAACCCAAGAGTCGCTTGATCCAGAGACGACATGCTCAGATCCATCTCCACCAAACCAAAGCGAACGAAAAACGCTCTCCACACATTTATATCCACATGTCTGATCTTCCTTTCCTTTCCTTCAGCGGACAAAATGTTTCTTATGGATGATCTGAACCAGGTTGATTCGATGTTTACTCTGCTCGTCTCATCATTCTTGAAACAATCTTCCAAGGAATCAAAAAATGCACCAAAGAAAAACAGACTCTCAACAAAGCGCCCTATTAAAGTTGGTGAATTACAATTGGCCTCTAGTTCAGTGACAATCATAACACAAGGACTTAAGTTTCTCATCACTATCATCAAATGGTTAAGCCGATCAGCCCTTCCAATCATAGCCGTGAGAATGTAAGACGCATAAACAGCAAGATATTCATCGACATCAAGCTCGAAATGATTTTGATGGAGGTCCAAAATATCCTTCACGAAGACTGTGTTAAAAGTAAATTTCAAGTTCAAGGACTCAGCAAAGCTTGTCAGCTGCCTACCCATCTCATTCGTCATCGACTTCCATTTGGTTCCCACTGCAGTGATCTTAAGATGCTCAATAGGATGTTCGTTTCGAGCTGCAAGAGCTTGCATCAAGGTTATCCAATGTACTCCACTCCTGATCTCAAGGTCAATAATATGCACTTTTCTTGCCTCTTCCAGATGATCAAGAATGGCTTGAACTCCTACAATTTTTATGATCTGAGAGAGAGGGTACTGTCTGTGAAAAGAAACCTGCAGGGCCAGATTTGGGATCATCACCGACTCTGGAGGATCTTCCGGTTTCTTCTCGGGATCTTTCTGTATAGTTCGTCCTGATTCCACAGAAATCTTCTCAAAAAGTGCTTCAGAGAAATAGAACGCCAGTCTTTGGATGGGAGTTCCAATACATGAACTCATTCTGTCACAATCCAACAAGAATGGGACTGCATGATCGTACTCATTCTCGGCTACTTTCTCTACACAGTATAGAAGATTTTGGATCAGTTGAACCTCTTCAGAGTCCTCTTTAGGGTGGGCTAATATTGAACTTGGATATGGATGATTAAGCATGGTGAGCTCCCTGCTGCTCTGGGACATGGACTGGATGAACTTTTCTGCAGCTGTTTCGATTACTTTTTCAGTTGCCGATGTTGTACCTCTACCATGAGTGTGTTGTACCGCATCGCCTGCGCTTGAAAATTTTCCATCTACCTTTATGTACTTCCTTCTGTATTTCCTCAGAACCTGAAGAGATTTATGAGGATACACAGATGAATGTTTCCTTGTAGGTTCATTGAGATCTGTGTTACGGGGCTCGATACTCATCTTTATTGGCTCATCTTCACATGATTGAGAAGGAGGAGTCACAACATCAAGATACAGATCATCTAAGATGCCGAACTCCTTAAGATCCTGTTGTTGATAAATTTGATGTTGAGACATGGCAAGCCCCGGCTCGTCCTGTGTATGAAAGAAGCCTTCAACTCCATAAAAATCAATATTTCCGTCTGTCGATTTCTTATATTTTACTTTCTGAGTACTTGTTGGCATACTAGAGTCGTTAGAAACTCCACAAAACATTTCACTCATCTGCTCAACAGTTTGCAACTATTTTAACACCAAACTGATTTCCAATATGAGATTTATGCATTTTCCGATGCAGACTTAGTCTTAATCCATGACATGACAAAAGCATCAGTGGCACTTCCAAAAAAAAATTCCTCGTTGATAACAAGAGTGTTCAATTTTGGTTATGAGTCAGTTGGCACTGGCATCACATAAACTCTGTAAAACGGCTATCCAAATGAGTTTTTAAGCAAGAAGATTATATAACTTACAAGAGGTATTATGCTTGGCAGGTGCTTCCATAGTTGAACTTCCAGATGGAGACAGACAAGAAAAGGACCGAGAAAAAGACAGTGACAAAACGATGCAGTTGGAATAAGTTGGTGATATAACCAAAGTGATCCTTGAAGTTCCTAAGATGATGTTGCTTTTTCACCTATTCCCAGTTCAAGAATAGCATCTCCAGTACTCGGAAAACACAATTTATTAACCAAAATCTGGTTCTTTTTTGCTGACAGTGCCTACTGAAACATTATTACCAAGATTTGGTCAGATTCTATTATCCAAAGACATAGTTTGGTTTTGAACATACATGTCAATCTCAAGCTGACCTGCCATTGATCTGAGACATAATTATAAATCAAACTCTGCCAGCCTTCTCGAGACATACCACAGTCATAGATAAAACTCCAAAGAGATCACATACGAGACGATCAATCTTCTGTCAATTTGCTCAAGACTAAGACACAAGAAAGAAAAAAGATTAAGAATCAACTAGTACATTGGCATAATCGAAGAGCTGAAACCAGAGTGTCGAAAATGGTTTGAATTCCAGTAGAAGTATGAGATTTGATTAAACGGGAGTTATTGTTTCCATAAATGGATATAAGTTTTCAGATCCATTGGTGCTCGTTCCATGTCAACATGCATGAGTCCTCTCTCCAGATCAAATCAGATGAGAGAGAGAATAGAGACAATTATCACAACTTAATATGTTGCTTATCCCAATCAGAGACATTCTTTATTTCCTTTTAATGACGGCAAACGCCCTGATTCATAATAAAGAAAAACAAAGGATTGCCGAGATAAAACCAGAGAAAAATGAAAATAAATGAACAACCAGATATGTACTGTGAAACAAATGGCAGAGGAGAATCTGATTTCCATCTCGAGAATGTGTATGTAACCATCTATTGATGTGATTCCATGGGACGATCGTCAAGTGGAAATCGGACGAAAGAAACGACATAACTATATATTATAAGGAATGCATATAACTACAGTAAATGCAATACATCACTAGGGATTAAGGAATACTTCTACTTGTCTCCATTGAATCCCTGTATGCTCATGCATAAATGAAAGTCAAACATACAGTACGAGTTCAAGTTTTATTCTTACAATTGCAAAATTCATCCTGGTACAAAAGCTATCCATAGGAAACATCAGAGACGTTTCCCCCAGTTTCGTCTAGTTACAGTCTTGCTGGAACTTCCAAGCAGATATGAATCTTAATGGAATTCCATTGCAGCAAATAAGCATACTTTTCCCGTTCATGCTAATACTGCAAGAACTCCAGCAAGCAGTTTCTCTGATCATCAAGTTTGCTTGATACACAGATGCCTGGCTCAGCTCCGTCTCCACTATACCGTATTTTGCAAAATAGCCCCTCCAAAAATCGATATTACAACATTGTCTGAAGCTCTCATGATCTCCACTCATAACACCATTAATGATTATCTCCTGAAAGTAGACGTTCTCAACTATCTCCCTGAACTGATTATCCCGTTCCAGACAATCCTCTAGGCAATCAAACACCGCGCTGCAAAGAACGAGCGCCTCATGAAATCGGTCGATAAAAGTTGATGCACTGGTATTCGCCTCCATTTCATGAACCACCATTATCCAAGGTTTGAGGGTCCTTATTCCTCTTAGCAGATCTTCGATATTCGTTGGGCATGCTGATAAAGAAATCAAACAGTATTCCAAGTAAACAGCTAGTATTTCACCAGCTTCTAAATTAAACTGATCTCTCCTGAGCTCATACATTTCCGAATGCAATACGTTGAATACAAACGGCAAATGCATGGATTCTGCAAAAGATGACAGCAAAGTACCTATGTTTTCGACATTATCTTTGGGAGTGCAAACCACAGTTATCTTGAGCTGCTCCAGTTTACAAGTCTTTCTATTGGCAAGACCATGCATCATAACTATCCAATACGAGCCAATTTTTTTCCCAATATCAATAAAATGTATTCTTTCTGCTGATGCTACACTGTCCAAAATGGTTTGAACTGCAGTAAAATGAGATATTTGAGTGAAGGGGAGTTTTTGTTCAACTGTGTGAATAGCAGCTTTCAGATCTATTAATGCTTGTTCCACATCAACATGTACTACTTCTCTCCCCAGATCAATTTTCCCTCTCATGACATCAATTCTTTCCCTTAGATCTCGAGCAAAATGCGTGACGACTCTCTCAACAGGATGATCAGAATGACAGCCCAAAAGAACAAACACAAGATGCTCCTCGGCTTGATCGTAAAGCCCGTTGGAGAACTTATCAGCAGCATCAAGAAGAAACAGTGCACGCTTCAAATGCTCGGCATGCCTACAAGTAAGGCCAGAATCAAATCCAAAATGTTCTACAAGAGTGGGAAAATCACCTGTCTTCTCTTGAGATTTCAACTTGGATAGTTCTGTTTCCGCTGTTCTCACAATGCTTACAGCAGATAATACTTGAGAATTCAAGTTGTTGCCTCCCGTTTCCGAACTTGCTTTCTCCATCTCAAGATGCTTCAGTTGGCTCGACTCGCCATGTTTACCACCTCTCAAGCGCTTCACTTGGCTCCAATGCTTGTTCAAGATTTCAAATGGTGCCAACAAACTGCATGGTACTTCTTTCTTAGCTTCAACTTGATGAGAGACACTAAGTGGAAGCTTGTTTTTCTGAGTGTATTCTGCCATGTCTAATGCAAAATCGGTGCTAAAGCTGCAGGTGAGTTTTCTGCGCACTGTACTTTAAAGAGAATTAAAAAAGAAAAAAGAAAAAGGGGGGGGGGGTAATCAAAGAGAGAACAAGAACTGTCCACAAGAGAATGTATTTAGATATATAAAATTTTCAGCATTAAGTAATCTGCAAGTTGTATCTAGAAATGAACAAAAGAACAAGTCAGAAGGCAGAAATAACCTTTCTTTGATAGCTTCCTTTCAGCATCGAATTTTTTGTCCAATACATAAGCAGATGGCAAAAGCAAGGGAATCCTCTTAGGACAGCTGCCTCAGTTAAGATGAGAGCATTTGTCGATAACAAAAAAAGGTGAAGAGAGAGAGATATTCATTGTAAACAGAATTTTTGTCTGTACATGAGAGAGGAACATTTTTAAGATAGTAGTTTCAAGAGATCATGAAAAGTAAAGATTGACTAATATAAAATCGCCATAGAAAAATATAACCGATGCAAATGAAGATATACAGAGAGAAAGTCATAATCTTTGATGAGTTAATGCAGCGCGCAGCCTCTTACGCATACTTCATCATATAAAAATAAATAAATAACAAGATTTTTGTGTACTGTTCTTGCTTTCCAAAGGAAGAAGAGACAGAAAAAGTTTGGTAAAAACCTTCAAAACTCTATAATAATATTCAGCGTGTGTATCAGCAATGGCCATGAATTCTATATATCATCTGTGAAGATATTTTATGAACTCCATCTGTTTTCTCACAGCATATCTGCACTGCTCACTAATGTTGCTTAACTACGGCTTCACATTAGGCTTATTTTTAAAGAGTTAGCGAACTTCACAAAACATTTCAGTTTTCACTAATCTTTAATTAGAAGAGACATTCTCACAGCCACATGTGTCTTCACTGCTAGCGTATTCAAGAATCGATAATGTAAGAAGTCGTTTGAATTCTTCGAAGATAATGCGACACGAGGGAACAAGCTTATGATTGAATAAGCTAGAAGGTGAAGCAACAAACCAGTAAATACAAATATTTAACAGAAAAGTGTACATATTAACTACAAAGGTACAGAAGGCAGATGAATTCAAAACTATCTGCCAGAAAGCTCATCGAAACTTCCATGCAGAAAGCGAACTAAGTGGTGTACCCTTCCAACCGACAGTTAAACATTTTTCGTCCCGATATAATGTGCATGAGCTCCCACAGGGCAGACTCTGAAGCCCCAGCCTTGCTTGATCAAGAGATGAAATGCTCAGGTCTATCTCCACCAACCCGAGATGAGCGAAAAATGCTCTCCACACATTTATATCAACATGTCTAATCTTCCTTTGCTCTCCTTCAGTAGCCAGAACGTTTCTTATGGACGATCTGAACCAGGTTGATTCAGCATTTGCTCTACTTTCCTCATCATTCTTGAAACAATCTGCCAAGGAATCAAAAAATGCACCAAAGAAGAACAGACTCTCAACAAAGCGCCCTATAAAAGTCGGAGAATTACAGTTCGCCTCCAATTCAGTGACGATCATGACACAAGGACGCGTATTTCTCATCACTTTCATCAAATGGCTAAGCCTATCAACACGTTCAACCATACTTGTAAGAATATAGGGCGCATAGACAGCGACTGATTCATCAGCATCCAGGTCAAAGAGGTTGTGATTGAGGTCTAAAATATCCTCCACAAAGACTATTTTAAAAGTAAATTTTAAGTTCAATGACCGAGCAAAGTTTGTCAACTGCCTACCTGTCTCCTCCATTATCAACTTACATATGGTTCCTACGGCAGTGATCTTAAGCTGCTCAATAGGATGTTCGCTTCGATCTGCAAGAGCTTGCATCAAGATTATCCAGTGTACTCCACTCCTGATCTCAAGGTCAATCATATGCACCTTCCTTGCCTCGTCCAGATGATCTAGAACAGCTTGGATTCCCACAAGTTTCGTTATCTGAGAGAGAGGATACTCTTTGTTAAATGCAATGTGCAGGGGCATATTTGGGAACATCACTAACTGTACAGGATCCACGAGCTGCATCTCCACATCTTTTCGTATAATTCTTCCTGTTTCCACAGCAATCTTCTCAAAAAGTGCTTCAGAGAAATAAAAAACCAGTCTTTGAATAGGCGTTCCATTACAAGAACTCGTTTTGTCACACTCTTTCAAGAACTTCATTGCGCGCTCGTACTGGTTCTCAGCTACTTTCTCTGCACAGTACAAAAGATTATGGACTAGCTGAACCTCTTTATAGTCCTCTTCAGAGTGGACTAATACTGAACATTGACATGGATGATAGAGCACAGAGAGTTCACTGCCTATCTGGTCCCTGGACCAGATGAACTTTTCCGCAGCTAATTTAATGGTTGTTTCAGTCTGCAACATTGGACCTCCGATATGAGCATGAGTGGACTGCATCCCTTCGCATGCGCTCGATAATTTTCCATCCAGTTTTAGGCGCCTACGTTGGTACTTCGCCAGGACCTTAAAAGATTCAGAAGGGAATACATAGGGTTCTGTCTTCTTAGGCTGGTTCAGCTCTGTATTCTCGGCCTCAGTACCAACTATCTTCTTTATCTCGTCTTCACTCGACTGAGAACAAGGAGATACAACATCAAGATACAGATCATCTACGTTGGCAAGCTCTTCAAAATGTTGTTGTTGAGACATGGGAAGTCCTATATCATTCTGTAACTGAAAGAAGCCTATGCCGGGACCAAATGATTCGATGTCTGAGGCGACCTGTCGGTCAACTCCACCACGATCAAATTTTTGTGATGAGTCTTTGCTTCCTTCTTGCTGAAAATTCTTTGACACAGAAGAAACTATGGTGCAATCAAATTTCTGAGAATGAAACATCTCATAAACTGACTTCTATTTCACACTCTCAAGTACCTCTACAAACAGTCAGGTAATATTTATTTATCATCTATAACATGTCAAAAGCTTCACAATATTCAAACCAAATATCGTGTAAAAGCACTTTGTTAAGTGACAATGCAATGCTACGAATTCTAATTATCCACAGCAAACTCCTTGGTGATTAGTCGGCTGATTCTGTCGAGTACGAACACTGGTTATTATCAGTGGGGATTTTTTGTCTTTTGATACTAGAGATATCCGTAGGCTTTTTTTTTTCCTTATATTCTATGACATCATATGATCATAACAATGCAAAATGACCAGTAAGACAAGGACTGAGTAATCTAATGTGTCCTTAGTGATGATTTTTATTTGATACTAGAAGAAGATATGCAGATATTACACAAGGCAAGACAGGCAGCATTAACAAAGAAGATGAAGACAAAGACTGAGGAAAACAATGCAGCCAGAATGAGTCAGACTGATACAACCAATGAGATCCTTAAAAGTTTTCGTGATGAAGTCACATAGCATATGAAGACAAAAACCTGAGAGAAAAACAATGCAGCCAGCCTTGATCTTGATACAGACAAACTTCGTGGTTCGTATAAAATTTTCCTAGTGAACAACATAGTATTACTTCCAACTTTTAAGTACACCTCCTTTTATGGCATTTTCCGGGAAAAAAATTCTTGTTTGCAGCATATGCTAATTTTTTACTTTTTCAGTGCTAATGTTCTAGTTATTAGTATAAATCGTCAAAATTCTAGATAGAATTATACTAACATATTGAAATTCATGGCCATATTCATCCCCAGTGCTTACATATTTAAGAATACTATGAGATATGAGACAATGTGATCTAGAAAATACATACAAGATTCTATATAAATAGCTGATTATATGCAAGAAAATTTAATATTCATCTCTGGATAAAAAAGTGTAGGATGATAAAAATCTTATCAAGATCAAAAATTATTTCGTCTTTTCACAATTACTGTTGATGTATCTCAAAATAATTACTTATAGTATGTGTTGAAATAAGGTAAACACCACTTTCATACAAAAATCTTCTCACACAGGAAGATAAAATTTTGCAAGCACTACGTTTTAGTCGTTGGCAAAACAGATTCAGGATGAAGTAGAAAGACCACTGTAGTCCAACACCTTAAGCTGATCAGGTAAAATGAAACTCTTTGCCTCACTCATTTCTTGGACATGGAACAAACTTCTCTTATGAGGCAATAATTGCTCACTAAAAGAACAAAATGGGGTGCTTTCTCTCATTGAAGAGTTCGATTAATAAGTGGTGATTAGTTAATGAAAATGATGGAATCATTACCTTAGTGATGAGCTCAGTATGCTATACCAAGCACCATTACTGGAAATGATTCTAAGAAGTTGTTTCGGAGAAATAGAAAACAACTTTTGAACGGGGTTCCAGTACAAGTACTCATTTCAAGAACTTGAACGAACTTCTGTAGTGTTTCATGAATACGAGTAATCTAAGACTCACTAAAACCATTAGAAACTCCACTAGAATCAAACTTCTCAGCATGAAACATTTTGCTCATCTGCTCGAAAATTCAGACTACATTAAATATTAAACTGACTTCTAATACCAAATCTATTTATTTCTACATATCCAGTAAGTGTAACTAATAATCCATAATACCATGAACAAAAGAATCAGTAATATTTTTAGATAAGTTCGTTGTTGACAGCAAAAGTTTCATGTCGTAGGAGAGTGGATCATGTAACGCCATTAGTTTATAAGTAGAGGAATTTGATGTTTACTCAGGCAGCTACGATCAAAGAGAGCTTATTGATCTTTTCTTAAAATATCAAAACAATCATCCCAATGTGTTTATAGTAAAGAATTCTCATCGACATGAAGGATCAAGTAATTTAACTGACAGATGTAAGAGACATTATGCTAGGCAGGTACAATTATGGTCAAACTTCCAGGTAAAGACAAGCAAAAAATATAAAGGAGATGAAGATGAAAGTAAGGCAACGTGATCAAGCAACTGATATTACAAGGGTCAATTGAAGTTCCTAAGACAACGACTCATAAGTCTTATCTAGACAACAACTATGGTCAATTGATCAACTCCTTTACAAGATTTTCCTCCATGAAATATTTGGATAACGGGCTTTTTTCTTCAACAATGTTTTGAATTTTTTGTTCCAGCATACTGTATTTTGGTAACACATAGGCAATTTTGGCCTCAAGAAAAACAGCAGCCATACTCTGTGCTTCTTCAGTATATAAGTTTACACTTCCTGGAACACTTAAGAATGATAGAAACTACATGGGACTATATGAGACTACAAATGACAGTGGACCTTCCATGCAGAAAGAGAACCTACTGGCGTTCCCTTCCAACCTATGATTAAACTTTTACCGTCGATACCAAAGGTGAAGGAATTTCCAGAGGAAAATTTCTCAAGCACAAGATTTGCTTGATACACAGAAGACATACTCAATTCCATCTCCTGAAACCCAAAACGCGTAAAGAAAGACCTCCAGACACCAATCCTAACATGTCGAATCTTCCTCTCTCTTCCCTCAGTTGCAACGATGTTCCTTATAGACGAACCAAAGCATGTTGATTCAGCAATGTATCTGTGCTTCTCATTGTCCTTCAAACAATCTGCCATAGACTCAAAATAAGCACCATAGAAAATGAGAGCTTCAACAAATCTGTCCACAAAAATTGGAGAGTTACAATTCGCCTCTACTTCAGCAACAACCATCACACAAAGATTTAAAGTTCTCATCACTCTCATTAAATGGTCCAGTCGATTTGGCCGTCCAATCATGTGCGTTAAAACGTATTCTGCGTAGACAGCAATATCTTCATCAGCATCTAGCTCAAAGAGGTTTTCTTTGAGATCCAATATATCTTCTACCATGATAATACGAAAAGAGAACTGCAACTGCAATGACTGAGCAAAGCTGATCAGTTGCCTACCCGTCTCCTCTATACTTCCTCTTGATGTTGTCCCTACAGCAGTGATCTTAAGATGCTGTATAGGATCTCCACATCGAGATGCAAGAGCTTGCATCAAAATTGTGCATTGAATTCCTTTTCTGATCTCAAAATCAATGAAGTGGACTTTCCTCGACTCAGCTATGTTATCTATGACAGCTTGAATCCCTGCAAATTTGGTGATCTGAGAAATTGGTAGCTCTTTGTGGAATGCAATGCCCGTTGCATCTGGGCTCTTCAAGGCTACTAGAGGATCCTCTACCTTGTTTCCCAAACCCCTTGATGTAGTTCGTCCCATTTCTCTATCAATCTTTTCATATAAAGCTTCAGTGAAATAGAACACCAACCTTTGAATAGGAGTACCTTCAGGGGAACTCATTCTGTCACATTCGAGCAAGAGCTCGTGTGCCTGCTCGTACCGCTTCTTATCAACTTTCTCAGCACAGGAAAGGAGATTCTGGAGAAGGAGAACTCCTTCAGAGTCTTCTTTAGAGTGGCACAAAATTGAACTCGGATATGGATGGCTCAGCATAGAGAGTTCATCCCTCGGTTGGGAAGAGGATTTGATGAACTTTTCAGCAGCCATTTGAATGATCGTTTCAACTGACAGGCCACGAGACACGTTCTTTTCTGTCCTATAGCTTGGAAAACTCATTTTTTCGCCGTTTAATCTTCTGCATCTGCTGCCGTACTTCTTCAGAATCTCAAATGATGCTGAAGAAAACATATCAGGTACCTTCTTCTCAGGTTCCACCAGATCTGATTTTTGGGAGTCCAAACAAACAACTTTACTCGACTCATTACCACAAGACAAGATTTCTGGTGTATAATCGAGATATAAAGGATCTGCATTCCCAAATTCTCCAACCTGTTGCAGTTGTTGGCTAACTTGATTCTTGGACGTGATACTTCCCGAATGGGCTCTATCATCTCCAAAGAATCTTATGTTGCAACCAAAAGAATCCATGTCGATATCTAGCACTTCCGGTTCGTCACTTCCGTAGAAGCCACTTTGCTTTGCTGAATTCTCTAAGCTACACTCATATAAAGTCCCGCATCTATAAGATTGCTGAGTCTGAAATATGTCACTCAACATCTTACTAATGCCTTTCGTGGATTTTCTTAGTATATGAATCCCTCAGATGTTCTTCGAAAAAAATGTTTTGAGTCTTAAAATTCTATAAGTAGCATCTCTAGTACTCACCGAAAACACAATTTATTCAATGGAATTCCTCGATTCGTCTTGTTGACAGTGACTTATTAAAACAATGTTACCACGAAGTTGACACAATCAATCACTCAATCCAACACATCACAACAAAAAACTCCGTATACGACGAAACCATCCATGTCCAATTAGGTTGCTGAGCAGACTAAGACACAAAAAGATCAACAATCAAGAATCAACTACTCCACTGGCTTAATCTAAGAGCATCAGGCCCCATTCAGATAAACTTTCAAACCCAAAATGGCTTTATTTATAAAAAAAAAAAAAAAAAAAAAAAAGTAGGAAAAATCTTCCAAACAATGAATAAGTGAAACACAAAGCAAATTAAATAATTAGTTAGACAAACAGAACGAAACAAAATAGTAGCAGTATGAATCAGTACAACATCAGGGTTGTGTTTTACAACTCAACCGTGACAGTTATACACACGAAGAAAATGAAAAGTTCGTAAAATCCAAATATCACTCGAAGTGCGAGTGATCGTACCAAGAAAACAGTCTCCCGCCGGCCTTAAGTAGCCATTTATCCATTTAGCGCATCTGATGGAAACCTAGGAAATAATTTTACTGTTGAATATGGCCATTTTTATGGCTGAGTGAACTGATCACTGTGGATGACTAACTAACAGGTTAACTGCCCCAACTCTTTCTGAATTGGGACCCGCTATACACACCATCTTTTAAAAAAAAATTAACATTTGTAAAATACATTCTGTACAGAAATACCCTTTGAGCAAAAAATTCTAATTATAATATGGGTGTTGCTAAACACACCACAAAAATTACTTTACACACCACTTTAATTTAGTGAATAAAATTAAATAAAATGTAAATGACATATATATCCTAATATAATTTTCTTTAAAAAAATAAACATTAATATTTTTATTATTGATATTATTCATTCTTTGCTCAAACACACTCACACATTAACCTTATATTCAAACGAATCAAAATAAAAGTTGCAATATTTGTAAATAATTCATTATGAAAAATTGCAATACAATTACTTATAAAATATTTTAATTTTATTTTATTAATTTGAATATAGGGTATAGTCAAGAATGAAGAATAACAATATTATAATTTTGCTTAAAATATATATAAGGGTATATTTATCATTTATATTATATTTAAATTTATTCAAAAAATTAAAGTAGTGTGAATAGTAATTTTTGTGGTGTGTTTAGAACACCCTTATAATATTTATTATTTTTAAACAAAAAAAGTTCCATTAGGCGCAGTTAATGTTCAATCAGAAACGATGGAACATAAATTAGGTCGACTATCTGCTTTAAATTTAAAAATAGAATAAAATTCTAGGGTCTTTTCCGACTTATGCAATGACTATGACTTAGCGAAAGCTGCATTAAGACGACGTCGTTTACTATCGAGCGGGCCATAGTCCATAAATAAGATGCTGGATTGGGCTTTGGAAAATGAGCCCATTTATGTGAAAACTAAAAATAAGAAATGAATATCTGATTAGTTTGGGCTTCTTTTTGCATGAGGTGTAATTAAGGCCCATATAATCAGATTATTGTTGATGAATTTTGCACTTATTTCACAAATTGGCGAAAATTGTACCTATTTAATTAAATTATGCTTAATTTGTTTTTTCTTTTTAAATCGTGAAATGAGTAAATTTCAATTTATGCATTTTTCATGTCAGAATAAGAAACTAAAATTTGGTAGATATGGTAAGAAAATTCATACTTTAATTGTAATAAATCTTAAACTAACTTTTCGATATATAGGAAAAACTTAAAAAAAATTTATGCATTAGGTGTACCATGCAACCTGATTTACATAATATTTATTTAATTAAAAAATATTACTTGTTTAATATAAAAGTATTATTACTAATTTATTATCTTATAAAATATTATAATACTTTTCAAGTAAATGAGTGATACATTTTAGTTAAATAAGTAATATTATAAATTGAAAGTATAGTCCACCCAATATAAAGGAGACTCACTAATAGAAAAATAAAATCAGTATGCCATGAGAGTCCTCACAAATATGACCATTAAATACGTCTTAATTTGGAGTGACGAATATGGTAATAAAAATCTTACAGTAATAAAAACCAACTCCTAGTGGTAGTAAATCTCCTAATATATTTCTTCATATATCAAAATATACTTAAATTATGTCAATTAAATTCGTTTGTTTGAATATTTTATAGGTAGGTGTATATAATCCAAACAACGGTATATATAAAGAATGAGTGGGTCTCCTATGAAACTGTTGTACGTGTGACACGATTTAAGATATTATTTATGTAACTATAAATTATTATTTGTTTAACTATAAAGTATCACTATTTTTTAAATTAACTAATCATTAATAATACACTTAAAAATAGTGATACTTTATAGTTAAATAAATAATATTTTATAATTAAATAAGTAATACCTTACATCGTATCACATGTACAATCGTTTCATAGTAGCTCTTGCGATAAGAAGAAAAGAGAAGAAATTTATAATGTTAATATTGTGAAAATCAACTAGTCATAATCATTATCCAAAAAGTAAATAAACAAAATAAACTAGTCATAATCATACTTAGGAAACAAAATAAAGAAAATTGTTGTCACACTTTACTGGGTACAGATGCTTTAAAATTTTGTCTCCTAGTAAGTGGCAACTAACCACACAGTACCGCACGGTATGGATCGCTGCCCCGCTTCCTCTACGGTGCTGTTTACTTGTCCGAGTCAATAACGCGTGCTACTAGAAGGGCGTCTTCAGTTAAAACCGTATGTCTCGAAGTGCAGAATAGTCATCACATTGTCCAATGAATTCACGACACGTACATGATGCTAACCCAAATGACGTGTCGCCTGAGTATAATATGTCCTGTCCTCACCAAATACACTGACTCCCTTTCTCTCTCTATCCAAATTATATTGCAAAAACCTCATCATAGTCTTCGTTGGTAATTGCTGCGATCTACGGAGATGGCGGAAGATAAGTATAATCGGAAGAACCCGGCCGTGAAGAGGATTTTGCAGGAGGTGAAAGAGATGCAATCCAATCCTTCCGATGATTTCATGAGCCTTCCTCTCGAGGTTGTTTATTTATTTATTTATTTTTTTTATTTTGGTGTTTATCTCGTTAATTCGTAATTTATTTCATGGAAATCTTGCTTTTGAATGGTTTATATTCAGCTAATTTATCGTCATGGAAACGATTCTTTCGATTGTCCAAACAAAATGTTCGCAATATAATATCTGATCTAACAATTTATTTCGTAATTATATTCCTGGTGTTTTGCCTTTCCAGCTTATTCTCGCTCAGGGAACCTTATTTTTAATTTTGGTGTTTTTTTTTATCCTTTCCAGAAATTGTTCCAATGGCTTCCGTTATAGCGCTGCAAAATGTCAAATTTGTACATATTTTGCACACACTTTCGTACTCCAATTTCAGTTTCGGTTTGAGATATTCATTGCTTGATATGCTTTAATTATTCTGGAACTCTTTTGTTTGCAGTTGTTCATGAATTTTCCTTTCTTGATTGGTGAATTTTGTTTGCAGTTGTTCATGAAATGTCTACATTTAGTTTAAGGCATATTGATAGCCGTGAAATTTCTCCAATTATGTGTTAATGGGGCTTACACGAACTATCCCTAATGGCGTGAGTGGTCATTCATGACATCTTTTATTTACCATAACTGGTATTACAGCCTTAATTGTGTAGGTTGAGCTGTGTTTAATATCTTTCCATGTAGAAAGGAACTCGTGTTCTTCATTTCTGGTGGATGACTCATGGTGCTGCATTAAAGCCATGATTTGAGCTATCCATCTTTGTTGGTTCTCCCAACTATTGTAACAAAGTCTCTTTGATTGACTCTGTGATTGAACTTTTTTCTCCAGGAGAACATATTTGAATGGCACTTTGCTATTAGGGGGCCTAGAGACTCGGAGTTTGAGGGAGGAATATATCACGGGAGAATTCAGTTGCCTGCTGAGTACCCCTTTAAGCCACCTTCATTTATGTTGTTGACGGTATTGGATCAGTCTTAACTCTTCAGTAGCTGCATGTGGTTATTTTGTTCTTACTTTATAGATTTCTTGTACAGCCAAATGGTCGATTTGAAACCCAAACCAAGATATGCTTGAGCATTTCAAATCATCACCCTGAGCACTGGCAACCATCCTGGAGTGGTATAAGGCTATATTCGTGTTTTTTATATTTATAACTCTGTGTATTTTTTATATTACCCATCTTTACTTCATGTACATCATTTCTATCCAATTAGGGCTGCTCAATTATTGAAAGAAAATATTGGAGTCTTGGACTAAATTTCAATCCATGTGATCCAATGAACATTTAATCATAAGTGCATTTACCTTGCCACATGCCATTATGAACATTATTCTGCCTGTGCCTATGCATATTACCACTGAATTTTCATAATTCTCTTTTGGGATTTTTCTCATTTTCCCTTAAAGACGATTTCTTGATTATTCTTGTAGAGCTGTGGCATCATAGATCATTCACAGTACTGCATGTCTTGTTTTTATGGTACACAGTTGTCCTATTACAGATATTTGATAATTGATGAGGATATATACATGTTCAATTCGTTTTAGATGTGAGAATCACACCTTTTTGGGTCTTTTGCAGTTCGTACTGCTCTGGTAGCGTTAATTGCATTTATGCCTACTAGCCCAAATGGTGCACTTGGATCCTTAGATTACACAAAAGATGAGAGACGAGCTCTTGCTATTAAATCTCGTGCAGCAGCTCCAAGATCTGGGTCGTCTGAACGCCAAAATCTGATTGATGAGGTTAGTGTGCTTTAGTAGGGACAATAATTACAAAAACTGCACTTGTTTATCCTAATGAAAAAAAAAATATATTTGAAGTTTGTTTCCCTGCAAGTTGTTCGGATTGAGAGGGTCTTGATATAATAACCTACAAACCTAGTTATTTGTAGGGGTCATTTATAAGAAAACAAACTTCATTAGACTAAACCTTAAGATTGCGTTTGGATTAAACTGAAATGCTGGGTTTGAATCAACTGCTTTCCAATCCACCGCCCAAATTCCTAAAGACTAGTTAATAATGAAAATGAATTGATTCCAAACCCATATCAAATCCAAAAACCACCAATGGACCTGAATCTATCCTCAAATCCTTCAAATCCCAAATGCTACCAAATGGTAGTTTTTTAACACTATCCATTTTCTATATATTGTTCCATCGTCTTAGTCTTGACACTTTACTGTCTCAGATTCATGAGTATATGCTCAGCAAAGCACTGCCGGTGCCCCAAGGCAACCCGACCTCTGAAGCACACACTGAGAGTGGAGAAATCCAGCAGACTACTACCCAAGACAATGTTGAGGAAACTACAGAAGCACTTCCCCAACCATCTGAAGGCAATGGGGTCGTAGAAGAACGAAATGAAGCACCTTATAATGCAAACATTGCTCAGACATCACAGCCTGTCCCTCCCGGGCCCACAACTAGCCAGCAGCTGCTGCATAGGCCTGAACCAAGGGCTCCTAAACCAGCAGATGATCGTCTTTTCACGTGGGCTGCTTTCGGGCTCACTATAGCTATTGTTGTCCTTCTGTTGAAGAAGTTCTTGAAAGCTAACGGACATGGTGCTGTCTTTATGAACGAGTCGTGAATGTTGGGGCAAAGGTGCATCCTGTATCATGGAACATGTTTATGCAGAAGGTTGAAGAGGAGGGAATGTACGTTCCATAATGGAGAGTACCTTAAATTTTAGGGAATATATAAATACATATATATTATACATATGCGTATCTTGTCTTTCAGTTTGGTGAATGCTGTATAGTTTTAGTTAGCTTTATGATTAAAGTTCTTAAGTTTTTGAAGAAGCTGAACTATTTTAAAAGAAGTTATGTGAATATTTCTTGCAATGATTTGCACGATTGAGGCAAGTTCGTATGTTGGTGCACATGAAATATGTATCCTTCTAAATCAAAATAATCATTTCAGTACAAATCAACTAGGAGTAACAATTAATTTTATTTTTTACTTAAATTTGTTTTATAGATATAATTATTGATTTGATTTGATTTTAGTGAAATACAAGTTATTATGTTAAAGTCAAAGCTAGGAGAATTTTTTTCCCCATAAGAGTCAAAATATAGAATCATCATTAGTTTTTTCGAAATAGCAGAATAATCTGCACTTCAAACTATTTCTTTAATCAGAGCTACTTTCAGTTTCATCCTATATGAAATAAAAGAATCTTGTTACTCTATATTACTAAAACTAAAATTTAATGTATACTTTTGAATTATTTTTATGCATTAGTGCAAGCCCCATGATAAGAGACTAGGTTGCTTAATATATTTATTATCATTATTGTTATTTTTTTCTTTTTCACAAGGGGTGGAAATCTATACATTTAGCTTAGGTGTCTATTAAGATACTTTCGTGCTCCCCTCTTTCACCAATTAAACTAACCACGAAATAAATAGTCAGTTATATGTTACTCTATATTCCTATTGTTATTCTTTTATTTTTTCTTCTTTTTGATTTGTCGTGGAAATGCATATCTAATTTAGGTGCCCACCTATGACTTAGCCAATTTATGTGCTCATCTCTTCAACAATTTAGACCAACGATAAATGTTCTTTTTCACCTTCCATGTCCACCTACCCCAGGTAATAAATATCAGGGGCAATTTTATTCCTATTGTTGACTTATCACTTCTGAAATCGTAACCCAAGAAAAAAAAAAAAAATCAGCTACTCTGCTAGAAAAAATTGTAATGGAGACTTCAATTGCGTCAATTCCCAAACTCCCAAACGATTTGATCATCGAAATTCTGGCAAGGCTCCCAGTAAGATCTCTCTTGAAATTCAGGTGCGTTTGCAGAGCATGGCTTTCTATAATTTCCAGCAAACAAATTGCCAAAACCCACCTCAGAAACGCCAAAAAAGACTCCAATTTCGCAACCCACAGGATCGTATTGAACTGTCGTGGCAATCTTAAGCAGTGTTCAGTTCACTCATTGTTGTATGAACCAGTTACCCATGCGTTCGACACTGATTATGAGTATTCATTTAACCTGTCAATAAATTTAATTTGGGTTGTGGGTTCTTGCGATGGTTTGGTTTGTCTTTCTATAAATAGAAAATATTTAATCTTGTGGAACCCATGTACAAGACTCTGGAAAAAATTGCCTGATTTTGGTGTGAAAGTGAACTCTGGTGGCTATTTTGCTTATGGGTTTGGTTTTGATAAATCAAGTGATGATTATAAGGTTGTGGGTTTTTTTAATAGCAGTAGGGATTTGTCTGAGGTGATAGTTCAAGTTTATAGTTTGAAGAGTGATCAGTGGAAAATGATCAAGATTTTTAAGGGCCGCTGGCTGATGGATGATCCAGCTACATTTGCTAATGGGAAACTATATTGGATTGCAAATCCTGATTTGGGGTTGGAATCTGTATGGGATATTGTCTCTCTTGATTTAGGGACAGAGGAATACGAAATATTAACAATGCCAAGTTATGTGAAGAGTGGTTATTATTCGCGATTGAGTGCATCCGAAGGTCGTCTTTATGTGCTATGCAGTCATCTAAGTTGTGCAGATTTGTGGATCATGGGTGATTGTGAGGTAGGAAAGGCAGCTTGGACAAAGGTGACTATGATTCCTTATGTTGATGATTTCTTAAAGTATACTTATAAGAGGGTACTGTATGTGCTACAGGATGGTCGAGTGCTGTTGCTTTGTGGTTCCACATTTGTGATTTTTGATGCTAAAGATTGCTCTTTTAGGTACCCTGAGGTTAGAAACTCGGGTGAGTTTGTGGCTGCGAGTACTTATTTTGAAAGTTTGGTTTCACTGGAATAGGGTGGTGCCATGGGTGATTCTAGGAAGCTTATCAAGGCTGAAACTTATGTTGAAACTGAAGTTTTGGCTTTTAAATAGTATAAAATCTGTGGAAGCATAGTAATTTTGTTCTTTGTCTGAAAAATGTGCGTAACTATGTTTAAACGAGGCCAACTCCTATTCCTCCGACTTCCTGACCTGTGGCATGAGTTGGGATTCTTGATGTCTGTTTCGTTTGAACTTTTGTACGCTACACTACTTTTCTTTTTCCTTTTTTATTCAATAAAAGCAGCTGTTGAATTTCGTTGTCTGAACAATGTATAATTATGTTGTCTGATTATCCATACATTTAGGGAAAACCGATTGTTGGCTGTTATATTGTATTTTTATGGAGTTGGATTGATGTACATATTGTTTTATTTAATTTTTCGATCGATGCTCTTTGGTATGTCAATGTTTTTTTTTTTCTCTTTCTTCCTAAGAAAATAATGGAAAAACTTAACAGGGGTACTTCTTACAACACTAGTTACATGTCTTAAAAACATATCAGATTGCTACTGCTATTCTGGCTCAGCAGGGTTATCTCAGAAAACCTATACAATCGCCGGAGAGGATAGCTATTCTCTCTGGGATTCACATCGACTATAATTTACATTTTGTTGCTACAGAATTCTTGACTTGATTACATAGAATGAAAAAATATATAAAAGATAAATGTAATAATGCAAAAATCTAAATTAAACAATATTTGCATCCTTACTCTGGTTTATGAATGTCACTCCAGTAGGGAAACAATGGCAAGACAATTACTTGTCATGTTTCTCAACCTAGGGGCAATACTGGAAAACGGCGTATCTTTCCCCTGTTTTGACAATGCATCCTCACAATCTGCTACATATGTTATCACAGCACTGAGCTTGATTTTGATGGTGCCTATATCATCCTCTGGAAATGCATCAATGGCGTTCTCATAATTGTCCACAGCTGTGTTGTAACTGTTCTTGCAGTCATTTATGACAGAAGCGAGCGCGGGCGTGGTCCCCGGTTCTGCAATGAGCTTCTGAGCTAAGAAGAGCCCGTATCTTGAGAGTTTTGCACCGGCCCTAATGGCCACATCTAGGACGGATGAAACGTCTGCTTTACCATTGAGGGAGGGGGCAACCGTGGCTAAGCAGAGGGAGGGGTGGTCTGTGTAGTCACATATTTGCTTCACTTTTGGATCAATGTCCATTGTGGGGGGAAGTGATGGTGAGAAATCGAATTGGAATAGGCCATCAGTTTCTATCGAGCCATCCGAGGATGGCCCCTCGGCAGGCCCTGGTGTTGGACCTGAGCGAGCTGGGCCTGGTGCCGGACCTGAGGAAGGCGACAGGCCTGTAGCTGGTCCTGAACTAAACGATGGGCCTGGAGCTGGACCTGATGATGGTGACGGGCCGGGAGCAGGCCCTGATGATCGTGATGGGCCTGCAGCCGGTCCTGACGATGGTGAAGGGCCGGGGGAGGGTCCTGAAGATGGTGAAGGCCCGGGGGAGGGTCCTGAGGATGGTGAACGGCCTGGAGACAAGCCTAGGGATGGCGAAGGGCCTGGAGACGAGCCAAGGGATGGCGATGGGCCGGGGTTTGAGCCTGCAAATTGTGTTGAGACAGATGTAGGTGCTAGGGATGGCGATGAGACGGGTGCAGACTGTGGGGAGGACCAGGAATTGGGACTAGGGGAAATTTCAGATCGTGCTACATTTAAGGGGATAAGAAGAGAGTGCAAGAGGAAGAAAAACCTGAGATTGTTATAGAGTGACATAATTCTGTGTGTGTGTGTGTGTGTAGTTTTTGAGAATGTTAAAGGCTATGAAGTTGGGAAAAATGGTTACGTCGCATTGAAATGTGCAGTTTTGAAAGAAAAATTATGACCATAGCTTCCTTGTTTTAGGGACTGTCTTTTGCTTGTTTCACGTATTTCAGCAGTGGTCTGTATTTCCTTGTCAAAGACAGTCGTACATTTTCGTTTTATTTTCATCCTTTCACTTTCACAATTTAAGGATGGGAGTCGACGCCTTGCATACGAGATTATATTTTTTGTTTAAATATATAATTATATTTGGCTTTGAATATAATAATGATAGTATATCATATTTAATAGAATTTTATATGCATATTAATAAAATAAAATATAAGACTATAATGTATATATATATTGATAAAATAAAATAAAAGATTAAAAAGACAAGAGACATAAGTGACATTGCTTCACCTTCTTGAGAATTGTTCGCACTACCAAAAAAGTTTGGGGAAAAATGGCATGATAGAAAGATCTTTGCCTTAAAAGATATTTATTTTTATTTTAATAAATAAAGTTCAAGCAAAATTTAATATTTTTTATAAATTAATAAGTGAAAACATACCAAAGTTTTTATTATATTGAATTGCTAGTTGTCGTAAATTTTAATTCAACTAATTAATCTTTAAAAAATTATTTAAAATATGAATCAGTAATTTGTATTCTTATTATTATTTTTATCTTATTAGATTTGTTGTGCAGTATAATATTTATCTCGCTTAAATATAATATTAAATTAAGTGTAAAACCATTTTTAATATTGCTTCAAAAAAATAGATAAATCAACTGCAGATGCGATGAGTGATGTAGAGTTTTGAGTAATATATCTTGTAATTTAATCTTATATAATATTATCCTTAGCAAAAATAAATTAAAAATAATATGTATTATAAAATATAACTTTAAAGAAGAAACAAACACTATCCTTGGGTACGATAGTAAAGCACAATTTGTAATAAAGTATTAAAGTATGCTTCAATTGGTCCATAAAGTATTGTTTGTTACAATTAAGCCTAATATTTTAAAACTATTTCAATTGCCCCCAAAATCATAAAATAACTATTGGTGAGTTTTGAAATGATATCGGTGAAAGACCATGGGAAGATACCGTCTCTGATCCAAGGATCTTCGATCGAAAAATCGTACAGACCTCAGGTTTTATTGAATAAAATATATGATACTTTATTCTTAATGAAGAATAATTGCAAGATTTATGTAACTAAACTATAAGTCAATATGAGATTTTTTTAGAAAATTATTCTAAAATCAAGAAGAATTTATCTAGGAAAACATTGCATGGTTGGACGAGTCTGTAAAACTGAGAACTTGAGTCATGACATATCCGACATCAAATTAATTGAATAAAAGTATGAATAGTTTAAAATTATTTAATTTTAGTTGGAAGTATGTTGGATCTGATATATTCGTAATGAATTATATTTGTTTTGAAATTAGAAGATTAATTACAAGAAACTTCAAAATACCATTTGTATACACTAAAGACATTAAAGAACAACTTTGTATGTACAACATGAAAACAACTTCCAATTACATTTTATTCGATTTGCTAAAGGTTACAACAAACCATTAACTACTTCAGAGCATCATTGTACTAACAACACAAACAAAAATATCATAACATAACGAACTTACTAGGATTTTTTGAAATCTAGAAATAAATATAAAAGAAAGGCGCGAATAAGCTTAGCCGAAACTTCAAACAGTTTCAGTCATGGCTCTTCACAACTGTAACAGGAACTGAAGCATTATTAACAACATAGTTGCTAACACTGCCCATAATAACCCTGCAAAGTTTTGCAGAAATTAAACTTAGTATTCGTAGAAGATGAGATAATCAAACATGAAAACTTGTTGTCTGAAAGAGTTTATCAGACAAACCTTTTGAGTGTACCAAGACCTCTATTACCAAGGACAAGGGAGTCGAGAGGAATGTTATCCACTGATTCGCATAGCTTCTCACGAGGATCGCCCCAGTAGACTTTCAAGAGCACAGTGATCTGGTTTTGAGTGAAGACACGACTCAATAAAACTTGAAAGATATCGAGCACATGTGATCCTTCGTTTCAAACTGCATTCTAATGGAATGATACATATTTTGCCTCCCGTACATACTTTTATTTTTCTTGACTTATGCCACGTGTACTTTATGTTCGTCGCTTTTGTTCCACTTTTCTTTATTTTGACTTTTGCTTCGATTTCATTAACACTACACTAGATGCAATGCATTTAGTGTAGCTAAGAAAGAACCTTTTTGCTCATATATATTTTTTTTTTCTCTTTTTACTTTTGCCTTTATATAAATTAAAAGATGAAAGTGCAAGGGTAAAAGTTGGGAATAACAAAAGTGTGAAGAGCAAAAATGCAAGAAGTTTTAGATCAAGGGGTGACAAAATACTAGAAAATTATGTACAAAATGCATTTGTCCTATTTTTATCTTTTTTAGACATTTCGTGTATAAACTGATATCACTACTAATCGTAATCACGAGACGTGGGGATGGAACACAGTTTGGGATGGAGGAATCTAACTTGATCTTGGTTGCATGATTTCTAAAATTCGGATGTTATTTACACAAATAGCAAAACTTACCTCTTTCTGTCTTGATGCAGTTGACACGATGTTCAATGTTTCAGGATCAGGGACAACCTCATACTTCTTCATGATAATGGAGTTTGAAAAATCACTCAAAGGAATCAAAGCTAAAAAAACAAAATTTATATTGTTTGTCAATTGATAAAATGTTCAACGAATTAGGAAACATTTACACAATGAAAACTCTCAAATCCAAAATGTAAAACAAATGCAACTAGAAATATAAAAAAATAAGGTCAAATCGAATCAGTCACACCACTATTAAAGATTTGCTTAAATTCATATGAAGCTTCAAAATCGTATTTACATTTGTTTCACTATCAACCAATCAGGTTTAAACGATCTTTTAATCAAACAAAATATAAATTAAGGGATGCACTTTTATTTTAATCAAACCATGTAACTGTTGAGCTCATATAGTTTGGTCTATCTTTACATATCTTCTAAGGTTTATTTGTCTACTTGGAAAGCTTGAGCTCGAACATCAAACAAGTTTCAAATATTATCGAATAATATATATATATATATGCTTGTATAATATAAGCTTAAGCTAAATGAACTTTTAACAGTTGATCTTGAATTAAGCATTGAACAACATTGTCTTTAACTTTACCCATAAATACAATCTCTCTTTAACTTAAATAACTACCATAATTGATTGTACCACCACCCGAATTCTATGCTACCTACTCGGGTTTGTTCAGATGACAAGAAAAGAAAATGGACAAATTCAACCCTTATCACTCTCCAAGATCTTTTTTTATTATTCATTTTTTTGGAACATTTTATATCAATCGAAATAAATATTACATAATTAAATTTGTAAGTGATGAAATAAAATATACTTGTAATTTAACGCAATCCTACCATAAAAAAATATGTACATATGTGTATGCGCACACAAATGGAGATAGATTTCAGCTGCCCATAATTCTTAGAAATTGCAATTAGTATTTAAGATTAATTCACCACATATAATCAGCTCAAAATCACATGCATGGACAATTACTATATTAAAAGAAAAAAAATGAATCAATGTCGACAAATAAGAGGGGAGATGCAAATGATAGGGTGAGATGGGTGCATACGTGAACCGGTGGCTTCCCACAGCTGCATCTCGCCCGATTCGTAATTGGCCCCGGGGCACACTGTGATGAGAATCAGGTGATCCCCCTTCCTGGCGAGGTTTTCTATAGCCCATTTCAGAGCTTTTCTGCTGCACGGCGAGAAATCCACTGCCACGCCTACTCTCCTGGCGTCTGCCATTTCTGTCTCTCTCTCTAGATTTGTGAGCTTTCGCTCTCTTGACTTCTTACGTAGATAAATGCAGTGAAAATGTTTGTCTGATTGTCTCCGTGTCTTAGTCGGACATGACGAAAACAAAGGTATAACGGAGATCCCATTACGTATTAATAGAAAGAGAGAGAGAGAGAGAACGTTTTTTGATTTATTCATGGATGAGAATGAGTGGCTTTTCTTTTCCACAGCTGATTTACAGAGAAATTAATAAATCCATACTTTTCCATCATAATAAATTAAATATTTGATAATTGGCATGCATTTCTGCATTACGATTAGTTAGTTTTTTAACTTTTTTATTTTTATTTTTTTACCATCACAATTCTCTCCCTAAATTTTATATAATTGAAATATTTTGCCCTCATTAATATTTTGGGTCCTCAAAATAATTCAGATCATTTTAATAATAAGAAATTTAAATTTTATCGAAAAGATCAACAATTTGAATTCATTGAACCCGAAGGCCCCGTAAAAGTCAAATGAATAATGAAAAAGTAAAATATAAAATCGTATAATTTTCATTTCTTCATTTTTAGTTGTTCCTTGAAAATAAGTGGTCGGTTCATTGAAACCAATTTTGTCCTAGAAAATAACTTCTAAAAATCATTCAGTCTAAAACCAAACAAGAACTTAAAAAGAATATCTTATTGTAAGGGATCAAGTGATCATTTTGCAATCGTTGATAAAAACCTAATCCCTTCCCATTAATCTTTCGAGGGAAATTCTCGATGAATTTTTCTATTCACATCCAAAGAGTTAAGCTATACTTTTTTTTTCATATTATTTTCTTTGGTATACCTAAACTAGTGTGTACATATATGCCAATGTTATATGATAATGAAAACTTTCACACTCTTTTGTAATAAATAGAAGATCTAGCCGATCCACAACCACAACTATTAAATAAAGTTGTTTAAAAAAGAAAACCTCGACTCCAAAAAATAATATCAAACTTAACAATTAAAAAGTTGCCAAACACGCCTCATTTACAGTAGAGGACAATTCCCCTACTGAAAATGGTGTAACAGGAAAGAAGCCGATGCGAAAAAGGCAGCAGAAAAAAGAAAAACCAGCACCACCACTACCAAACTAAATCCAGCAATTCCCAACTTAGACCTATAATACAAATTCCTCATTTTCACCCACCAAACATCCCTTTTCCTCCTCTGGTGCCTACCAACCTCCTCACAAATCCCTCTATAATAAAACTCCTTCACACTTATATCCACATGCAGTCTCTTAAAAAGAGACGCAATCTCTCCTTCTCTCTCATGCCCATCAACAAGAATCTCTCTCTCTTGAAGCAACCTCACGTCCCTTTTCAACGGGACCAGCTGCTCGATCAAGACGATGTACGACGTCACATGCTTCGAGCAGCCAGGCTGGCACTGTTCCATTACAATGAGGTTTCTAAACAAGGTTTCTGTGTACGAATGGATTTCTAAACATGGGATGTTGAGTTTCCCATTATAGAAAGTTATGTTAGCTGGGCTTTGGCTAAGGGGCCTTTCGATGCTTATTCCATTGTTCTGAAGGCGGGTGGCCGGGTATATGTGTGTATGTCCTGGGCTTAATGGGAGGAGGATTTGTGGGGTTGTTGGGAGGTAATGTTGCCTGATTAGGTCTAGTAAATGGTGGGCCTGAGGCCCAATGGTTTCCTGAGGGAAATGGCCCAATTGGGGATGGTTTGGGATTAGTTTCTTGAAGAAGTATAATGCAAGTTCAATGAGGGAAAGATGGTGAGAGGTTTTGGGGAATGGCAGTAAGTGAAAGAGATTATCAAGAATGAAGAATGGGATTTGGTTCTCGAAGAGAATCAAGTCACACCGTAGGTGAAAAAGGCCTTCGTTTGTGGCGAAAGACGGGTCGTCCCTTCGCCTCAAACTCTTGATCATGTAGACGAGGAAAAGCTCGATTATGAAGCATCCGTCGAGTAGCAACGTTGTTACGAACTGGTCGCTGTTCAGCCCAATTTTCTCTGCGTAGAAGTTTCTTGCACTGTGTTCTTGTTGCCTTAGGGCGTTGACGCAGGCGTCTAGAGTGGCTTCTGCACCTGGTTTGCGGGTGAGTAGCGCATTAAGGTATCGCCATTTTTGATCTTCGAAGAGCTTGAGGGAGGGTTGGCCATGGTGGAAGGGGCCAATGGAGACTGATGATGGGAAGTATTTTTCTTCATTTCCTTTGAAGAGTTGTTCAGGGACTCTGGAGAGGCAGTTTGTGAGTGAAATGGATTCCATTTTTTGTTTGATTGAGGAGAGAAGATCATCCTCATCATGATTCACAATGTCTATGGAGATATGCTCCTTTCTTGTGCTGCTTTCTCCTACTTCCATCTATAGAGAGAGAGAAGCCTTGATCAAGATTGTTATAATGCCAAAGAATCCTCAATGAATCTTGAAATTAAGACACTAAAACAAAAGAAATGAGAGAAGACAATATAAGAGGATTAATGAAAAACAATAAAATTATGTAAATTTTCACAACTTGAAATTATGGGTTGGGGTATGAGAGAGAGAGAGAGAGAGCAGCTTGGATCAAGTTTGTTATAATTGCCCAAGAATCCTCTTGAAAATTAGACAATTAAACAAAATAAATGAGAGAAAATAGAAGAGGATTAATGAAAAATATAAGATTATGCAAATTTTCACGCTTGAAACTATTGGTCGGGATTCTCTGTTCCATTTGTGTTTTATCTTATACTCCACCTTAATAAATATACTGAACTATAGGTGTATAAGAGAAGGAGGCTTACCAACATATCTTCCATTGATAACTCAAGACAGCTTATATTTCATTGAACCGAGCTGCGTGGATAAGTGTTGTTTGGCATATTTATATGCGAAGTTAGTGTTTGAGAATCAAAGGTTACTTGAAGCAGAGGATAATTACAAAGTTAAAAAGGATTTGCTTCAATAATAATCAAGGAATTTAATGACCAAAAGTGAAGTGGAAACCATTTGTGAGTGGCTGTTTTAAGAGTGGAGAATATATTCTGGTGGTGTTTTTGAGGGATTACTTCCTAACCAAACCTCTGTAGCTTTAATTAACATAGTTTTATCTCTACAAGAGAGATTAATAAGTTAATTTAAGACATGGGATTTTTGTTTTATCAATATAATGTATGTATTTTACTTTAAATGAACTATATGTTATAACACACATAAATACATATAATGTTTTTTTCATAAATATTATGAAGAAGGTTGTAGTTAGATATGGACATGATTTTGATTTCAAATCAAATCCAGCAGTCAACAGTTTGATTTAAGCATTTATTCGGTTCAGAACCAAAACAAACAATTGGCTAGTTCGATTTCTGTTCCAAATTTGGTTCTAGTTCCAACTACCAGTTTCATAACCTTTTTTTATGATTTTAGAACGAAAATATCTTTAAAAAAAATGAAAAATCAAAATTGAAAAACTGACAGTTTTGAAATTAGGAGAACCATGCCCACGTCTAGCTGAACACTTCATCTTCTACTCTTTTATCTCATTGGACAAATATCTATCTAATTAATAGTTGATGGACCTCCCTCCGTGTATTAGAAAGTTATATTTCTATAAGTATAATTTTGTAATTTTGTCTCCTCAAATAATGATTAATAATTTACAAGTTCTAATCAATTTTTACTTATATTCTCCATTTGTTTTTCATTTTACGCTTTTAGGTATAATAATTTTTAAAATATAGGACATAATAATTTTTAAAATATAAATCTTTCTTTTGAGGGTAGAAGTGTCTTTTTAGAAAGTTCATTTGTAAGTCAGCTTTCTTTTCTAGAAAATGCACTTTTATTTCAAGAGCATTTTAGACATATATAATATATTAGTAATTTGTAGTTATGCAGATTATCTTTGGAAACCAATTCCTAATATACATACAAAGGTATGATCTACTTACAAAAGTATATTGGTGAAAATACAATACTTGATAATTCATATTATAAATTTAATTTCACAACTATTCTAATTATATATCTAATATGATAATGCATGTGCAATAAGACAGAATTTTATCTCATTGTAATTACGTTCTAATTTATATTTTAATTGTTAAAATATAAATTTATTTATTTTAATAAATGAGAGATTTGTCTTTTGGATTTCAAATAATAATATAACCAGAAGCTCGATATATGATTGATGAAGAAACATGAGTGATTAAATATAAATTAAAATATTATAAAAATACAAATGTATTATGTACAATATAAATTCAATAATTAATATTTCACCAACTGATGTATATAATTAAATGTTTTATGAAAATTAGAATATAGTTGGATCTATTTTACGAATGCTATTATATATATATATATATATATACGTATGTGTGCGTGTGTGTGTGATTAGTGAGCTATATAAATATTAGTACTCCGCAAAGTCGTAACTAAGCTAGTGAGCAGTGAGGACAAAACCGAAACTCAGAATTTTTTTTTTGCTTCTCCTGCTCGATAGATGCGCTTGAATTGAATAGAAATCCATCACAGAATTCGCATATCACTACTTTCTAGGGTTTATCCGAGGCTTTTGGAATCTGAATCGATTGGAAGCCTGAAACGATGGCGTTTTGGTGGCCAATAGTGGTTATCGCATTCGCGTTCGCGATCTGCAAATTCCTCTTCATGCTCATTCCCTCCAATGTACCTTCGATCGACGTTGACGCTTCCGATGGTATGTATCTGTGTGCGTTCGCGTGCGCGTGTTCAGTTTTTTCTGCCCTCTTTGATACATGCAAATGGTTGCGTGTGTATGTTCTCTGTGTGTGAGTGTGCGCGTGTGAGCGCGGTTGTTCTATTGCTTGGATTGGTTTTTCGTTTGTTAAGCTTGACTAAAATGAGCTAAGACGCTAACTACACTCAGCTCAATTAGAGCTCGGTCTGGAGTATTTCCATAAATAATTAGACCGAAGTAATTTAAAGTTAGCTACAGTTCAATTAGTTTTTGATCCTCTAGGCATGGAGACATCATTGTGAATGAAGTTGTGGATTTTTATTTAATTATTACGTAGCTTGTTTTGAACAATTTAATCGGAAGTAGTGAACATTAATGTGATGTTCGTGTTGTGTTTCTGGTGGATTGATTACGTATGTTTTTTTTTTTAATGGCAGTGTTGGATGACGGGAATCACACGAAGGAAAACAGCTTCATCTATGTAAGATTTACATATATTGCGCTCTCTTCATCTATGTAAGATTTACAGATATTGCTCTCTCTCTCTCTCTCTCTCTCTGACTTTTCTGTTATTTTATTAATGTTCTGCATTCGTTTTATGTCTTCTCATCTACCTTGTTTGGTAACTATTACTTTTCCTTTTGCCGCTCTCACTGCCAAGAGATTCAACATTTTTCTATTTTCTGTATATTTGGGAAATAAAGAAAATAGGTTCAGACTCTGAGCCTAGCAATCGAGAAAGAAAATATGTCAAAACGCTTGAAGCGGTGTCTGCTAGAATGGTGACAAACATAAGATGAACCACGTGTATAATGAATTTATTTCACTTATAACCCTATAAAGATGAACATGCGATCTGTCATGCTGTTCAAATAATATACATCGGTGTATTTATAAGTATGCAATACTGTTCTTTGTGCTCATACTGTTTTGTTAAGTTTTAGTGTAGACAATTCTAAAAAAAACAAAGTTCTACTGTAAACATTCAAATAGCAGCTTCTCATATTCGAATTGTGAACCACTTGCAGATACCTTCGAGAAGGCAGACAGATAAAGTCCAATGCTATGAGCCTGCAACAATGAAATATCTGGGCTACTTTCCTGCACTGAAACCCGATGAGGTTGTTTTTTTATTGGATAGTGTTCGTTGTGTAGAGTATAAGCTTTATTGTACAATCCAGAACCTCCCATTCATGTATTCTCTTACGTTCTCATTGATTAATTTGAACTGCTGGATTTTGATTTGCATTCTACCAAAAAATACTAATTGAAACTTCTGGATGAATTTGATATGATTCTGTAGTTTTTGACTGGTGTTCTTAATATAATCTCAAATGACTTGTTGTTTCAACTTACTGAAATTAGTTCCCGCCAACTTGTGATTAGTTACTTTAGAACTTTGCTTCTATTAGAAACTGACAAAGTCAAGGAACTATGATTAGGTCAAGGAGCGTGTAACACAGGCAAGGAAGGCTCAAAAGGTATGGGCAAAAAGTAGCTTCAAGCAAAGGCGCCAATTTCTGAGGATACTTCTGAAGTACATCATTGAACACCAGGCACTTATATGCGAGTAAGGACTCTGTCCTGCCAAAGTTTGGTGACACTGATGTATAATGCTCAGAAATGAGGTGCAGGCTGAAAAGAAATATGTACTTACAAATGTAATAGCAAATTAGCATGTGTGGATGCTAATTGATACTTGCATGTGAAGCCTCTAGATTTATTTTTTCCTAGAGAAAAAATGATAGGCTATTCAACATGTTTCCTTAGCAAAGTACGTACATTAAATAGTAAGGGTGGATTTTTGATAGAGCTTGTCAACCTAGCAAGAAACTTGTTTAGGCAACCACATCTAATAGTTGATTGGGAAGTTGGAACCATGATGCCTTGTACGCCAAGTACCTTATCAATAATTTATGCATCTAGGTGCATAAGTGAGAATAGCATGTCTATTGTAGAAAAGATGCATATTCCTACATAATTCATGTAGACATCATATGAGCTATACTTTTGTTAGGCCCAATGGGATTTTCTGCTGGTGCCTTGAGATATTTGAATAACTCTCATTTCTGGTATTATATTCTCTTTCTAAATTCATCTATTCTCACATGCAAGCCACAATTCTGATTCATCATAACTCTCCTCGTTTTCTACTTCTCTATTATATGGAGTTTATTGCATACTCACAACGTGCCACTTCAATTAGAGTTTCTTCACGTGATACTGGAAAGACCATGGTTGATGCTTCTCTGGGAGAAATTATGACCACCTGCGAGAAAATCACTTGGCTTCTTTCAGAAGGAGAAAAGTGGCTAAAACCTGAGTATAGGTACTTTTATCCTTTTCCTTTTTCTTTCTTTATTAGGCCATAGTCTGTTTATTCAACTATTTCCTTAATGGAGAAATATTTCTACTTGAGTAGAGTCGTTTCTCTGCTTCATTGTGATTCTTTTTCTTGCTTGATGCTGTTACTGCAACAACCTCCGTATGCTTGCATGCATTGGAAATAATTGTGTTCTATTGGTCCAGATCCAGATCTTATGAGTATGAATTTTAAGTCCTAAAGCACTTCCAATTTTTACTGTCTTAATGGCGATCAGGAGCTAAAACATTCCTTGCCTTTGACGGCTTAAGCTGCATGCTAGTTGGGTCTGTCAACCACATAAAGTTTGTATATATCATTAGAGTCATATTTTCCAGATGTGGCCAAGTCGTATCAAGTGAATCATTGCTGTGGATGACTTGACTTCTGGTTTGCATGTTCCTTGAACTGCTTGCCTAGACCATCATTAGCATTTGTCATTCTCATCTCTTGAGATGCAGGTCATGTGGAAGATCAATGCTTCACAAGACAGCCAGGGTGGAGTTTCATCCCCTTGGTGTTATTGGAGCCATTGTGTCATGGAACTATCCATTTCACAACATATTTAACCCAATGTTGGCAGCAGTCTTCTCAGGAAACGGCATTGTGATTAAGGTTTTTCTATATTTTCAGATAATAAATATTTCCATATCACATGTACTTTCCATTTCTCTACTGTGATCTGATGTTATGTGCCCGCTCATATAAAGTTAGGCATTTCTTTTGAAGCATTATTCGAGTATCATCCAAATTGACCATCGTTTTCTAGTCTCATTGTTAGCATTCCATGAATTATAATGTTCCACAAAATTAAAGTTGGCTTCGAAACCCCAAATGTGGGGGGACTTGGAAAAATAGTTCTGTGAGGGTTGACTGTGATAATCATTCTCTTCATCTGTTCTTATAAAAAATATATATATATATGTGTGTGTGTGTGTGTGTGTGTGTATAGATATCTTCATCTGTCCGTTGAAGTCAAATGCAAAATGGCTTCCTGTGGTTCTGAGTTCAGAGTTTCTTCCATATTTTCAACTTTATAATTTTATGATGTAGTCTAGCTTTAATCCACCTAAAACCTAACCTTCCTGTCAGAATTCAATTTAGTGCTTTATTAATTGCTGCAAAAAAGTGTACTTTTTACTTGTAGGAAGCAGCTAATTGCAAGATTGATAATATGAAATTTCCTTAGCAAATGTGGGGAACTTGGTAAAATAGTTCTGTGAGGGTTGACTGTGATAATATCTCTTTATCTGTTCTTATAAAATATTATGTATATATATAGATATATCATCATCTGTCCATTGAAGTTCAAATGCAAAATCACTTTGTGTGGTTCTGGGTTCAGAGTTTCTTCCATACTTTCAACTTTATAATTTTATAATGTAGTCTAGCTTTAATCCACCTAACACCTAACCTTCCTGATATCAGAATTCAATTTAGTGCTTTATTAATTGCCTGCAAAAAGAGTGTACTTTTTACTTGTAGGAAGCAGCTAATTGCAAGATTGATAATATGCAATTTCCTTAGCAAAGTCTTCCTTTGACGATGAAGGTTTTTCCTGCTGCAGGTTTCAGAACATGCAAGTTGGTCAGGATGTTTCTATTTGCGTATAATCCAAGCCGCCCTTTCTGCTGTTGGGGCTCCAGAAAACCTGGTTGAAGTTATAACAGGGTAAACTTTTATGCCTTAGTTTCTACTACAACCTTGTCTTGGTTAATTTTTACATGAATTCCACCATCCTGCCAGGTTTGCAGAGACAGGAGAAGCCTTGGTTTCTTCAGTTGACAAAATTATATTTGTTGGATCACCGGGTGTGGGTAAAATGGTCGGTATTTTCTCTTGAGCTAGAAAAATTATTATTGAATGAAACCTGGAGAAGAACTTATATTCTTTTAGCCAGATATCCTGCATAAAGTTATTTGGCTTTCCTTGGCCCTCATCATCATTTTTACTTGATATTGCAGATAATGAGAAGTGCTGCAGACACATTGATACCCGTTACTCTTGAGCTTGGCGGAAAAGATGCATTTATTGTCTGCGAAGATGCTGATGTGCCACATGTATACAAACAGCCTCCGTTAGCCTAGACCTAATTATTTAATATCTAAAATAATTTAAATACAATGGCCTATACTTGCAGTTTGTTAGTGTGTAATGAATTAATTAATAAATTATGAGTGCTGTAGGTTGCTCAAATTGCTGTAAGGGGTGCTCTGCAATCAAGTGGACAGAATTGTGCTGGGGCTGAGAGGTTTTATGTTCACAAAGATATCTATGCGTCATTTGTTGCTGAAGTTGTCAAAATTGTGAAATCTGTTACTGCTGTAAGTCTTCCTACATTTGCACTTTACAGTCATTTAGTATGTGAGATCCCTTCGCTGTGTAATATCAAAATCTGGTTGACAGATGAAATCGGTACTTAGCATTTACCTGATTTTAATTCATCATAGTTGACCTTACAATTAGCTCTGTGCAAAATCCACAAATGTTTAGATCAGGGCAGATCTTTTGTCAAGGGTTGAAGTATAAAAATGGAGTAATATAACATGTTATTCATTATACTAAAATAGTTTGAATTTCAAGAAATAGTCATGATTGTGAGACTAACACAATCAGGTTATACTGTACATCTCCCAACTGCATTCCGAATTTTGAGTTGCGTGTTCTATTCTCTTATGTGTATCTGCAAAAATAATAGATTGTGGCGGAGAAACTTAAGTACATTAGATGATGGGGAACCATATTTAGGTTTATTAAGCACTCGGCTTATATGTCTTAATGGGTTATTTTCCCCTTAGTTATTTAATTTATTTATTGCAGGGACCTCCACTTGTTGGAAAATACGATATGGGAGCCATATGCATGCAAGAGCATTCTGAAAAGCTACAGAGTCTGGTGAATGATGCTCTTGACAAAGGAGCTGAAATTGTTGGTCGGGGAAGTGTTGGTAATATCGGTGAAGGTGCTGTCGATCAATACTTCCCTCCTACTGTAATCGTAAATGTCAACCACACTATGAAACTGATGCAGGATGAGGTAGTGTAGTAATTATATTTTCATGTTAGTAATTGCTCAAGCTTGCTGAAATAGATATCTGCAATTGTGTTTAGAAATCGTGTTCATATGCAGGCTTTTGGACCAATTATGCCAATAATGAAATTTAGTACTGATGAAGAGGCAGTCAATCTTGCAAATGACTCGAGGTATGGACTTGGATGTGCTGTATTTTCGGGCAGCCAGCGGCGAGCAAGAGAAATAGCTTCTCAAATACATTGTGGAGTTGCTGCTGTCAATGATTTTGCTTCCACCTACATGTGTCAGGTAATACTACCTTATATAGGTGATTTATGTTACAGAGAAGCACAAATATAAAATCTGAGTTGTATTCATTTTTCAGAAAACTACATATTTTGCCCCCTGCACTTCCATCTTTTCTAAAATTGCGCCCCTGCTGTAATTTCCAAACTTTCGCCCTCCGTACCTCCATTTTTTAAAATTTTGCTCCAGTACCTTACTTTCTACAATTTTGCCCAAAGTACCTTACTTTCTACAATTTTGCCCCAAAGTTCGGTGGCTAAATATCGAATTTCCTTCTATTCTCATGTACTTTGTGCACAATTTAACATCATTTCTTCATGAATTGCAGTCCCTTCCATTTGGTGGCGTAAAAGACAGTGGATTCGGAAGATTTGCTGGTGTAGAAGGGTTACGCGCCTGCTGTCTTGTCAAATCTGTAGCGGAGGACAGATGGTGGCCACTCGTCAAAACCAAGATACCAAAGCCTATTCAGGTGAACTCGACCCCTCTTTCTTGAAAAAAAAAAAAAAAAGAACATATTCTGATCTCATATTGACATCTCTGTCTGCCCTTTATACAGTACCCCATTTCAGAGCATGGCTTCGAGTTTCAGGAATCACTCGTGGAAGCACTCTATGGTTTAAACATCTGGGACCGTTTACGGGCTTTGGTGGATGTTCTGAAAACTCTCTCCGAGCCCAATGCTTCAAAGAATGGTAAAAGATCGGACTAAAACTGATCCACCTGTGCATGATATTTATGAATTCTCTCTTAAAACATTTCTTATGGTCTTTGCAAAGGTGCTTTCGATGGTCTTCTTTGGATATCCACATAACATGACCCAATTTTGTGTTTTACATGACTTTTGGATATTCTCATAACATGACCCAATTTTGGCTGCTTGAACTTTTTTTGAGCATATGTATATATTCCGGCACTGATTAAAAAATGCCTTGCATGTTTTATTTACCTTCAAAACTTCTCTGACTGTAGGACTGTAATTGAACACCGTAGAGGGAATGATGACATCATCTCATGCTCGATGGTTATAATTGTTCTCTAATGATTCCTTCCGGAGTATGGAAAAACTAACGCGGGATAAATGCTCAAGTAATATTCTCTAACAACAAACTTAATTCTAATTCTAAATATAGTTATTGCATATATTATTTAACTACAAACTATGTATGGAATCACATATCTGTAGTTTAATGGAATCACATTTTCATTTATATATGAGAAGTGTCAACATGCAATCACGATTTTCTACGCAATTAGGGATACATTTTCAGGTTTGCAATCTCGATCAAATCCCAATATTATATATTTCCAACTTATATCGGAGTTTCTGCTTTTAGAAAGTAGAGACACTAAGATCAGTTCCCTATTTTATATGCGGAACCCTTATGCATCTACTAAGATAAGGTCCCTGTTTTCGCTTCTTATATTATATATATATATATATAAACTCAGATCTGAGTTTTCGCTTTTAGAAAATGGACACTAAGATCAAGTACCTATATTATATATAACAACCCAAAGATCACGTTCTTATATTATATATAGCAATTTAGAACTGAGGTTTTGCTTTTAGAAAACTGACACACTTAGATCAAGTACCTATATTGTATAGAGCAGATATGAGTTTTTGCTTTTAGAAAGCAACACACTAAGATCAAGTTCCTATATTATGTATAGCAAGATTTGAGTTTCTACTTTTAAAATTGGACACTAATATCAAGTCTATATATTATATACAGCAACTCAGACCTATTATATATAAATATATATATATATATAAATATATACATATATAACGAACACTAAGATCAAGTCATTATATTATATATAGCAACTCAGATCTGTGTTTTTACTTTTAGAAAATAGACACACTTTCCTGTATTATATATAGGAACTCAGATATGAGTTTCTATTTTTAGAAATTGAACACTATGTATTTTTGCTTTTATATATAAGTGATACTAAGATCAAGTCCCTATATAATATATAGCAACTTAGGTCTGAGTTTCTACTTAAAAAATCGGACACTAAGATCAAGTTCCTATATTATATATAGCAACTCTGAGCTTAGTTTCTATTTTTAGAAATTGAACACTAAGATCACACTCCTATATTATATATAGGACTCATATCTTAAGTTTCATATTTTATAAAAAAATTGTCTTTATTTTAGAAATCCTATGACTACAAAGTAGAGGATACATATTGATGAATTATAGAAGTAAGATTTTTTATTAATTCTCCAGGAAAAAAAAATCATTGTAAAAAGATACAACTTCATCATTATAAATCCATTTGCAAAGTGATGATGAAGAAACAATCGGTTCACTCGCACTTAACTGCGCGAGTGACTTCCCAATCAACTATTATATTATGTTGCTCCACAAATCCTCCACTGTCCTCTTTCCTTCTGCAGTTTACAATTGCTACAATGAACTTCTCATGCTCTAGCGAAGATGGATACATGATTTGTTCTTCCTGCATTATTACACGTAAGCATCATTGCAACTTCCTTTTCAGTAAAATGCTGCTATATTTTGTATTAAGAAACTTTAGGACTACTAATAAATAAAAGTAGCAATGACAATTTGATGCACCAGCCCCCCAACCTGAAGACCCGTCCCATCCTATATTTGTAAATGTTAAATATATGCGTGTGTATATATAATGTATTTGACATATACACATAGATAAATATCATATATTATGCATCTTTTAAAACTTGCTAGATATAAAATTAATAACAATAATTCAACTTTACATTTTTCAAGCCAACTTATATTGTTAAACCATATTATAAAATACAATATCATATTTTAATCAATAACTTTATTGATATAAAAAAAATTTATAAGATGAATATAAAAATTTAATTCAAACTGAGTCGGCCTGTTCTACTTCTACTCACCTTATTTAAGGATGGAAGAGACTTAAATTTTTAAGTACCCATCCTGCTCTATTGTGATTCTTAAACAAAAGAGTAACAAACTTTTCAAATATATAAGAAATTTGTGATCCACACTAAATCAACAGTCAGTGATATAACCATTGACCATTCGGGGACAAGAAATTTTCAAAAACCATTGTTTCATGATTTTTTGAAAGCGTATGGGAAACCAATTCGCAAAACTGAGTAGTTTTTGTGAGAGAGAATACATAAGCAGAAGATTAAAAGGAAAATTAAATAAATTATAACTAAGAATCATATTTCTATCTTTTTAGATTATTTCATCCCTCCACAACTATTATATAGGATTTAGTTTTACTTGAGAAAATTTTCATTGCATCCTAGCTGACTTATGCCATTTTCAATATAAAAGATTTAATTTTGTCAATTTTTAAATGATCTCTATATTTGAATTTTGTCCAATTAATACTCAATCGTATATTTTATGGTAATATGTCCAAATTTATACTCCATCGCGTATTTTATGGTAATGTCCAATTACTGGGTTTTATTAGAATTGCCCTAATTTTGATTTGCCAAATTTATACTCGATGTCATCGAACTATCAAACACTCATCGGAATTTTTGACATATACCACTGATTTTACTTGTCAAGTTAGCAGATCACCACATTAACCATTTCTAAAAATGTTTTTTGAAATTTAAGGAATCGGATATTAAATTGAACAAAACTAAATTTAAGAGATCATTATTAAAAAATATATATAAAATTATATGTCAAATATTAGATAAGTTAAAAGAACATAAATTGAGGTTTTTCCAAAATGAAACTACTCCTAGATTATAGTTGTGGAGGGATGAAATAATAGAGTAAGAAATATGATTCTTCCCTTGGTGATATTATATTTAATTTTCCTATTTATCTTCTGCTTATGATATTTCCCCCACAAAAACCACGTAGTTTTAAGTGTTGGCTTTGAATATGCTTGCAATTAAAAGATCGACATACTCTAATAAGCTTACTTGATTTTTCTACCCTAGATGAAAATCCAGGCTTATATCTGTAGAGTAGGTATTCATTATATAGAATTATAAATGCATAGATAAATAGATATGTAGATTGATCTCTTGTTACCTCGGGTAGTCCGTGGAACTCATCCGGAGATATTTGCAGCAACTCGGCAGCAGTCTGACCAATACACCACGCAAAAACCTTTGACACGTCATCTGCTAGAGTAATTTGTAAAAGGAAGGTACGTTCTACGTCAGCATTGCAAATGCAATGGCAGAAATTGCATTCAAGATCTCCATTAGGTGCCTTGTTGGTAAGATGACCGCAAAGGGTGTGCTTAAGTCTTGTGCCTACATGACAATGTTCTATCTGATCCAGCCACACTCGACACACCTGTGGGGGGGGGGGGGGAGCCCATTTCACAGTAATCAGATCATGCAGAGAAAGCCCGTTCACCCCAAGATGAGATGTTGAGAGACAGAGGGAGAGAGGAAGCCTTAAACGAGTTTGCTAGGAAATAGATGAGATTGTGGAATGCGAATGAAACATACATACCTGTGCGCCCCTTGTATGAAGGGATAGATCAGAGAGGCGCGATAATCTGTGAAGACATGACGTATTTAGGAGAGCTGGCAAGCAGCTCAAATTGAAGAACGACGATCCAGGGCCGCTCTCATACCATGACAGTTCAAGACTGCAATAATTAATTATGCTTTGACATGATCAATCAATTTTTAGCAGAAGAAAGAGTACTTCAAAAGGATGATGAGAAATCAAACAAGAACGTTTCGAAACGAAGCTTGTATAAGAGAATGGTTACCCTTTTCCTGGAGTCAGTGAAGAGTTTAAACCAGACACGTAGACAGTATGGCCTATCCCCAATCTCCCCAGTGACCTAAAGATTGAATTTACATTAGGCCACAACTAGGACTGAAAAATAAATTAAACTATTCAATATTGACTTTGAAATTGTTCACTGAAAGTTCATTCCAATATTGTTCGAAAAGATATCAAATAAACTTTAACATACTTTTACGTTTGATAAAATCTAAACTTTGACTCGAGCTCGAGCTATATTAAATTCATTAAAACACATGTGAAAATACCAAAAAGTTCAAGTTCGACTGGATTTAAGCATGACTCGATTAATAATAAATAAATAAATAAATAACTCATATTATTAAAAGATTGATAAAATTCAAACAAGCGTAAACAAAAGTACATTTGACTCGACTCGGCTCATTTAGACCCCTAGTAACATCTCTATTATCACCATAGATAACGAACTGAGATCTTCTCTGTGATAAAAATATTTAAGAATTATAATCAATTGTCTTATTTATTAGATGAATTTCACACCATTATCCAAGTATAAGGGGGCCAACATTTTTACCAGGATTTAATAAAATGTAGCTTTGCCCATATTGCTCCAGTAGCATCTTCAATCCTCAAAGAAAACTTGCCCTTCGAACTGCTTATGTCTGTAACAATACCGTACAGGCTAATGCCAGTCGTCTTGTCACGTAGATCGACAACATACGACTGCAAGACTTCAAAAATGGATAAGGTAAAAAAAAATGAAGTAAAAAAGAAGTCATAATACACACACACACACACACACACACACTTACACAAGCGAAGTTCTCATAAACTATCCAAAGAGCACTAGCTAATCATTTTATCAGATGGAGAGAAAACCTACTCGAAATGGGTAATTGCTGAAGTCGATAGACCCTTGAGAATCACAGGGTAATGTAACTTGAGAGACTGTTGGGCCCTGACTCAGATTTGAGGCAGTTAACAGTTTTGATCCTTGATAATGGCTCTGTGTCAATTTTAGTGTTACCTGATAAACCAACAAGTTTTTCACGTATCATTTTAAGAACTACTAAAGCATATCTCTAGCCACATTCCATAAGTACAAATTTTTTTAGCCACTTAAGGGATGTTCATTAACCACTTCTCGAAGGTGTTAAGAGTTTCAAGATATGTTTGTGTATATCTTGAATCTCTCCACAGATCTTGAAGCTCTTGCCATTGTTGATTGTTTGACTCGTAAGTCTTTAAGTGGGAAACATATCACAAAACTCATAAACTCTATGACGTGTTGTTAAGCTTCGAAATATCAGTGATCTTCAAGAAATGGCTAAAAAACATCCTTTTTATCATTTTTGCTTATACAAAATGACTATTTTCAATTATGCGGAATGTCTCTTTTCCCTTTTACCCCTTTCAAGAAACCATCATTAAATTAGAGTTGTCTTGGTAATCATATCTTACTTGTTCTTTATGCGGAATAAGAGGCACAATATATAGCTGGGTTGCACTACCATATTCCAGGCAAATTTCACTGCCTATTTCAAGAGAACCATCTGCACCATTTGCGATGAATGGCCTATCGAGGGCTAGCATACTTCCAACACTGCATATAGTGAGAAGAAACATGCGTGTATCACCACAAAAAGAAGGAAAACAAACACACGTACACACACAAAAGGATCAACTCATAATTTCCCATACCTGAAAAGATTGGCAACCAGAGTCTGCTCACCCCAGAGAAAAAAATTTAATGTCACACCATCATTATCAACAAGAGTAATTTGTTTCCTCTTTAAACTGCCATGTTTACCCAGAACTTCCATTGGTCCTATGTGTGCGATTCTGTCCACAGTTGTCAGCAAGAGGCTTACATGCAAATACTAAACAATACTGCAAAAGTTGCAATTTCATTGGTAACTAGGTGACGTCGATTATTTTTCCACACAATTGGATTTTGAAAGTGAAGTTTAGATTTGCTTTTTCTTTAACCAATTAACTGCAGAACTTTTTGTGGAGAACGCTGAAGGGAGACATATGGTATTACTTTACAGTTCCAAGGAATGTTTCACCACAAAGAATGATCCAGTTGAACTGATTATCTAATAGCACGAAAAAAAAAATAGAACTAGTTCAGTTTAGCTTCTGCAGACGAATAGATCGGACAATATAGTACCTTGCCAACAATGAATAAGTTGCTCCTTCATTTACTGCATCGAGAGAAACTGAAGAAAATGAATCAGAACAAAACTGTGCTCCAAGAAGCATGGCATCATCATCTTCATCCTGTATCAAGAATTACAGAACCAAGTAAGCCTTTTGCATTAGAATAGTTTTGAGGATTATGCTTACAGTGAAATGCATGAGACCAGACAATTACTAAAGAACAATTTTAGTCAGGTTCAATTTTCCAGAGCTGTAGATATTGGAACCATCAGTTTTAGTTGTTACTCAAATCAAATGTACTTTGTAGAGGATCATAGATGAGCATTAAATTTTTTATTGTAACTTCAGAGACGTACTGAAAAATCAAATTCTAACAAACCAGTATAAGAAAACCCAGTAAGGATAACCAAGTTTAGCATTGAGAAAGAGAGAAAGAAAAGCTACCTCATCCAACAGTACAACAAAGTACTCAGTTGGTAAAAGACGTGCGCACCCTGAACTCCCAGAAGATACCCGAAGGTAGCAACCAGTTAAGAGAACTTCCCGGCCTTTCTTCAAAATCCCATTTCTGGGATCAGCAATATTGTAAAACCTGTCTTTGAACCCCAAGTGAGATCATTCGCGCAGAAAAAAAAAATGCAGGTAAATAACATATGGACCAACTACTATATTATAAACTCATGCAGGTGGCTTTTGGTACACAAATTGTGGGGCCACCGTCCTAGATCCCTGCTTATCCAACCTATCGGGCATCAATTACTTCTAGGGGGATGATTTATAAAAAGCAATGAAGCAATCAGCCTAATAAGCTACCCTAACTAAAGGAAAATAGATTCCTCTATTCAATTTGATCTTAACTAGGATGACCATAAATTAAGCCCTTTAGGATGAAACTTTGGAGAGCAAGAAATGACAGTTACATCGTAAAGGCAGTAAATAAATCGTCATGAGAATAATCTGGACTTGTGTCCCGGGGTTACAAGGAAAAGTATCTTAAAGCGGATCGCAAATGCATGCCATGAAGAGTTCTCTTATAAGCTTCACGGAATTGTTAGAGCAATAAAAGATCAGAATTGGAAAAACACTGTATCTTTTTTTACCTCCTGTGAAGATATAGATCTATAGTATTGGAGCTCCAAATATCCCCCAGAGTGAGCATGCAAATGTTGGTTCCTGTAAAGTTTGTGATCAAAAGGTACAAAGTTGATGAATCTGAAGCAACTAGTATTTCTGTTAACATAATTAAAATGGCAAACCAAGTAAAACGTCACAGTGCAATAACGCTTATATGTTCAATTCAGCTTGTGAATGCAAAACATCCCATAACCAATATAATTGGAGTTATGCATAAAATAAATTCTATAATTTACTCTTTTGTGGATATTATGCACATACGAAATAAAATTATATCCAAAACAATATAAGAAAAAGGAAGAAAAAGTTTTTTAAAAAAATATTAATAAAAAAAAGAAAGAAATAAAGGAATACCTGGAAGAATAAAAGCAGCAATTATAACTGCTTCGATCACACTGCTCAATGATAAGAATTTTTTATCGTATATTGAGTCAATTGTGATGGTGTTTGGAAGCTTTGCTCTCTTGTGTTTCCTCTTCAACTTGGCAATAAAATCTGACTGTTTTTTTGGAGCTCCACTTCTGTTCTGCTCATTCCAAGCCTGGATACACGCATACAAAAATGCAAGCATCATATATCCACGACCAAGACATAGATTATGTGATTACATCTGTACGTGTACATGAATCATGATTTTCCTAATGAAATGTCAAAAATACTCCTTGTTACAAAGAAAATTAACCATTCATGAGAGATCAATCAGTGAAAGTATAATTGATTAAGTTACTAGGATTTCCTTAGTTTAAATAAACCGGATTAAAAACTCTTCTGAAAGGCAATCCATACATGAATCGCTTGATAATGTAAAATATTTATGGAGATAGTTGTCTCTTAAGGTAGCAGAATACACCAATCTTCTATAGTTTTCCAATTTTCTAATATAAATATGGACAAGCATGCAGTTCGGGTTAATAGAGAACCACAGATAACTAAAACAGCAAAAGCTAAATCAGATAGATAGGCTTCATTTATGTTCCCTTTCTCACAAGTAAAACATACATTTCCTAAACTAGAATCAAACACATAACAACGCCTAAACAGAAACCACGCTGAACACAAACTAAAAACAATTTCGCCAGAAAACAAAATGCAAATACCAGAGAAAGCTCCGAAAGAAGAATCGCAGGGGTCACACCACTTGAGTAAGCAACGCACGTTTTGAGAATCCGATTCACGATCCAGCTCCATCCTGGTGAACGCATCGAATCTTCTTCTGATTCACCTCCATTCTCGTACATAATCGATCTGGCATAGTCTATGAATTTAAGAAATGGATCCTCTTCTTCTCCTTCTTCAATAACATCTGACTGTTCCATGTCCATTACTGTGGTCTCATTCTCTATCATGAAGTCGCCGAGGACCTCATCGTTAGGAGATTCCATTTCCCTCAAATCTAGAGATAGAGAGAGAGCGTTTCCAGCCCAACTCTAGAGGCGGGATGGTGATTTTACATTCGGTTTTTGGCGCGGGAATTTCTTTTTTTGTGGGCTTTATAAGATGGAGGACGTGGGCTCAATTGTGTCCGACGGCATACAATGGGCTTTTTATCTATTTGGCCCAATAATTGTGACCATAATCCGTTACCATGCACCAATAAATGTTCAAATATATCGGATATTCACAAAAAAAATTGTTTTTAAACCAAATTTTTAGATAAGGCAGGTAAAAGAGTTACCGTGACGGGACATTTGAATTATTGTTTTATACAATATTTTTTTTATACATTAAATTTAAAAATATTTAAATACTATAATTTATAAAAAATACAATTTATAAATTAAAAAAATACCGCACATTAGGACCTATACTAGTTCTTACTTAATATAATAGTAGAAATATGTGTCACTACCACACAAAAATTTTACAAAAATTATACTTAATATAAATAAGAGAACTCTTAAAAATATGTTAAAAAAACACATGTCGTTTTTTAAAATTTTATGAAGTTTTTACTTTAAAATATAGTAAACAAAATTACATAATAGTTTTATATAAATAAAAAGTAGTTTAATTTAAAAAATATAAAATTCAAATAATATTTTTGTTACAAATTCATTACTAACATGCGAGACATCAAATTAATTGTTTTTTTGCTATCTTTATTTTAATAGCAATACTGTATATATTCAAATAAAATATTATATTTAAAATATGATATAAATATTTTACAAATTCATTATATATTTTTATTTGAAATATGTGTTAAATTTGAATAAAAAATTGGTTAAATTCTTATATGAATTTGAGACAAATAAAAATTAATAAAATTATTCTTTTTATTTTTTATAGAATAAGAATAAATACTTTCTTAAATTATAACTATTATATTATTCAAGTATATTTACTTGTTTTATTTTAAATTTTTTTGCTAATTTTAAATATTTGTATCTTATGAGAAATTTTGTCTAATTATTTCAATGTATAAATATTGTGCGATTTTTCATTAGCTTCAAAATATTTGTTTCTATCTAATTTGAAATTTTTGTGATATTATTGTATTTTAATTGGCGATTTGCTTAATATTTTTGTCCCTTATTTGACTCTGTAATTAGTAATTTTTATGAGATCTGTATAGTTTTTTTTTTCTTTAATTTGTTGATATCTCTATTTTTTAAAAAAATTATTTTCATTCAATCTCTTATAAATCATTAATTATAACAGACAAAAAGACAGAAAAATAAATTTTACTGCAAAAAGTAATAACTGAACACAAATCGACACAAACTATTTGAACGGTTGAACCACAAAGGATGAAAAAAAATGTGTTCACATCCTTTTTTACATTTTTTTTCATCAACATAAAACCTAAACTATAACCTATATCATGAACTCTGAATTTATTTACCACAAACAAATAAATAAAGTTATTTTATTTTTTTTATGTAGTACACGAGCAGAGCATAAAAAAAAAAAAAAAAAAAAAAACCTTAGCCACATGCATCTATAATTTCCATTTGATATAAAAGTACTTGGAAGAAATTTCTATACAAATTTAAGTGCCAAAAAAAAAAAACCTTGGCCACATGCATCTATAATTTCCATTTGATATAAAAGTACTTGGAAGAAATTTCTTTACAAATTTAAGTACAAATGCTTGCACAAACTTTCTTTACATTTTCCATTTTGCTACGAACAAAAACAGCCACAGAATCACACCTTGGGAGCAGCAGAGACTCTCCTATTGTCTGATCTCCAAATATCTGATGCCGATTTAGTACTTTTCGACGAATATGATCCAAACTGAACATCAAGTTTTGAAGGGTCCAATGACAGCTTCTGTCGTATAAACTTATCTAAATCGAAACCACTTCCACTTGGTGCTTTGTTACCACTGGCAGGATCAGTAGAAACTCCTTCAGATCGATCTTCTTCACCACGATCCTCTGTTGACGAATCCTTAACTTTCTCAAAGTTCAAGAGTCTCTTTATGCTGTCGATTGCTGGATCGATAATGTCCATGAATCCCATGATCCATGATGCATCGTCGACAATTTCAGTGCGCTGTTGCCAAAGAAAAAAAATTCGGATTATGGTCTGGGAGACGGATTTGTGTTATCATTTCTCAATTTTGGAAGGATTGCAAGTATTATTTCATTTGACTCTAACAATCATATCACCTAAATATAGTTGACAATATATCTGTATTATGAATTAGTACACAAGTTCTGCAGCACATCAATGAATCCATGCAAGGAAAAAACCTATATACACAGAGATGGATCTAGGAATTGGCTCCAAGGGATTGAAATTTACCAAGTAAGGAAGCAGATTTTGAAGAAGCAGGGGGAAAATTCTTAAATATATGAAACATATACAAAATATATAAATAGAAAATAATGTTTTTTTATAGGAACTCAAAATGGGACCCCGGCACTCCCCCTAAATCCATCTCGATGTATAACTGTAATGTTTTAACAAAATATCAACTTCAGGAGAATCTAAAATTTAAAATAGTGAAAAAAAAAAAAAAAAAAAAGATCGAACCTATCAAAATTCGACTCAGCTGGTTTTTCGACAGGCTCAGCCAGGTTTCTAGTTTTTTTACTGGGTTTGGGACGGGTACCAGTCTATGATGCATAAATTGATCGGTTTTCAATCCTATCCATGTCCGACCTACTGCCATCCCTTAATGGAACAAGTCACTAATGGAAAAATGCACGTACCTGTTGGAAGTAGAGGTTGCGAATCTCTTCGGCACGTACTGAATTTCCTTGATCTTCTTCCAAAGATGCCCAGGTCATCCATGTAACATAGCTTTGAGAATTTATGTTAAGTGAAGATCTGAACAGTCTTCTAGCTGCTGATAGATTACCAACTCTTTGTTCTAAAACACCCCAAGCCTGCATTTTTGAGAAACATAAGCATATTAAAAGTAACAATGAGAAAATTTCAATGAGAATGTGCAGATTTATTTCTACCTGAAGACAACGAGCAGCGCTTTCAGTGGTTGAGTTTATTGATAGTGCCTTTTGGTACAACTCTCTAGCTGTGTCCAAGTTCCCTTCTTTCCATTCCATCCAACCCCAAGCCTAAAGAGCGGAAAATCGAAAGCTAAGGACACTTTTGTAAGCCACTAGTGATTTAAAAAAATTATTTTATAAACCACAACTTAAAATTCGTGGTTTTTAGCCAGTTTGTACATTTTTAACACCTACACCAATCCGCACCAGCAACATAGGAACTAACAGCTGCATGTTATTATATTATAGGATGAAGAGATTATGTCATTTTAAGAAAAGCAATCACTTACAATCCACACAGGTTGATGTCTTGGATCGAGTTCAGATGCTCTTCGGAAGAGCACTCGCGCTAAATTTGCAGTCGAGTATCTGTATTCGAGTAATCCAAGAGATTGTAGAAGCACCGGATCTCTGGGGTTCACGGCATGGCCCACCTTCAGAAGCTTCCTTGCTAACTCAACGTTTCCAATATTAGCTTCAAAGACCCCCCACACATGCCATGCAAATCTATTCTTAGGACTCGCCTGGACAGCTTTCTGCTTCAACAGAAGAAAGTATGACATAGATGATGAGTGTACATGAAAAAGTAGAGCTGCCTCGAGCCAATGCCTAGTACCGGGCCGGGCCTGACTGCCTTTGAGTCGATGTTTTTCTAGCCCAGTCAGCAGTATTCCAAATATTATAACTAAGTTATCAGGCTGGCCCAAAAACGAGCCAATTAGGCTCCTTTTTACAGGTCAGTGAATAAATAGAAGAGCAGGAAATTCGGGCCGCATTGCAGGCAAAAGAGAGAATTGTTCAGACTGGTCGGCCGAACTCTCATCTGAACACCGATTTCAAGGTCCAGACCATTCCACCCTGTGAAATATAGTTCTTTTTTGGTCAGGTCACTACATGTGGCTGGGTAAAATCGGACCATGGGCCCATCGGGTCAGACCAACTGGGACTGGCTTGTCTAGGCTTATTATTATAAGGCACAATCTGCCTTAATTTTCGGGTGGCCCGGCCTGGAATTGCCAGCTCTAACAAAGAGGCCAACCAATGCTTTTATCGGGACTGTTCGGGCCGGCCCATTGGGCCGAGCTCGAACGCCACCTCTACCAAAAACAAAGGTTTAACTCATGCCTTTCCGTGATGCAAATGAAATAGATTTGAAACCAAAGGAACAAATTACCTCAAAAAGCCTCCTAGCAGCACAAACATTCTCCTGCTGCGCCTCAAGCTGCGCCCAGGCCTTTTCACAACAACAAAAACGAGCATCACTTTTCATTGTCAATGAAAAAACAAAATAAACATAGTACTCCTCAATTCATCTTGACATAGAATCTTGAAAACTTACAAGCCAACTAGCACAGCTTTTCGGGTTGCACTTGGTTGCTTGCTTAAACAAATATCGAGCTTGTTCATACCGTTTTGCTCTAACTTCAAGCAATGCAAGTGTTTGGTATATATACTCATTCCCACCACAAAACTTGAGACCTTTACCAAGAAGATGCCTAGCCTTCTTAATATTGCCTTGTTTCATTTCCAACACTGCCCATCCATGCCAGGCTGCTATGTGCCTCTTATCAGCAACTGTAGCAGCATCAAATAATTCTCTAGCGCGCCTTGTATTTCCCAGCTTATTCTCGAGCACCGCCCAACACTATTAAAAACAGACCAAACTCAAACATAAACTAATTTAATCAGTCATATTTAAATATTTCAGAGGATAGTATTACCAACCTGCCAAATGTAAGAATTTTCTCCTTGTGTAGCCTGGCATCCCTTTTCGTATACAGCTCTAGCTTCATTCATTTTCGACTGTTTGCTCAAAGTCTTCCCTAAGGCCACATAGGGCCTCCCATCTTCAGGCCAATAGTTTATACACTTGAAAACATCACAAAATCAGATATATTAAAGTAGATCATTTTTTGAGAATTTATGAAGAAAGGCTTGAAATTTCAAATTAGACCATGCTCACATCTCAACAAAGAAAACAGAGAGATAGAGAGAGCCCATGCTTAAGCAAAATATGTACACTTCAAACTTCAAAAGGTTAAACATCCCTTCAACATAAAGTGTTACTATAACCTCAAGAAAGATTACAAACAAAGAAGTGTGCTATGTATGTTCATGGCTTATGTCAGAATGTGAATTCTTGGTGGGATAAATATTCAAATCCATAATTACTACAGCTAGGTTTCCTGCAAATAAATATATGGCTATGGCTAAAAAAAAAAAGAACTATGCGATACTCGACTGGAAATGGTTTTCTAACAGCTAATTTGAGCTTTTGACTTGATAGACGCAACATCTCTTTTATGCAAGCTCGATTTGAGATAGAGCTCAATAAATAAAAATAGTAATAATAAAAAAGTTAAATAACAAGCAAGCTTGAACATTTCAGTTTATTTTACTCATTTGCAGCCCCAGCTATAGCCCATGAATAAATAAACATCACAAAATTACACATCATCAATGCCTTGGCGTCAATATCTACCTTTCGAAGGATCTCCTCTGCTTCTTCATACCGATAATTCCGAGCTAAAATCTTCGCCTTATACAGAGCCAAATCCAAATTCACCAAAAGGAGCTTCTCCCCAGAACTGGACTCAACCATCTTAGGCTCAAAAATCGGCATCCTCTTCGCGAACCTCGACAGCCCCTCATCGATACTTGAAGACGCTAAAATTGCTTTCAGCTTATTACTACTTTCACCATCTGCTTCTGTTATTTCTTCTTCATCAGTTTTTACATTGGAAAACTCCATAATCGGCCTGCGAATAACTAGCAATTCCTCTAGAGACTTCTTCGCCTTTACGATTTCTTCATCGAATTCCTCTCTCTCATCTATTTCAGTTTGCGACGCAGAATTCTCTTGAAGAACTGGAGATGATGATGATGATGATGATGGGTCGTGGGATTGTATGGGGAGTAAAGTACGGTTTACAGAGGGAGAGAGAGAATGGGGAGTTTTTAAGGGTATAATGAAATAGAATTTTGAAGAGTTCGGACTTTGTGAGGGTGAGAAGAGAGAGAATTTGGAGCTTGAAGAAGGAGAAGAGGAGAAGATGTTCATTCCTCCTTCTTTTTTCTTTTTCTTTTTTCCTTTTTTTTCTTGTGCTCTCTGCTTTAAGAAATATAACCGGAAGCTTCAGGGGAAGTTATGCGTAAATAATCCTTGAGTGCCTGGCGATGTAGTAAATGATGTGGAAATTGAAATGTGTAAATACAATATATAATGGTGTGTGTAATGTTGACAGTACATTTCAGATAATAACCAAAGAGAAACGAGGATATTTCTTGCTAACTAAAAGAACATTGGAGACTTGCTGTGTTTACTTACTTGTCCATGGGGGAGAGAGAGGGAGAGAGATCTCAATGGGTAGAACAGGAAGAAAAATGTCTGCGATGTTTGTGCGCCTCAGAGCAAGAGGGTACTATAGTAATTTCAGGGAAAGAAGCCAGCGGTCGGAAAAGAGCCAGGTTGCCCAAACTTTGGGTGGCTCGTACGCCTATCTGAAACGTAGATTTTCTCTGCCACGTGGAAGCTTTTTGTTGGACACTGTAAATATCAGAAATTGATCTTTCCACCTGGCACATTACCCTCAGTTTATGAACTGTTTCCTCCATATTTAGCACCCGCATCCTTTTTTTTTTTTTATAATATATATAGATCTCTTAGGATATGTTTGGATTGAGTCGGGCACAATCGATTGTGGGTTGTGCCACAACTTAGCCCGTATTTATTTACGAGATTATGAATTGTGGTTGTTCCATCCACAACTTTACTCACTCTACACCTTTTTTTCCTCCATCTTCTTTCATCATTTTCAAAAAAAATATTTAATATATATTTTTTCACTTAAAATTTTTAAATACTTATAATTTTTTTATTTCAAATCCATTTTTTATAAAAATTATATCATATTAATTCTCTTCTTAAGATCTTTATTTTAACATCCATTTAGCATATATATATAGTAATTCATCACCAATTATTAAATCCGTAAATCTTTATTTCTCATAATATAATAATACAAACAAAACTCTACTAAACATATTGATTTGATATGTCAATAACAACATACCTTATCACAACTCAAAACAAACACCACATTTTACTATGCATTTAATTGTGACACAACCTCACAACCCACAACAAATTGTGCTACAGAGGTCTCCAGTCTAATCCAAACATCTCCTTACTTGTGAGGTATATATTTATTAGTCCCAAGTTTAAGGGGAAAAAAAAAAGGAAAAAAGAAAAAAAAAAGGTTTTGTTTCAACTTTCAAATGGAAGATCTAGTTTTAATAATTAAATTTCTAAATTTGTTGATGAATTCTTGCACACTATATATTAGCTTCACAAAATGGAACTACCACAGGATAACCACGGGCACCCCAGTGTCTGGGCTCGGGAGACATCAGGAGATGGTCAGAGCATTTTACCACTATGCTTCTTCATTTACAAACTATAAGGCTAATAACCAAGAAGATGAGTATATCCATCCTAACAAATATCATTACTATTTACCTCCCAGAGTTGCAAAAGCAAAAAACGGCCAAAAAGTTGTAAGAACCACAGTTTGTTATATTACATATGAAAAGTACATATAGTTGTAACAATCTGAAACTTTTTTTTTTAAAGCAAATATAAAGATAACCTCCATTTTTATGTTTCTGAGGCACAACATACGTCAGAATTAATTCTGATCTAAGAAGTCCCAGCCCACCTCCTTTTTCTTGCAGGTCTTCCTAGATTAGCTTCCGCACTTTCAACATTTAAATCAGGCACCGGATAACAAGTCTTCGCGGAATCCCTGCACGTGATGATGGGTTCCTTAAAGCGTTCTCTTCGTCTTTCCATCTTCACCATAATCTCCTGAATCTTCTCATCATCAAGTTTCTGAACTTCTCCATTACCATTTGAAGCAGTTTGAGGTTGCCCCTCATCATTGATCTGTGACTTGTCTTCAGATGGGCAAACACGTTTCATAAGTTCCTGAACTTCTTCAGTGATTATCTGGCCTTCTTCAATATCCAGAAACTTGCTTAGTTGGGTCTTGCCACCAAGGGTAGCATTGTCCTCTCCTTCATTGGTTGAAACAGCCTTCTCTGGGTGAAAATGGTCCAAGGCTTCAAAATATTTAGATTTCTGGTTATCATCCCGCCCCATGAGATCATGTATACCATAAACTTCATCTTGTCCAGCTTCCAAGGTTATTCTAGAACTAGCAGGCTGCATGACGCACTGAAACAAGTGGACATCAAAATCAAATGTTATAAAGTGTTAAAAGGAATGATGACTCAATTAGAAGAATGGATATATAGATTATGCAAACAGAATAAATGCCAATTCACAAATTGACGAAACTATAGATACAGCAAAAAAAAAAAAGGTACGAAATGTGCATACATGATACAACTATGGGAAAAGTTCATTGTTAAACAAGGAAAATGGCTCCATGTTTTGATTAGATTAAATGGAGGTATTTAAAAACCTCACAAAGGCCACGGAGGGAGACTAATCTGTTACTTGAAGATGCAAGGAATACCTCAACCAACACTGTAGATATAATCACAATGTAAATGGGGCCATCTCTAAAGGCCAAATAAGCTAACATCAGGGGCACAAAAAGCCAATAAGTGCCCAAGCCTCATCAATATAAGCATACAGCAAAAGAAGAAAATATAAAAATGCAGAGAAGTAAGTCAAATGATATTATTTAAACAAGTGCAGTACTCACCACTGACACCAAATGCATAACTAAATAGTAAACAAGGGAATTAATAATGCCAAAAAGAGTAGTTATATGTAAGACAGAATAGCAGTGTGGCATCTTGAACTAATTCCAATGTGATAATAGTAAAGAAAATTGCATTCTGGTTTTAATAATGTTAAACAAGACACAAAATATAGAACCACATGGATCTTAAAGAATAAATTATGACTGCCAAACAGTGATTAAGAATAAAAAATTAACAACAGAAGTCAAGAGAGAAGGATTGAGAGTACAATTGTTGGACAAACGTCAAAATATATCCCATACCACATAGAAGCAGTCAATGAAAGCACTAGCCAGCCTTACCAAGTGATAGTTAATGCAACCTTCCACCAGATTTTTGACCATTGAATAGGAGGGGATATATATATATATACACACACATCAAGAGTTTTTATTGCATTATATATATATATACACACACATCAAGAGTTTTTATTGCACGAAGGAAGCCAGGTGACGCAAAGGCAGATACCAAAAAATGGTGCACTGGAGGATCAATTGAATCCAACAATCCAAGTAGGGAACACCCCAAAGATGTTATTGATGGTTTAATATTCAGATAAATGAAATAAAGTGAATAAGAAAAAAGATCATAAGCACTTGCAAAGTATTTTTCTCTCATGCATCATCAATTTGGGGCCAGAATTGTAGATTCCTGTGCGCAGGTCAACAATATTGGACTTTGAAAAGATTGCAGCACAAACATAATTGAGGGAGGAAATATATGCAAGAATCGAGGGAAAGATGAAACAGGATGATAACATTTCGATAGAATGTGTTTGCCCAACAAATGTCGAGCACTTGCCTATATTTAACAAAATGATACAGGGTAGTGACATCAATTTCCTCAATTTTACCTTTCTGCCCAAAACAACCAAGCGGTCAACCGAATCTTGGATTCTTGGATGCATCTGGGCATGACTATGAGGTTGGATAGTTTTCCGATACCCATCAAATTGATTACTAGAATCTTGTTCTCTTATTATTATAGATCTCTCTCGATCCGCTTTTCTTTCATCAACAAGTTCTGTAACACGACCAAATGCACGCCTATCATAAGTCCTATTATTTCTTGAATTTTTTTCAAGATTATAAGAAGGCTCCTCATAGTGGAACATTGCATCATCCTGCTTCCTGGACTTGTAGACCTCTTCCCTCAAATGCAATACTTCAGAATGTTGACGAAGTTTTCTTCTAACAAAGATATCCTCCTCATGATCATCTTTGATGCTTTCACTCATGAAATGTGTATTGGAAGAAAGTTGGTAGGGTCTTCTTCTGCCACGATGATCCTTAGAATGATGACACCAGAGCCTTTCTCTAGTATCGGAAAAGGCAATATTGGTACCATTAAGACTGCTTTCTATGTGCATTTCTTTCCATGAGCACCTCGCTTTTCTTTCAGGGACCCCAGATTCCGGTTCATAGGCTCTCAGAAATTTTCCCCTGCCAGGAGCACAAGGTTCTTCAGGTGAATAAAAGGGAGAAGACCGATGTCTGATGCTGTCATGAACCTCATGCTCAGTATACCATAGGTTGTCCGAATTATTGAGAGGGATATCATCATGGCTTCTCTTGCCCCTTCTAGAGCTCTCCATTTCTCTTCTACTACAAGCTAAATTTCGATCACATCTATGAGCAAAATTATCTCTATCTCTGCCACCACTGGGGCATATTCTTCTATACTTTCCTTCTACAAATTTCTTATCAAACTTATCAAGTGGTGGCAAATAGTTTCCTTTAGTCCTCAGTTTGAAATTCATGTCATCTACTCTAGAAACGAATCGTGAACCTCTTTGATTAACAGCAGTAGAGGAGTATTTTGGAGTAAACCTCCTCAACCCAACAATATTTTTGTGAACAGGATGTCTCTTTTGATTGTGGTATGAATCATCACCCAATGCTTCATAATTCATCCCACTCATGTCAAGAAATTCGTGCCTCTCACTCACACTGGGACCGTCAGGCACACCTGATTTGTACCTGGCACTTGGGTGAATGTACTTCCAATATTGATTTGGCCCCAAGCGATAATCAGGGGAAAATCCACCCAGGTAATTTGAAAATCTTTTTGATTGGCCACAGTAAGGCACATCATTCTCATAAGAGTCGAAACTGTCCATCGTCCTCTGTCTTCCATGACCAATATGCCTGTTATAGTGATCCTTGTCAGCCTGACGGTTCTTCAAATAGCTCATGTAATTATATTTCTTCCACTGGTTAGAGTGATTTCTAGAATTATCTCTCTGTCTCTCACAATATCTATCATCACTGTTACTTAGTCTGGCGCCACGGCCTTTAAAGTCTCTGGAGGGATAACGTTTACGAGCCATCGCCTCTTGTGATTCATGACCCAAGCTTGATGAAGGGTATTTTGAATCCTTATTGCTGTTTTCAATATATTTGTCACTAAGTGCAACAGAAGGTTTAGGAGAATAAGGACCTCGACTATGCCCACTCCAACTGCTCTCAGATGATTCTGATTCCGCTGCTGATGATACTTTATTAGATATGCTGCTTGTTTTTCTTCTGCTTGTATCATAAGAAGTTTCTGTTGCTTCTGTCATTCCATTTGATTCACTGTCAGACATTTCATGAAAGTTATCCTCCAATGAGTCAGATATCTGCACACTTCCATGCCTATCTAAATCCAATGTCCTGCAGCTGATAGTAGTCAATTGGGCCAGGGAAGTTGTCAAATATAATGACAAACTACATTAAATGTTTTTAGACAGATGTAACAGAACCAAAATGAACAAATGTTCTCTTAAGCCTCATTGTAACAAAATGAAATCTGTATAATGCACAACCCTGTTCACCCCTATGAATATATCCATATTGAAAACATTTAGTTACATGCCCCATACTGAACTCAGAATGTGATATACGTCTTGATTGCGTAACCATGAGATAAAGCATGCTAGAAGCATCTATAGACAAACAAACTAGCAGTGTTATTGCATCTCTATCCACAAAAAGTAAGACCCAGGAGATTGGTGCTGATTGCTGCTTCTCAGCACAAGATTATAGAAAAACATATTTAAAAGATTAGTGGGAAGAAAGAGAAAATAACTGATACAATAGCACCATTATGCATATGGTTGAAGGGAATACCTTTCAGAAGCTTTATTAGGCCCACCATTATTTCCTCCAAGGTCCCGTTGGTTAACTTCAATACCCCTCCTAAAATAGAGTTCTCCGTCACCCATATCAGCATCCCCTTTCTTGCATGATTTGTCCACATTGCGAGCCATTTCATCGACCCTCCTCTTCTTAGAATCATAATTTAAACTCTGCAATGCAATTAATTATAAGCATAGGGTAGAATAAGTGGAGCTAGTATGATATGTACGGTTCTTAATGCTACAATCTACATCGACAAGCAGAAACAGGCCAACATTTTTTTCAGGCTATAATTTTGCATGTAAACAACTCAAAAGACATCTGATAACTAACTGGCTAACTGAGATGAGAAAAAACTGAAACCGAAATTCATCAATAATAATAATAAAGAAAACAGCAATAACAACCATGACATTCAAACAAATAACACAATTATAGTAACCTTTCTCTGGGAATTGTAATCCCCACCATCCACACTCTTCTCGTTTCCATAAGTTGCCCCACATTCGTCTTCTTCAATTTCCTGTCTTCCTTCATGTCTGCTCGTATTTGCAAATCCAAGCTCCGAATTATCTATCCGATTATCATATTTGTCATTATGACAATTGTCATCAAACGGTTGCTTACATCCATCCTCACCACCACTATCCCAATCATCCTCACAGTCGCTCCCTGATAGTACACCATTCTCCATGGTCAAATTTACCAACCCCCGGACGCCGCCGCCTTCCTTCCACTCACACTGAACATCCTCACGTTGAGACCCACGCTCATAAATTTTGTGTTTTCCTCCAACTATCCCAGCTCCATTGAACACTTCCCTTAGCTCCCCTCCTAGAGTGGCATTGTCGAAAATTTCATCGTTCCCTGGGCGCAGTTCCGTCAATCGATGCATAGCGCTGATTGCCGAGCTCGCCTGAACCACTACGTCAGCATAGAGGTCGCTGAATTCATCGTCGTCTTCCATCACGAAAATAGGCGACGTAAATTACGAAGATGATTATGATAAACCCTAACAACTGAAAACTGGAATTCCTAAAACCCTAGCAGTAGCTCTTAGCAGTACATTTTGCCATCGAAAAGGTAAAGTGGCTTGAGCAGCTTTATCTCAGTAGGAATACTAGGTTTGGGGTTAACGGAATAGAAGACAAAATGTGCAGCTAACAGAAAATTGAAATTTCTTATTTCAATTATTCAATTAAAAAAAATTATACATCATTATTTATTTCAGTGTCATTATATGTATAAAATAAATTAATTAAATATATTAATTCATATTAATAGTGTTAATTTTATTTATATAAAATAAATTTTTTTAATTTGATATTCATTCTTTATAAATTACTAGATTTATCAATTACAAATCTTTACGCGTAATAAGTGAAACTTTAATTGATAATTTATGTCAGATTTAATATTTTTTTGTGTATTGAATTTGAAATTTAAAAAAATATTAGTTAATAAATTTTGTTAAAAACTTATCAAATAATTTAATTTTAATATAATTATTCAAGTTACTAACTTTTATTTTTAAATGAGGGAAAACTATTTTAATACAACCCTACTTTTACATGTCATTATCAATAAAAAATAATTTTCTTCAAATATTTTTAAATATTTGTTATTAAATCATTACAAATCGTACACCACATAATACTAGTATTGGTAATAATAACAACAACAATAAAATTCATGATGCACGTAGTCTAGAGCTATCATATGTATAATGTATGTTATCCTAGTGCACATTTTATTAAATTTCTTTGTCTGTACGGAAATTTAAATTTTATTTATTCATGCACAGTGTTAATTAATTGCTCACAAGTATAAATGTTTGCAAACATGCCATCAAGCACATTCACAAAAACACGATTAATACTTTTGTTTTTAATTCTATTTATGAAATAAAATATAATAAATTAATTAACTTCTTACAATATTTAATCAAATATCCATATTGAATATTAATAAATAAAATATTAATTTAAATAAGCAATTTTGTGGTGGTTGATTATTAATTTTGCATAGTATTAATTATGGGTCGGACTATTTTTATTTGATTAGTCTGCTTATAAAATTAAAATAAATATTTTTATGAAGATAAATATAATTTGATTTTAAAACATGATTATTCAATATATTATAATTATTTTTTATTATATACAATTATATTATGAATCTTGAATCACACCACTGCTAAGTTCAAGTACAATATAATAATTTGATTAAATATTGGTTTCTCCACAACATAATTGTAAAAGTTTGCATCAAATTGTATTTTAAAACGCAAATATGTTTCACAACTAATTTGAGAAACTGAAAATTAAAAAGTTTTCTTGGGTGAAAGTTTAAATATGGATTAATTTACACTATGTGCCACTAATGGTTGGGATCTGACTGAATCCATGTTTATGGACACTAATTTTCTTTTTATTGGTCAGGAAAACGAAAGTGGTGATGATTGCTAGTAGACCTCCAAAAATTACCGCACCTGCCACAAAATTGAGTATTAGCAATTATTGATAGTAATTAAATTTCTAGTTCTAAGAATATATGGGCAAAAATGACAAAATATTATGTTTTTCAAAAAAAATTGCAAAATTATAATAAAATTTTTTTTTTTTTTATTTTAAGTAAAGTCGCCCCTGTGAGGGGCGACAATCAAAATAAATTTTTTTTTTAATTTTTTTTTTTGAAGTCGCCCCTGGCAGGGGCGACCAAAATTTATTTATTTATTTATTTATTTTTTTTTTAACGCTGGAGCCTTCACTCGGTCGGGCACTCGGTCGCGCGCCGTACTCGGCCGGCCGAGTGCGAACCCTTACTCGGCCGAGACACTCGGCCCCCGTATTACTCGGCCAACCGAGTACTGCCATCCACTCGGTCACGGCACTCGGTCGACCACTTCACTCGGCTGGCCGAGTGCGAACGCGGATTCTGATTTTTAACATCCACTTCAATTTTTCTCTCTCTATCATATCTATTACCACCCACACACACCACACATTTATCTCTTCCTCATCACTTTCTTCACTTCTTCTTCACTTCTTCTTCACTTCTCCTTTCAATTATCCTTCAATTTCCTTTCAATTTTTCTTCTATATTCACGTTTCGGGTTTCTCCATTTCTCAAAGGTAATTTTTATCTTAAATTTTATGTGTTTGGGTGGTGTGTATGTGTACTGTTGTGTGGGTGTGTATATGATTTTTTTGTGGTATTTTGGTGTGTGTATGGTGTGTGTGTGTTGCTTTGTGTTGTGTGTTGCTTTGTGTTGTGTGTGTGTAGATAGTGGTTTTTTCTCCATTGCTTGTATTGTATGTTGTAGGTGTGGTGTATGTATGAAATGTATGTATTGAATGTATGTATGGAATGTGGGTATGAAATGTGGGTATGAAATGTGTGTTGTGATGTGTGTTGTGGTGTGTGTGATGTATGTTGTGGTGTATGCTTGTGTGTGTGTTGCTGTGTGTGTGTTTGTGTGTTGTGTGTGGGTTGCATTTTTGTGTGTGATAGGTGCGTGTGTATGGTTGTGTGCCGTGTTTTGGATATGTGTATGTCGGTCGGTGTATGGTTGTTGCTATATATATTGTTATAAATTTGTCGTTGATATTTTTCTGTTATACATTATTTGATGTAGGTACTGTTGAAATTGTTGATGTTGTTGTGCATTTATCGTAACCCTCAAATTGTTGCCGTTGCGTTGACATATTGATTTATTTCAATTTCAGGTTTGAATTTTTCTATTGTATTAGTTTAAATTAGTTTTATTAAACTTTGCAATAAAGTAATTAATTCCCTATTTTAAGATCATTAACACATCTTTATTATTTAAGATATGGGGTCTTCAAACAACGTCGGTATTGTTGTTTATATTGGGGATTGTAGCGATGTTCCACCTGTTTGTGCAACTAGGGTACCTCGCGACATTGGATATTCCAGCTTGGTATCAAAATTATTTCAATTGACAAGGATTGATAGCAATGAATACAAATTGAACATATCCGCTTCACTACATGCAAACAACAGATATCATCGTATACCAATCAACAACGATGATAATCTATGGTTTTTCTTTGCACCGGATGCGGATAATCAATATGTAGAATTTCATATTGATCCAGAGAAACTGCAAGATAATGTTCTTCCAGATATTATGCCAAGCAATGAGTATTTTCAATATGCTGCTTATTTAAGAGGGGATGGCATTAATAATCCGGCAGTCGTCAGGCAAGAGCATACAGTTGGAACCTCAAGGTCCAATAATGAGGGTATTCCAAGTGAAAGAGAAAATGCTCAGACCGATGATCAAACAGATGATCCATTGGTTGACACTTTTGGTGCGAATGAACTAGAAGACTCTGAACCCGATGAAGACGAGTTGTCTAGTGAATCAGATGAAGATGGGGTGGATATTGGTGATATTCAAACTATGTATTCCCCAAATCAAGAGAGATCACCATCCAATCAACAACCATCATTTCCATCAGGTGCTCAGAGATACTCCATGCATCCGAATATCCCGTTCTTCAATGCATCATCACATGAAATGCTTGCGGACTCCTTTGATCTTCCCAAAAATTTTAGATACTATGATCCTACTGAAGGAGTGCTCACAAAAGGCATGGTTTTCAAAGATAAGAAGAGTTTGCAGTCTGCAGTTAAAGATTTTGCAATACGTATAGCGAGGCGTGAATATCGAGTAGATGAAAGCACACCTCTTATATGGAAAATCAAATGCAAAAATAATAGTGAGACTACACGCTGCAACTGGTGGTTGCGTGCAGGTTACAGAAAAAGGATTGATATGTGGGAAATCACTAAGTATGGAGGCCCTCATACGTGTCTAATGAACGCGGTGTCTGTTGACCATCGGAACTTGTGCAAAAACATGATCGCTGCGCTGCTAACTGGGATGGTTCAGACAGATCCCGGGTATGAGATTAAGTGTGTTCAACAGCTAGTGTATGATAAATTTCAATATACAATCTCATACGGTAAGGCATGGCATGGTTTGAAACGGGCAAGAGAAAATGTGTATGGTACATGGGAGAGCTCAGTTTCAGATCTACCCAAATTTTTGGGAGCCCTACAAAAATGGAATCCAGGCACAGTTGTGGAGTGGCGCCACATGCCCGAAGAGACAAATGGTATAAAAATGTTGAAATATGTGTTTTGGGCGTTCAGGCCATGTATAGATGGGTTCCAGCATTGTCGTAAAATAATTAGTGTCGATGGAACTCATCTTTACACTAGATACAAGCACAAGATGTTAATTGCTGTTTCCATGGATGCAAATCAACATCTTTTACCTTTGGCGTATGCACTTGTGGACGAAGAAAGTTTTGGTTCTTGGTCATGGTTTCTTCGTATGATATCGAAACACATTGTTCGCGGTAGAGAAGGAATGTGTCTGATTTCAGATAGACACGCCGGTCTTTTGAAAGCTGTGGAAAGAATTCCAGATTTTCAGCCACCTCTTGGAGTCCATCGTTTCTGTTTGAGACATGTGTGTTCGAATTTTAATAGCAAGGTCAAGAATGTGAAGTTAAAGGACATGTGTTGGCAAGCCGGCTCAGCGTTCACAACCAGAGAGTTTGAAAATATAATGGATCAAATTAAGGTGTTGAATGAGAGGGCATATGACTACCTGTGGAAAATTGAAAAGGAACAATGGACTCTTGCCCATGACGGAGGTTGGAGAAATGGAATTTTGACAACAAATCTGTCAGAGTGCATGAATGGCGTGTTAAAAGGTGCACGACGGCTTCCAATCTGTGCCATTGTGCAGGCTACATTTTATCGGTCGATTAAATATTTTCTTGACCGGTTGACACTGGGCCGTGAGATGCAGCAAAGGAACCAGCCATGGCCTGATGAGGTGTACAAGAAGTATGATCAACGACAACGAAAGGCAATGGAACATCAAGTCCATAAGGTCGATTTCACTGATCAAACAGCTTCAGTGAAGACATTCGTGCCAGGAACAACGAGGTGCTATACCCACATTGTCAAGTTGATGCTAAGAGAGTGTAGCTGTGGAGACTGGAGGCAAAACGGCATACCATGTTCCCATGCAATGCAGACTTGTCGACATTTTGGAGTAAATCCGGTGATTTACATGAACTCAGTTTTCAATACAAGTACGTATGTGGACACCTATAGTGGTAAGTTTGAGCCATTGCCTGATGAATATTATTGGGATGAGGCTTCCTTCCAACTGTGTCATAATCCAGCCTTGCGTGAGAAGAGGACTAAAGGAAGAGGCAAGACGAGTAGAATTGAAAATGAAATGGATTGGGCACAAACACGCGCTAGACAACAATATCGGGCACAGGATCAAGCTGCTACCCAGGCCGGAACTTCATCTGCCCGTAGATGAGATTGTTGTGTCTGAAATATTGTAATGGTGCTTGTTTTAGATATTTGACATGTATTTTGATAATGTGTATTGAAATTTGATTTAGCGTTGATGTTAACTTCGCACGGGTTTTTAGTGAGATGGGTTGCAGATTTTGTCTAATTTGATGATTTTATGTAATTTTCCGATTTTATGTAATTTGTTCCATTTTCACTCATTTATTGTTCATCTTATTGATTTAATCTAATTGCAGTATGGAGTTCTACGGAGAATATGGCCCTATTAGTGGGGATATATTAAAGCAACAGCACATGCACCGATCTGAGGATGTATTTGCAGGAGAAATTGACCTAAAATTAAAGTGCAGACACGGAAGTGGTATCTTTTGGAGACTCGATGACCATGATCCTTATGAGGTTGACCCAGACGATGATGGTAGGGAAATACTCAGACGTACACAAAGGTTGCATTATCGAGTCATATCGATGTTGTATCGTATGGGATTTTATGGTGTCTACCGATGTGGTGATTATGTAATTAATAATTCATTAATCACTGCACTGGTTGAGAGGTGGCGGCCAGAAACGCATACATTTCATTTTAGAGTTGGAGAGGCGACCGTGACATTACAAGATGTCGCATTTATTTGGGGACTGCCAATTGAAGGTGGGCCGGTTATAAGTTCAGATATTTCAACCGGTCGGGCATATTGGACTGCACGTTGTGAAGTCCAACTGGGATGGGAACCCAATGCAGAAGACATAAAAGGGTCACGATTTTCACTTTTAGCCTTGGGTACACACCTAAGCATGCACCCTGTTACCGATAACAGCTCACAACAACATGTTGTCCGATATGCACGTGCATGTGCATTGATTTTGTTAGGATCCATAATGTGCCCGGATACTTCTGGGAATATGGGGTCATTGGTATATTTGAATCAACTAGAGGATATTGATGAATGCAGGAATTTGAGTTGGGGTTCAGCGGTACTAGGTTATTTGTACCATCAGCTGTGCAACGCATCACATAGGGGTCGTACACAAATTGGTGGACCCATGCAACTACTGCAGATATGGGCTTGGTCAAGAATTACCTTTCTCACTCCGCAAATGACGGGAGGCAGACGCCTAAATACAGCGGCAATTGTGGCTGTGGATGGAATTCTACCGGTTGCACCGTACGGTGCTGAGTGGTTACAATACCACAACTTTACAACTAGCTTGACGAACAACTTAAGGGCTATCCGGGAGAGCTTGGACAGGCAAACTCAACAAGAGGTATGTTTGGTACTTGATCAGATTATGTTAAATTTCGATTAAATGTTAGCTAACACGATTTTTATCCAGTTTAATTGGAAACCTTACGACCCATACCCAGCTGCTGTGAGGGCATATATAGACCTTGGCATTATTACAGTGACGGATATGTGGATGTCAAGATGCCCTATGATCCATAATTCAATTGTGGAGTTATATTACCCCGATCGGGTATTGCGACAATTCGGGATGAGACAACGAATTCCAGAAAGCATTACGGATGTGCACGATACATTGCATAATATATGCCGTAGAGGCCGCTCCACTACAAACTGGGTTGAAACACATGCTTTTTTTGTGGAATGGTGGTTTGACAGAAATTGGAATATTGTCTCTGCTCCTGCAATTGGTTGGAATGAGTCAGACGTCGAAGATGGTTATACCAGATGGTATGAAAGAATAACACGTCGTCTAATTACTCCAGGGTTAAATATGCAAGTGGGATATCAACCGCAACCGAATGCACCCATAGAAAAAATGGTATGTGGCAGTATTTTAGTATTCAAATTTATATGTGTGCTGAATATGTATTTCATGTTTTTGCTGTGTATTGCCAACTTACTGCAGGAAAGTTTATGGGAAGATTTAAACAAACTTGTCATAGATGAGGAACCGTATCTTAGGGAGCCTTTCAGACGATCAGTAGACGAAATATACACGCAAGCTAGAGCTCACTTTCATGATCGTCGCCCATCATTCCAACGTATACATTCACATTATGATCCCGAACCGCAACATACATCACAATATAGCCCAGAACCACCCATTTCTACCGGTATCGACATGCAAAGTAACAGTTATTACGCCGCCACCCCAGACTGGGATTTTACGGCAGACGGTCAGTCGTTCACTTCTCTCTTAGAATCTGGCCGTTATACATCTCCGCCTCCAGCATCATGCACTTATGGAAATTTTCTGCCTCAGTTCAATACATCCCCGATCTCATATTCCCATTCTAGCACGCCATTGAATATAGTACATGATCATGTGATTTCGAGGACTGCATCATCATCATCATCAGGTCGTCCATCTTTTAGTTTGAATATTACGACAGATGATAATGATTCGGATAGTGAACCTGTGCCAGAAGAAGAGCGAGGTAGGGGCAAAAGGAAAAAAATAAGGCGTCGTTGTTTTACAGGATCACATTTTGATTATTAGTTTGTTATCTATGTAATTAAACGTACAATGGTTACTTAATTTTACATACGATGTAATTAGACGTACAATCTTTACTATTGTTATTATTATAATTATAATTATAATTATTATTATTATTGTTTTCATTATTAATAAAATCAGAAAAAAGAAAAAAAAATTTGGTTCGTACTCGGCTGACCGAGTACGAACCCCGGCCGAGTACCCGACCGGGGTCGACCGAGTGCGAAGGGTGCAGGATTTTGTTCGCACTCGGTCGGCCGAGTACCGCAACATGACCGAGTAAGACAACGTGATGCCCGAGTGCGAAGCATTTCGGACTTCCTTCGCACTCGGGCGGCCGAGTATCTGCGCGGACCGAGTGCAGGAGACCGAGTATATCAGGTGCACTCGGGCGGCCGAGTAAGGCGCGCGACCGAGTGCGAGACCGAGTGCGAGAGCACGGAAACATTTTATAACCCCTCTTTTCCTCATTCTTCTCACACACAAACACACCCAAACCCTAGCCTCTTCCAATCTCTCATCCTCAATCCAAAAATTTTCATTCAAAGCCATCAATTTCTCAATCAAAATCATTGTACCCATTATTTCAAACAACAAATTGCTCCAATTTTGGGATAAGGTGGTGGATATTTGAAGGATTCAACCAAAAACACCAACTTTCGTTTTTTCAATCTAAAGGTATGTTTTCATTAACCATTGCTTTTGTTCATTACATATGTTGATGAGAGTCTTATTTGGAGCATTTTGACATGAAACTTGATATGTTTTCTTGCAATTTTTCATTGAAGTTTTTTATCGAACACTTGGTGTGCATGATTTTTTGTTCTATATAGATATGTTTTCATGTTAATCTAAGGTTGTTGTTTGATTATGTTAATGCTCTACTAATTTGGAGTATTATGGCATGAAAGAATATAGATTTTTGGTTAGTTTTCATTGAAGTTTTTTATCGAACAATTGATATGCATTATAGAAATTGGGAATGTGGCATGATTTAGAGTGAGACCATGATGAAATGATCTTAATACCCCATGAATTTCAATGTTGAATTATGAATTTGCAAAGATGAATATTGTATCATAGGAATCTTCATTTTTTGTTCACATGGATTGGATGTAATACTAATTCATTATCATCTAGGTACCCACAATGGAGCATAGCATGGATGTTGTGAATTCTACTTTCCAATGGAGCGAACACTCCATTGAAGAACAACAAGCTGAGTACGAAAGAATTTTAGCGACCATGCCGGATGCCTACGGCATAAACTTTCCTGATTGGGAGACCGACAGTCATAGGTGGTTTGAGGTACAACAGAAAAGAAGGCGAGCCACTCGATGGGCCGATGTTGAGTGCATGCAAGAAATGGGCATCTACGAAGATTTAAAAAAAATGTGCAAGGCTATCGGGTGGACTAAGTTCTTTGGCATGCACGAGAAGACGTATGAGCCTCTCGTTCTTGAATTCTTCTCCCAGCTTCATGTTGGATACAATGACACGGTGCCCGAATCCGTGATATTTCAGCTGGGGAACGAGTCTCGCTATCTTTCGGCCGAAGACCTCAATGGGATTTTTGGATTTCCCAAGAAGAGGTACTCAAATCTGCCCAATGAGAGGGTCAGTTTTCCGGAGTTCAATGTTGTGACTTTTTGGAAGGACATTACAGAGTCTGATCCAGCTCACCCATCGGAGTACCAAGTTAGTCGGTCGAAAGCATCTAGTATTCGAAGCCCGGTCCTTCGATATTTTCACAGGTTCCTCGCCAATACAGTTTTAGCAAAACCTGAGCCTGGAGCGGTCAGTATCGATGAGTTGTTTGTGCTGTGGTGCTTGGTGAAAGGGAAGAAATTCAATGTGGCACCAATGCTGTTAAGGCAATTCGTTCGATCCAAAAAACAAGTTGCTATCCACATTGGAGGTTTGATCACTCCCATTGCTCGCCACTTCGGGGTGAACTTGGAAGGGATGGAAGAGACACCAGGCGAGACAACTATAAACCTGGAAATGCTGTGCAACATGAAGATGTGCCAATTACATCCCGGCACCAGACGATTGTATCTGATTTTATCAGACAAGAAGAGGTTTGCACTGCCGAACTCTCGCCTGACTAATATTGCTGGAGGGAAGGGCCATAATCTTCTACTGAATGGCTCGGCTCATACGGAAGCTATTGAAGAGAGCGAGAATGAATTGAGGAATGAGGAGGAACGAAGGAAGAGGAGGAGAAGGACTACGGATGCCCGATCAGAGCCGATGGAACTTGATGTGGATCATGCACAGGCCGATGAAATGATGGGTGAAGCACAAATGCCCTCGGACGATCAGGCCGGACCTTCACAGCATCCACAGTATCCACCCCAGTATCAAGGGGGGTGGAATGATTGGTCGAATTGGAGAACCGCCTTGGATGCACGTCTGACCAACATAGAAGGGGATGTTGCCGACATGAAAGAGTATATCCATCGTGAAGCTTACAACTCCCAAATTTTACTTGACATGCAAAGGCAACAATACGAGTGGCATGTGCAACAAGGCCATTTCCAGGAAAGGGAATATCCACCGTATCAACCATTCGGCCCATCGAACACACCTTACCGACCCCCTCAGTGAGCCGGCGCCGACTAATTTTTTGTTGTTTTTTGTTGTTTTTATTTCAAACACTTGACTTTGTTGTTTTTTGTTCTTCATTCATGATTTTGAGAACTATTGTTTATTCATGTTTTTGGTTTTTTGTTGTTTATTCATTATTTCTTTATTAAACATAATTTTTACTTATAAAACAAAATTATAGTTATTTGTTGGAAATTCAATTAATCAATACATTTCAAGATGTTATAACAATCTCACTTAACAATTTCATCGAATTTTTACCAAACTAAATAAATTATCTAATATAACACGATAAAAAAAAAAAAGAAAAATGTACAAAAACAGGACGACGAACGAGAAAACGAGAAGAATACAAAAATGAGAAAAATTGAAGTAGATGTTAAAAATCAGAATCCGCGTTCGCACTCGGCCAGCCGAGTGAAGTGGTCGACCGAGTGCCGTGACCGAGTGGATGGCAGTACTCGGTTGGCCGAGTAATACGGGGGCCGAGTGTCTCGGCCGAGTAAGGGTTCGCACTCGGCCGGCCGAGTACGACGCGCGACCGAGTGCCCGACCGAGTGAAGGCTCCAGCGTTAAAAAAAAAAAAAAAAAAAAAAAATTTTGGTCGCCCCTGCCAGGGGCGACTTCAAAAAAAAAATTAAAAAAAAAAATTTATTTTGATTGTCGCCCCTCGCAGGGGCGACTTTACTTAAAATAAAAATTTTTTTTTTTTTATTATAATTTTGCAATTTTTTTTGAAAAACATAATATTTTGTCATTTTTGCCGAATATATGCATATATATATATATATATCAAAATAATAAATTATTGTTATTAATTACATTTCATGATTGGTATTTCAGGTTTATTATTAAGTGATAATATTTTTTTTGATCTAAAAAATTGTAATATTTGTACAAATTTACACATATGTACATATATATTTGGGACAAAACTAGTATAATATTAATTAGTATGCTTACCAATTGCCACATAATTAGGTCGGGATGTTTCCAAGACTTCACCTGCAGTATTAAAAAATAAAAAATAAGAAATAAGAAATAGTATATCAGTTGTGATGGATATTGGAAATAAAATAATTGTTTTCTAACTTATTATTATAATATTTTTAGTATTATTAAACTCCCATTCCTAAATAAAAAAAATTAAAAAAAATTAAAAGAGATAGAGAGAGAGAGAGAGAGAGAGAGAGAGAGAGAGAGAGATTGAGTAGCATTTCTATTTCCAATTCATTTTCCCCCTAAAATATCAAATAATAAAGTTAAATAAGGTCTAAAGTAGGAATTTTTCTTCACAAGTTATAACAAAAAAAAAAAAAAAAGCCATTTAATAAAATAATCAAACAATAATTTAACCAATAACATTATTATGTATAAATACTTGTATACGGGACAGAAGAAAGAAACATTAATTTAATTTTTAAAATAAAAAGTCCATTCATATAAAAAAAGTTGATATTTAAAAATTTATTTTATTAATCAAAGTAATATGTATATATATTACAAATAAGTAATATATGATCCAATAAATAAAATAAATAAATAAATGTAATAAGTTCTAATTTATAACTTTTAAGATATATGATTTTTTTTTTTTAAATAATTACCTTCAGCATGGCAACTTTCTAATCTATGCTGTCCATCACTGCAAAAGCACAAGAATTTCTGATCGCCGCGATTAGAGCTATACCCACAAAACCCCCCACTGTCCTCACACAATCGGCAAGCACGGTCAACAGATTTCCACGTCAATTTAAACCCTAATTTTAGGGCATTTCCCAATCCATCAGCCGCAAGATCATCATCAACAGCGTTTTCAATGACAGGCACAGACACAACGGATTCACAGTACTGGACCCAATCGAATTCGGGTACGGATCCATCCACGAAAACGTACGAGTGCTTCGCGCCCCGTTGAAGACACTTTATATTGGGAACGGACGGTGGATAAACCGTACAGTTGTAGAAAAAATGGATGATTTTATTGTGCTTATTGGTGTAGTTGAGGAGAGAATCGGAGTCCAGGGTTACGCCGTGAGCGACGGTCGGACACGTGGCGGCGGCGGAGGCAGTGGGGGCTTCATCGTAGGCGACGGTGATTGAGTTGTCGGAGTTGTTGAGGTTTCTTACTGTGTATGAGTTGTTTGCGATTTGGAGGACTGGTTGGTTGTTTATGCAGGAAATGGCGAAAGTTGGGTAGCCGCAGAGTAGCGGTTGTTGGTTTTGGGGGTGGAATGGATAGCGGAGGCTGAGACCGTCGCCGCAGTCGAAGGCGGCGCATGCCGGTGGTGGTGAAAAGACCGAACTGCCGCTGGTGGAGATGGAGAGAGAGATGATTAGGAAGGATAAGAATGGAAGATTTCGAGGTCTTGAGGCCATAGATGAAGGATGTAGCTCAACAAAGAAGGAATTTTGGTGAGCTAGTGAGAGAAAGTAAAACACCTTTGCATGGCCTAAACTCCCCTTTTGCCTATGGGATTGTTAGTTTGGTTTCAGTGTTATTTTATTTAACTATTTACGTATGGATGAGTTTTTTTTTTTTTTTTTTTATTCAACCCGTATTAAAGTGATGCACATGATGTTATCCATTTTCATGTTTTAAATTATTATAATTTCATTAATATATTTAAATTAAAAAATTATATTATTATTAAATACACAATATATAATAAAATTATAGTATAATATACAACATAATTTAAAATCAAGGAACCCACCTATATTTCATAAATGTAGCCATCATCATTTCGTATTCAAACATGACCTGATAACAAAATTAAAATGTAATATGAATTTTCATTAAATTATATTGTATTCTACAAATAACATTTCATAATAATATAAAATATGAAATAAAAACTTAGTAGAAAACAAGGCAACAAAATAAGCCCACTTATATATATATATATATTCAATGAATTTAAAAAATATAATTTACCCTAAAATATAATTTATTTAAGTTTTTAAAGCTAAATTTTATTTCAATAATGGCTTTGACGGCCATGAAAGAAATATTTAAACTTAATTATTTTAAGACTATTGCTTTAATTATTGGAATCATTGGTAGCTACTCCAAGAAGTCTAAATCTTAAGTCAACGGAGTAAGTAGATGAGATCATGATTGATGAATATTCCCATGCGCGATTTGGTTAGTTTATATCAGGTTGGGTAAACAAAAGCCCAACTTCAAACGGTTAAGTATACAACTGGGCCCAATAGATGAGTAGGAATCTACCGAAGACCACCTTAATTAAATAGCCCAATAAATAATTTTAGAATTTTAGTACAATTATCTATTAAACTAGTATTCTACCTGTAACATGTACAATTTATAATATATATATATATATATGTGTGTAAATAAATATTAAATGATATAAAATAATGTAGGTATAATTTATATCTATTTTAACATACAATAATATATTATGATAAATTTCATCAAAATTTATATTTCAAGAATTAGAAAAAAATATAATATGCTATGCTATTTTGATATGTTTTAAGTTATCATTAATAATTGTATGGTATCTATTCATAATTATATATATTTAATTCTTACAAACCAAGGATGAAATATTCAAAGATTTTATGGGATTTAGTTGGCAAAAGATTAGATTTATATTTATAACAATAATTATAATATATTATTGCTAGATTTGGAAATAGTGCAATGGAGGACAATTTGGAATTTCTATTTATATTGAATTTTAAATTGAATTTCGACCGTGCAGTGTCATATTCTTGTCCAGCAGGCTGACCAAATAAACTTGATTTCATTTTAAATGAATCCAGTTCAATCGGGCCACTCTAACGGGTTCAATGATCCAAGCCCACTTTGGTGGCTGTAGAGTCACATCGACATTTACCATAAGAAGGAGGACAATAACTAGTAAAAAGATGGGTAGGTATTAGTTTATGTTGCAATTTATGGGTTTTTCTTTTCTTTTCTTTTTTCAGCCAATAATATCCAAAAGGGTCCCTCTACTGTCAATGAATCTCTCCAGAAGTTGTTTTCTTGTTTACTTCTGAGAAAAAGTCTATGTTTTGTCTTTTCAAAAGATACCACTTTTTTGCTTAGAGGGATTAGTGATCTTATTGGAATAGAAGCTATTGTTTTGGAATCAAGATTTCAGTTTATTGTTTTGGGTTTTGGGTGCAGAATAAATCCCTTTTTTGGATTGCGATTAGATACAAAAAGTACATTTTTTGGATTTGATGTAACGATATAGTTACTGTACCAGAATTGACATTTAAGTGCCATATATATATATATATATATATATATATTAAAGAATTGAGTATCTTGTACCTTAGGCTCACGTGAAGTATTACTTTTTTATTATAAAATATAATTTATTTAATTATAAAATATTGTTTTTTTAAGATAGCTAATCAGAAGTAATACATTTTAAGTAACAAGTAATATTTTAAATTATGTTGAACGTGCACCCGATGCACATAAGTTTTTGCGATATCAAAGAATGTGAATCCAATTAAGGTTTTTATCCCAACTTAAGCTTTATTCCTATCTTTATTAGTAGCTTGTGTAATTTCCATCACATATTTATACATATTAGTATTTCTCTCGTGTGTTACACAATTTATAATAAGTTATTATAAATATAGTAATATATACTTTTTAAAAAGAAAATACATATTATATAAAATATATTTTTAACAAAAACTTGTTTATAAAAAATATCTCACAATTAAAAATTAATAAAATATACCACAATTAACTTATGAAATTATATCTTATATTTAAAAATTAATATTATATTTTTATTTATACAATATAGATATCAAATTAAAGATTGTGAAAAGATAATTAATTTGATATATTTTTCATAAAAAATAGAGTTGAGATAAAAAAGTTATAAGTTTTTAAAATTAAAGTGAAAAAAGAAAAAAGAGAAAAATCGTGATTGATTACCAAACTTTCTAAATATAGAAATTTATTTTGGGAAAAAAAATTAATTTCTATTTTTAGTTGGAATTCTATTATTATATATACACATAGAAATGTAAGAGATATACAAAATGCAATACATTTGGTGTAGTATAAAGAAGACCCACAACACAAATATCAAATCATAATTATTTTGGATTCAATGTGATTTTGTATCACCATCATCACAACAAGCTAGACGTTTGCACAGGAGTCCACTTTGAACTCTTCAATACGAAATCTTATCATCTATTTTATTAAAACTCCAACTTATCAAACAACAGATGCTCTTTCTCGCTATATTTTAATTTTCGACGAAAATATCAGTAATAGCACTCAAATCAGTGCCCTAACTCTAAACATAAAAACTAAATCGGTTTGACATTTTAATATCAAACCCATAATTATACTGTATAATTGATGTGGTGTTGTATCATTCTCATTCCCTCCATAAATCAAACACCCGTGGAAGGCTCCACTCCGAACTTTTTGCTCTGGGTTGTTCCCAACATTCCAAGCATCAGAAATCTTAAATATCCTAACGCTTTTTTGCCATCCATTTACAAAATATAATTAGACAATTTAATAAAATTTATTAATACAAATAATTTATAAATAATAAACAAATATCAAAGTAACAATTACGGTATGTTTGATTTAAACTTGACACATAATGATTTTGGATGGTAAATTACTACCCTGTCCCATTTGTTATAAGCTGTAAATTTGGATTTCACAATTCAATAAAATTATACTGTAATTGCACTCTATTATGTACCTATATCCTATTTGTATTTTGTATTTGTTAAATTCCATTTTTTTACCAACACTATATTATATTGTAATAAATTATCTTTTTCATAATTTATTTAACATCTATAGTACAATTTTATCATATACAATCTCAAAACAAATAAAAATTATCAGTAGGCAACTTCATTTAACTGATTTTAAAGTCAGAATCTCTCACAATCCACTTAATCTTAAACCAAATATCCCTTTAATGACTATGATTTTAAAGTCAGAATGTCTCACAATCCAACTTAATCTTAAACCAAATATCCTTTTAATGACTGTTCTTGAGCAGTTTTTGACCATTAACAAACAAATTATTTGTATTTGTTAAATTAATAAACGAACATTAACAAACAAATTATTTTTATTTGTTAAATTAACCAAACTCGCTAGTAGGGATTAACATTCGGTCAGTTCGGTTGAAAATCAAACCGAACTGTAGAAAATTGAAAATCGAAAAATGGTTAATTTGTACATCCAAACTGAATCAAATATTCTTAAGGAACCGAAATAATTCAGTTCAGATTGATCAGTATAATTGGCCGGGTGCCTTTCTTTTGCTTTTAACATTTTTTTGTTTTGATATAATTATATTTAAAATTTTGTTTGGATGGATTAATGATCAGGCAAGACTTTTTAAGAAAAAATGAGTAGGTCATAATGAAATTTTCAAAAAATAAAAATAATATTAACTTAAGTAAAGAAAAATTTTAGATTTACATATATTTAGATTCGATTCTTTGAAATAAAAAATCAAGCCAAATCAATATTTTAATCAATTATTATTATTTTAATCAAACCAAACCACTTAAATATATATAATCGATCCAAACTAAATTGAATCGCTCTATTTAGTTCGATTTTTCAATTCCAATTTGATTTTGCACGTCTCTACTAATTAGCAACAAACTGGTTGCTCAAACCCTCAATTAGTTTATAGCCCTTCAAATGCCTTTAGCTCAATGGTGAAGATGATGATTGGAGTTGCTTCGTCTCCAAGATTTGGAACTTAGCCCAAGAAAAAATAAAACTTATGAACACTTCATTAGTCAATTATTACTAGGGTTGTAGCAAAAGGGGCTACATTGTGTCTTAACCTTAATCTCATCTTCCAAGGTGACTTTATTGTGGAAAATTAGCTGCATTATGTCTCACTGTCTAATTTTCTTCCTGGGCCACCTTGAACCAAGAGTTAACAAGCATGGCTGTAAACCTAAAAAGTGCATGCAATTGAATTTTCACGCACAACGCACATTAAAAGAGCCCTTTTGCCTGATTGCATTTACTCTGTCTCTCTCTCTCTCTCTCTCTCTCTCTCTCTCTCTCTCTTCATATGTATAACTGATGACAGTGGTCCTTTCTGTCTCCTCCACCATCCTTCCCTCTTATAAATGGCACTGTGAGAAAGAAGAAAATATATTTTGAGTTATCAAATCAAACCTCCTCAAATCATTAAGAGCCCTCTTAAAAAAAAAAAAAAAAAAAAAAAAAAAAGGAAGCCCGATTTTTCAATTTTATGTATTTCTTCAAGTTACAGATCATTCATGAAAGCTGAAGCTTGCTTTTTACCTCATGTGTGCTGAATAAAGAATCGTCATGAGCAGTTTATACATTTTCTTCTCCATATTGGTGATCATCTTTGTAATCTGCAATTTTGGTTTTTACTCAGGTAGGTTTTTTATTATCATTATCATTATTATTATTATTATTATTATTATTTTTTTTGCTTCTTCCTGGATTCTTACTTCCTTAATTTGGTTGGTATCCCATGATTCTTGTTTCACTATCTGTCAGGAAATCTTATGCATTTTGCCAATGAGGATGCAAACAAAACTGTAGCTGTTATACCAGAAGACGCCTACCTAAATCACCGGAAGCTCATGTTACATGGTCTCTCTCTCTCTCTCTTTCTCACACACACACACACACACACACAGTTTTTCTACTCAACTCTCTCTCACAGTTTCAAACCTAACACTAAGCAGAAGAAGCATTACCTTACTCACAGGAAACTCTCTCTCTCTTCTCTCTCTCTCCTCTCTCTCTCTTCTCTCTCTCTCTCTCACACACACACAGTTTTTCTACTCAACTCTCTCTCACAGTCTCAAACCTAACACTAAGCAGAAGAAGCATTACCTAAATCACAAGAAACTGTCTCTCTCTTCTCTCTCTCTCTCTCACCTAACATTCAATTTCTTGTTTCTTTGTATAGGGATGTGTTCAAAATGGGACATAAGCATATCACAAAGCAGATATCCAACTCCAGGAATTCCAGAATTCATTGTACAGATTGTCAACACATGTGTTTCAAAGTCAGGCTGCGCTCCTTCCAACATTCATCTGCGATGTGGCTGGTTTGCCTCTGCAAGAATAGTGAATCCTAGGACTTTCAAAAGGCTGTCTTATGATGACTGTCTCGTTAATGGTGGGAAGCCATTGAAGAGCAGTCAAAGCATCAGATTCACTTATGCTAATTCATTCATGTATCCTCTTGAATTCAAGTCTGCCAACTTCTGTTGAGCCCAGAATTTACAACTGAAACAGCTGAGAGTACAACCAAGTTAAGCTTTATGACTTCTTGAAATATTCAAAAATCTTGTTTTCAGATTTTCAATAGACAATTTTGTTGATATATGATCATAAAAGTGTCGTAAAGTGAATGTGGAGAATATGGAATTAAGTTTGAATTTATGATATATGCTTTCTATCCTGCAAAGATAGTTTTTTTTTTCCTTCATAAATTTACTTTATTTTTCTTGAAATTATATCTACATATACATATACATATATATATATATAAATTAACACAATATTAAATAAGACTATTGTAGAAATTCAAGGTATCTCATTTTTTTTTTAGAAAAAAACGTATAAGATATAGAAGGTGACTTGCATGGGAATTCTTATTTTTCAAATATTTTCCCTTCCAATATTAAATCAACTAATATAAAAAAATTTATAATTGTGAAGTTATAGTCGTGTGGAGGTTGTACCTAAATTAAGATTTTAAAAATAAAAAATTATAGTCATAAAACATATGTTTTTTTCGGAGCATTACATAAAAAAAAATATATGATTTAAAATTTAATAATAAAATAGAGAATTTATATGGGCTGCAAGGTGTCTTGGACCTTCTATTAACACGTTGGTCCCGAAGATCATTAATTTCTTTTATGTGGTCCAATTTTAATGCTAGGGTCTCTCATACTATATCTGATAATTAAACACGTAATATCATCATTAAATAATAATAATAATAATAATAAGTATAAATAGAACTCGAATGAAAATTCTCTGTCCGAAAATAAAAACTTTCAATGATAGTGGACCCCCCATTGCACCAGCCCCACTATAGGAAAACCCACTCTTTCTTTTCGACAAAGACTGCAGAAGTGTTAATAGATTTTTGTTTTATTAAATGAAATTAATAAATTTCAACATTGAAATAACTGCTTTGCCATCCTCGAGTTGTGAGCTTGATCTTAACAACACAGTTGGCTGGATTATAGGAGATGGGGGACCTAGGAAAATTCTACCCCTTTTAGGACACGTTTCTGATCTCAGCAATTGTTCAATCCAATTCTAGGTTAATACAAATTATTCTTAATTTTCAATCTATTCAAAATTTTGATTCACTCATTTTATTTATTCGAGATATAGAGTTATTGGTGTTGGAAATGCAAGTAATTATTCTGGTATGAATTAGGGGTTGTTTGTTTTGAAATGTAATTGTCCGTTACTTCAAAAAATAATTGTCCGTAATATATTTAGATGGGTACATTTAAAAAATTTATATTTAAATAAATAGTAAAAATTGTATTTGTATTGACATAAAATATGGTATGATGGAAGTGACGAAGTCACATAAATGATTAGAGAAAAGAAAAGATGTGATAATAAATAAATTAATGAGAGAAAATGATTAGCGTACATCTGAATAACTAATATTTTATCGATATTTATAGCAATACAAGTCTGGATCATGGTTGAGCTCATTGAGCCTATTATTAGTTTATTTTAAGCTTTTAATAAATTATATTATATTTTAAATAGACATTTAACTATTTTGTTCCACTATTATTTTCTTTTTATATATCATTAAATTTAATGGGCTAGATATGGCCCAATAATTCGAGCCGAACATGGGTCCATTTGAATTTTGCTATTGTTTTGTTTTTCTTACTTACAATTTATAAAAATTGAGTTAAATTTATTTGTAATATTCTCATCATACCCCGTCTATGTTTCAGGGATGTTAATTTTGACCTATCTTGAAGTATTCGTTCTGCCTTAAGTCTCTTGGGGCAGCTCCAACCTGCCCCATTTTGAGATGGAGCGGACCATAATATATATATATATAGTTTATTTAATTCAATTAAATACATTTTTTTTTTAAATTTTAGTTTGTTCATTTTATTATGAGGGTGTGTGTATATAATGTGATAGAGTGTATAATATAACAAGTAATTTATTTAACAAAAAAAATAAGATGAGACCGAATTTAAATTTGCGGGGCGGGATTTTCCACTGCCCACCCCCGTTAACATCTCTATACTTCTCTACTTGTGATTTTGTTCATTGATTAGTGCTAATGGTTGTAACATGCATGCAGCCGATAATAGTTGTGGATTGTGAGCCAGTTTTTGCACGAATTTAACATGAATTTTCATTCATTATATAGGAAAAAATAGTAAAAAGATGTCTCCTATTGAACTAATGACGAAACTACCCTTCTAAAACCCCATCTTCAGCCTCAGGATTGTAACTTACTGCTGTTTTCCGTCAGCAAAAAAATCTATCTTCCCATTTTCTCCATGAACATGTCACTCAGCCTCAGCTTCTCTTGCTATGCTTCTCTTTCCCAACAACTCCCAGGTCTCTTTCTTCCTCTCTCTCTCTCTCTATCTCTCCCTCTCTCTCTGCACTTGTATTGATTTCTCGTTGTTTGTTTATCTCAGGTCAGCTGCATGGAAGAAGCATCAAAAGTGGGGGCAATGAAAAAGTGAGAACCCTTGTTACAAAAACTGGAATTCCTTCAATTATCACCTCTCCTCTTGAATCCCTCCAAAAGGGTAATTGGGTTAAGCTCATTTGTGGTGCTAGCTTTGAGGTACTTTCAATTCCACCATTTTCTTTACTTTATAATCTTGACCGAACTCTGCTAATTGAATTAATGTTCATCAATTTGAACCATGTTTTCTTCTTATGTAGGATGTGATTGATATAAGGAATCTGTCACTGGTTTACACCCTTTCTGGAGGTACAATAGTTTAATTGCATGATGGGATTTATGTAAATTTTTCTTGCTTTCAATTCTGTATCTAAATAAGCAGATTATACATGGTTTGAAATAGGCTTTTGTGCTGTAATTTGTGGTTGGGGAGTGTAGATACAAGAATATAAAATTGATTGTATGTATATTAGTGTCAAATATCAAATCTCAATACATTTTCATGGATTAACTATGGATATAAATGGGTCGGGTGGTGTGCGCGTATGCCTCCTCATACCTTTTCATGGGTAGAATAACAGGAAAACAAATAAGTTGGGCGCAATGCAGATGTTAAATGTTAAACGTATGTAAAAAACTCCGAATAGTTTATCCTGTTTGCCATTCCTTTTGGAGATACAATGTTAATGTGAATGAAAATTGTATTGCTATAGAGAGGATTAAAACCTCTAATACTGTGCACCAATAGACTTATTAAAAAGTTCAAGATTTTAGTAAACGAAAGTATTATCTATTTAAGTTTTTCAATATGAAGCGCGTCCTCCTATTCTAAGTGTAACTCTTTCACTGAGCATCAGCTTAACAAAACCTCTTCATTTCAAATTGCAAGTTGATTCAAATGATCTGTTACGACTTTAAAAGATTAAATTTGTTGTTCTCATGTGGTGTTTATTGTAGTTGATTGCATCGATTGTGCTGCTGAGGCATCAGTTGTCAATGCCGTACATGATGGAATTGAAGCAGCCAGAGCTATACTTCCCATTCGAAGGCCATGGGTGATGATTAGTGTGAATGACGGTGAAGATCTGCATTTTCGTAAAGCTGGTAGTCTCTACACTACATTGCTGAATTTCTTCAACAAGCTTCACATGTTTAACATCTGGGAATTCATCTTTTATTAGAGTATCTTGAATAAAAATGAGCAATTCTTTGAAAGTGTGACAAGTTAGTTCTTATGTCACATTTGTAAGTACTCACTGCGACAATTAAAAATCAATTTATCTAACATTGTACTCTTTAAAAATAAAACTTGAATATTTTCAGAGTACGTTTAGAAAAAGATAATAAAGTAATTAACAGGGTATATCGCATTTTTGCCAGAATTCGATCCAGAGGATTGTCCCCTGGACTGCTCAAGGCCATGCGAGAATGTTTGTCCAGCTGATGCAATCTTGTATTCAGGCAAAATTGGTGTATCCAAGGTATTTTATATTTTACCTTCATTTTTATTTTATATATTTAATTTTGTGCCGTTGTGTATATTTAGTATATTCATGCATAATATCCATGAACAGGGTGGTGTCTTAGCTGAGAGATGTTACGGCTGCGGCCGCTGCTTACCAGTCTGCCCGTACGATAAAATAAGTGCGTGTCGATTTTTTGAACAACTCCTTTCAATCTCATTCTTATCTTATTTTGCAAATATTCTTCTTTGCATTTTGGATATTCTGATATTTGTTCTACTAATACAGGAGCAATTACATATATACGAGACATTGCTACTACAGCTGAACTTCTTAAACGGGATGAAGTTGACGCCATTGAAATTCACACTAGTGGAAGGTAGTTATGCACGTGTCACAATACTTCAAGTATCAAAATTTTAAACTCTAATTGCAAAGTAATCTTCTGCTTCTACTCTGATGGTAGAACAGAAGAATCAGATAATGAATAATATGTTATACAGTCTCAAAGACTATGCTGCAACCTGATTGTCAGATTTGCACATCGGTTAGTAACTGGTCTAAATAATCTTCTCGTTATCCATCAAAAGAATAGTGGTTTTTTTGTTGATATTGATCTTCAATGTTTTATGTTGAATTTCATGCTGATCTAGATTCTGTTAATTAATGTAGTACTCGTTCATAGGCATGAAGAGTCATTCCGAGAACTTTGGAACAGTCTTGGAGATTCAATTCATAAGCTGAGGCTCGTCGCTGTATGTTACTCTCTCTTTCATGAATATATTGTTTCTTAGGGTGATTATGAATGAGAATTCAAATTGTATATTTTCATTTTTTTTTTCTTGAATGAAAATTCTAATTGTGCTTTTTTTGTGCAGGTTAGCTTGCCTGATATAGGGGAATCAACTATACCTGGAATGAATTCTATGTTTTCAACAATGAAAGCCAACCTGCACTGCCTCAATTTATGGCAGGTGCAAATCTCGTAAATCTTTAGAATAATTTCTGCAATATTTATGAAAAGTAAAAAAATTGACGAGCTTCTTAACTATCGTGTTTGTGGCTAACTGCAGTTGGATGGTCGTCCCATGAGTGGAGATATCGGACGAGGCGCAACTAGGGAAGCAATCAAATTTGCTCTGCATTTGGCCTCTATCAAAGACAAGCCAAAAGGTTGAGAATAAAATCACTCTTTTTTAATTCTCTAAGAATAATTTTCTTACCAGAAAAACTTCATGAAAAATAAAAAGCAAGTTTTAACATTGCCATTAAAGCTAATGATGAATCATTACATATGCAGGTTTTCTTCAATTAGCCGGTGGTACTAACGCTCACACAGTAGAGGGCTTAAAACGGGAGAGGCTATTTCAAACCACCACGATATCTGGTACTAAATTGCTTAGCCATTGTTTACTTTTTCTAGAGAGAGAGCGCGTGAAAGAGTGGTTTTTTTCTAAGTTCAATGTTATGCAGAGGATTCAGATGCTGATGAGGCGTCTTTGTACTCATTTGAATCAACGCATGCTTTGATCAGTGGAGTAGCTTTCGGTGGCTATGCACGAAAGGTCAATTTGCCACAATTGTATCTTTTATCTGCAGTAGTCTTATTCGCTTAACATTTTCAACCTCATCTTCCAGATAGTCGGGCGGGTACTGAGGTCCCTTCAGTCTGAGCATGGCTACGCCCGTCTTGAAGATCACCCTGATCATCTTCTCAAGGCACTTAAAGAATCTCTTGCTTTAGTTGGGACCGTTAAATGCTACGACAAAAGTTGGGAAGATTCCGATCCGCACTGTTGATTCTGATCAAGAGATGGAGCTTGAGTAAATGACCAAAAAGGTACTGTATTAAGGTGTGTGTGCATGCAGGACTCTGCTTGTGTATAATGTACATGTTGGTCTAGCTGAAGCAGTTTCCATATCTGGTATGGGGGCTATTGAGCCGAATGATAGTGGCGAGGCCCACTAATCGAGAGAAGCCCAGCCCACTAAAGCGTAAGTGCATGAGGGTGAATGAGGCCCACCAAAGAGTGACCAAGCCCAATCCACTTCATGTGAGATACTCCGGTCAATTTTGAACATTCGAGAAACAATTATTTATATTCATGAGGCTATTGCGTTGAAAAAAGTTGCAAATAACCCCCTTCCCACACCCCCTCCCCCCCTCAAAAAAAAAAAAAACAAAAAAAAGAAGGTACAGTGCACTAATGGGCCTTCCTGGTTTGGTTTCACATTTATATATCGTGAATTTTCCAATGTCACACGCATAGTTGATGACTAAATTACCAATCCGTGACCAATGACCATCACATTAGAGATTATAAAAAATTGTTTTCAGTTTCTCTCTCTAGGTTTATGTTCTCTTTGAGACTTGATAATATCTTTCAATATCCGAGGAAATTGAGGCATTGGATTGAAATTCTACTTAAATTAATCAAATAATTAATCCTTTTTTTCAATGCAAAGAGTTGAAGTTTATATGCTTCTTGCGATGGACATGCAAATGAGTTTGTATTCCTCTTAATTACGAGTAACCTATTGTTTCGATTTCCTAGGTTTTCGAGTTGTCCGACCTTTTGAGCGTATGTATTTTACTGTCCAAATGAAGTATAGAGAGGTGAAGTTGAGTTGTACATGGGGACGTCATTCATTGGCATGCCTTATTGTTAGTTAAACAATTAGTTAGACAGTTACTTTTCATAACAAAATTTGTTGTAACTATTTCATGTTAGTTGATATTAGTTAAACAATTAGTTAAACACTAAAATCTTAGAGTTTGCCTATTTATATTCGTTGCATGTAATTTGTTCTTAAGATTGTTAAAATAAAAAGAATTGTCTCTTTCTCACAATATTCTTTTCTTCTCTTACTCTCTCTCTTCTAATCTCTATTTGGATTAGAGGAGAGAGAGCAAATTCATTTTAACTCAAGGAATATAGTACATGCAACGAATATAAATATGTACACTCTCAGATTTCAGCTGTTCTCAACTTACATGAAACAGTTACAACAAATTATGCTATAAAAAGTAACTGCCTAACTAACTATTTAACTAACACTTATCTTATGGAATATTGTCTATTTTGTCGAAGATAAACTTAAGATAGTGAAATAATGGAAGTTGGAACTAGTCGTAACAATCTTTTTTAAAATACGAGAGCTATATTTAGCCACAAATTCAAATTTAAATGGAACAAAGTTGGAGGAATCACTTAATTGTTATTCTTGATTGTTTAGCTCATTTTTTCTCTTAATTTGTGTATTGACTGTCACAATCTACTAAATTTATTGATTTAAATTAATGGAATATGTATAGCGGGTGGAAAACTCATTCATGGGAACACTAACTATTCTATATACTCTTCAATGCGCAATGCGCATCGCACACTTATGTTTAGCACCTTTTGTATGACAAAGTGCATAACAGACAGCAGGGAAAGGCGGGTAAGACTCTTTACACCCGGTCAATTATTTGTTTAACCCATTTGTTGAGGTGAAGATTACAAAATTAAGGTGGTACTAAGTTTGACGGGTGAAAGAATTAATATATAGTTATTAATAAAGAAATAAACAGACGGCGCCGTTTAGCTTTCACGTCATTATTGCTCCAACAGCAGAGGACCACACCCGATTTATGGGGCATAAGGATTAACGAGTAATGAGTACACCTGCCCACCTTTGGTGGGCGCAATTACTATGAGCCATGGCTTTCACTTTTTGGCCCATTTTATCAGCTTTAATTAACGTGGAAGTATGGGTATGTTTCTGTTCTTAATTTCAAAATCTCTCTCTCTCTCTCTCTCTCTCTCTCTCTAAATTATTTATATAATTATTGATTTGAAAGTGATTAAAATAAATAAATACAGTGGACTTTGTGTTGTAGAGCAATTTAATGTAGCGGGAAGTTGACTTAATGTAAAACTTGTATATTGTGAATTAATGGTGGTAAAAATTGAGCTATTCTTTAAAAAAATAGAATTACTTCTACTTATATATATGTATAGTTTTTTTTTTTAATAATCAATATTGAAGAGGGGAATTCAAATTAAGATATTGGTTGAGTTGAAATATACGCTTGGCTATTTAATACTCGATGAAAGGGTGTTTGCGAGTTCTAAACTTTGCTTAAAATGATTTTTTTGTAAGCTATAATCAATTTTGAGGTTTTTAAAATTTATTAAATTGATTAAGTTAAATTCAAAAGCGAGATGAAAGGTGCTTCAATCCGATTCTAGTTATTTTTATAAATATTTGAAAATTTTAACTTATTTTTAGACTTTGCTAAAAATGATAAATTTAAAGAACACCTTAAATTGTAATTTTCTACAATATATATATATATTGTTTATTTTCAAATATTATATATTATTAGTATTTTTTTTCAATAATCACGTATTCAAAAATAGAATTATCTGCAAACATCCCTCGAATCTTGAGGCGCTACATAGAAAACGAATTAAACATATATATATATATATAATTTTTTTTTCTTCCTTTCCAACTCACTTTTCGTCTCAAACTACATTTTTTATTAACCAATTTTATAAAATAATAGTTTTAAAAAATGGAAAATAAAAAAATCTTGACTGGATCTACTTTTAATAACATTTTTTTCATAAATATGTTTCTTGTTTATAAAATATTAATGAGAAATATAGCAATAAGCTAAAATGATAAAATTAAAATAATTATAATATTAAATATACACTCTTAATATTGGTGGGGCCTTTGCCACCATTAGCTACTTCACCAGCGCGAGAGCCACGTGAATATATTTTATGCATTATGGTTTTGTAACTTACAAATCCGTCAAATACAGAAAATGGAAATGAAAAGTGAAAGGCCCATTAGACCAGTCCACACTTGATTAAGGTACAAAACCATTTCCCTCCGCGATATATAAACATACACATCTATACACACACACACACACACATATATTGTGCACAATAAACTAGGACTATTTTGCCCTTATAGCTAAAAAAAACAAATTTTCAATATCGACATTATAATGGAACATGACTTCAAACCGATTATATTTAAAACATTAGAAGTCAGGTCGATCTAAAAGTGGTATCAATTCAAGAATCAAATGTGATTATTGGACTCTTGAAATAAGAACATATGTATCACACTGTGAATTTAACTACAATATAAGTTAATTGACAAAACATAATTGCTGCATTCTAAAATTATTTTAATTAAACTCAAATATATCATAAATCGAACCAATCAAGCATGAATAATTATCGATGATGACTTTCTCGATAGTCTGATATGTTCAATCTCAAAATTCGATTTTAAACTGGTGTATATGTGTATGAATACTTTGATGCTATAAGTTAAATGACTAATAAGGATGAATATATTTTAATTAACAAATATGTCTGAACATCCTTTGCTAACTTAATCTGTATTCTCTTGAGAATCAACATATGCTACCTAATGCATGTAAATATTATATGACCACCACTATCTCCATTTGTGCAAAGGTGGAATTCTTCCATTTACATCTATGAGGTCAAAATTTGAATACTTCCTAACTCTCAGTCCAAGTTTCATGAATTCAAACTGATTTTAATTTTAATTATTTTAGTATTTTGGTGATCGAACCCTAAATTATACTCTTATTCAATGAGACGATACCACTAAATTATTATGATCCGACCAATTCAAGTTATTTCTAAAAACAAGTTTAATAAAAAGTGATAAACTACAGAAAGAATCACATTAGTCACATGCCCATATGAAAATAATAAGCCCAAATCACCTTTTTATAAACCTATATTAATTTTTTTGCAAATATTTGTTTGTAAATATTAGTAATTGACAAAATATATATATTACATTTAAATGATATTTTTTTCCCTATAATTATGAAATGAGGGAGTTGTAGAAATCTTGAAATGAAAAACTTTAAATAGTCGAAACTAAGTAAATTGATATTAAAAAAATTACATATTAGCAAATTGCTTATATGTGTGACACATGTTCTTATTGGATCTTCTTCTTGATTTACCTAAAAATATACATTAAAGAAATAGAATAAAATTTAACCAAATTTAAAAATGATTAAAAAAATAAATCTAATTTCTTTCATGATTTAAAAAAAATAAATCTTTTAGGGCATTTTAGAAACCAACCAAAATTGCCAAGATAACTCAAGAATTTCTAATTTAATCTCCATTTACCATTAAAGTCAAGCCCACCAATTGGATCCACGGTCCACCTAACTTTCTTCCCGGCCCGCACTCCACTTTTCCCCTCTTTCAAGCTTTCCCTCTTGGAAAAAAAGCTTGTTGAACAGCTACCCAACCACCAAATGCGTACACATATACGTACAGGACACGCACAAACACAGTCACTGTGTGTGTACAAAACAGGCCAACCCCAATCACTTGTAAGAGCTAACTGCCAAACGCCACGTGACTACCAGATATGAATTTTGATCCAAATTAAATTTATTTATTTGTTTTCCATTCATGGCGCACACTCTCCTTAACAGCTAACAACCCACATCACATTCCTATAAATTCAATATCCTGCCACCACTACTCCTCTCCTACAACATAGCAGTACTGAATTGTTTCTTTCGGAAGGATAATTGCCTGAAAGGTAGCTGCATTTCCTTGAATTTTTGTAGGTTTATTGAGGTTTTGGATTTTGTTGAGTTTTGATTGTTGCCATCTTTGAGTGTGAGTTTGTTGGGATTTGGATGGTTTAGATCTGTTGGTTTTTTTTGGTTATTTTAGTGTTAATCCACGATTCCCATCAGTGTCTTTTATGGGAAAGGAGTTTGAATTGTCAGATCTCTGTTTGATTTAAGTATTTCTTTTTGTTGATGTTTCCGAGGAAATATGCCTTGCTTTGTTTTTGTCTAAGGTTTTAAATTTGGTCCGAAAAACAGAAGTTGCGTATCTCTGTGCTTGCTGGTGTGCTTAGGCTGTGGTAGAACAAGCTTTGTGAAATTCTCGTACGTGCATTTTGTGATCTTTCATTTATAATTGATTGTTTTGTGTGTGTGTTGGGGGGGGGGGGTTTCAATTGATCATATGCATCATTATATTGGTCTGTGTATTTGATTTGTCGATAAAAGTGGAGAATGGATATGAATTAAGTGATGATCTGATTCAAGTCCAAAACCCTTTTGGTTTAGGATCAAAGCTTTTGTGATTTAATGTTTTTGTTCTTCCTTGAATTGGGATCTATCTAGAATGCATATGCAAAGACTTGTTAGAGAGAATTTTATTCTAGACTGCTAAAAAATGTAGTTCCTAGAGAACAATTATGAGTTTGCATGATCTGCTTGAAAATCTCTGTTTCTATTATTATGAGCGATCATTGTAGAAAACTAGTACTGATTTTTGGAACTTGGTTACAGATCTTGCTCTAATTTTCTGGAGTATAATTCTTTTTATGGATCTGCTTGGTAGTTGAATCATGAACAGAGTATGTGATTGCTGAAATATTGAAATGTTTAACCAAAATAAAATGAGATTTGGGCTCAATCAGCATGAATTTATTTGTTCTTTTTTTGGATTTCCTTTGTGTATAGTCTTTTCTGAAACATTAGTGAGAAGTTTTTATATTTTTTATTTTGTTTGGAAGTGCGTATTCTGATGTTATAGTTACATGCAGGAGGTGTGGTCAACACCATGGCGACCGGACAACTTTTCTCCAAAACCACTCAAGCTCTATTTTACAATTACAAACAACTGCCAATTCAGCGAATGCTTGATTTTGATTTCCTTTGTGGTAAGCATAAATTAACTGAACTATCACTAGAACCGAGGGGGGGGGGGGACTGTCCTATTCATGTAACTTTCTAACAGCTATCATCTTTTTAGCACATGATTGACTTTGAGTTCTTACGCTAACGAACATATGTTTGCTCTTTTTTTCCTAATGCAGGCAGAGAAACACCTTCTGTTGCTGGAATTATAAATCCTGGTTCTGAGGGATTTCAGAAACTGTTTTTTGGTCAAGAAGAAATAGCCATTCCAGTCCATTCTGCGTGCGTTTTACGTTCTCTTATTTTGTTTCTGGCTTGATTCACCTTGACTCTATTGTGAAAGAGGCATAACTTTGATCATCTGATGCATTCAGATTTTTATTTTGAGTTGTATCGAACAAAACCCATAATTGGCAGATTAATCTTCTTATCTTTTCATGAACATAAATACCACATAACTGTCTATTCATCTAGTATTATTTTCTTGGTTAGTAATTGGCTCTTAGTTATATTTCATTGTTATTCAAACATATACATACATATGAAATGCGTGCGTATGCGTGTTTTTATCGGACTCCACTGCTGATGGGATAGTTGGGTTGACATGCCAAAGAGTAATCTTCTGAATACCAATTTTCATTAGATTACCTTGTATTTGTAAATGGGATATCCTTGAAATGACTATCTAACACCATTGCATGTCATCTTACCATAACTTTATTTCTCTTAGAGAAAATGCTAGTATCTGTGAAAAGTTCGAATCTGCATCTCTTTGAACAACCTTCCTTGGTATTCAAAAGTAGAATTCTCCAATTATATATGAGTAATTCAAGAACAGAAATGACGTCAATGTACTCTCTCATTTATTTATTTTTTTCCCTCTCATTTCTTGATTATTAGACGTAAAGTTTCCTCCTTCATTGCAGTGTTGAAGCAGCTTGTGCTGCGCATCCTACGGCTGATGTTTTCATTAACTTTGCATCATTCAGAAGGTTAGTATTGTCAATTTAGAGACACTGAATGCAGATTCCTTGCTTCTTGCCTGATAACTGTACTTCTCATCTTGCAGTGCTGCAGCTTCATCTATGGCTGCTCTGAAGCAACCTACTATTAAAGTTGTAGCCATAATAGCTGAAGGTGTCCCTGAGTCTGACACAAAACAGTTGATTGCCTATGCAAAAGCAAATAACAAGGTTATTTATTTCTTCTGTATTTATCATTTCAACACTATTGTACACTACACACACATGTGTGTGTGAGCTGAAAGATTTACTGATTACGAGCATCAACATGTATGTTTAGGTTGTCATTGGTCCAGCTACTGTTGGTGGTATTCAAGCTGGAGCATTCAAGATTGGTGATACAGCTGGAACACTTGATAATATAATACAATGCAAGTTGTACAGACCTGGATCTGTTGGCTTTGTCTCCAAATCTGTGCGTAATCAATCACTGCTTATCCTCCTATTTTTCTTATCTGCATATTATCTAGGGAAAGCTTGCAAACACCTCCTCCAACTTATCTCCGTCTAACATCTTACCCCTTCATTTAGTTGACTTAGTGGGAAATAGTTGTTATCATCAAAATAGATGTGTATCATTTAGTTGACTTAGTGGGAAATAGTTGTTATCATCAAAATAGATGTGTATACAAGTATTGGGTAGCTAATTTTTTTTTTTTTTTTTTTTTTTTAAAGTAAGAAAATGATCTGTTGGATCTAAATTAAGAGATCAAGGGTGCATATTCATTTTAGTAGAACGGGGCATATTAGTCTTATTTTGAACATAAGGGTTCATATGAATATTTTTACTTATACACACAACTATAACCACTATTGACAAACTTCAGTATGTGCTACCGAATCATGTTTCATGGGATTTGGACTAGCTTCTAATACTATGTCTGAATTACAGGGTGGTATGTCTAATGAATTATACAACACAATTGCTCGTGTCACGGATGGCATTTATGAAGGTTGGACATTTAACTCCTAGAACCTTGTCTAATCTCATTTAGTTGCATCTCTAAAGTGGAGTATAAATCATTATGTTCAATATAATTTATATAGGTATTGCAATTGGAGGAGATGTATTTCCTGGCTCAACGCTTTCTGATCATGTCCTGAGGTTTAACAATATCCCTCAGGTATATAAATTAAACTCTGCTGCTGTTATTTATTTCATCAAAAAGTTGAGCCTTTGTATGTTCTGGTGTTGTATTAATCCCCAATCCTACAAATGTCTTGAACTATAAGTATTAAGTTATCTATCTAACTCAAGCCAGGTTTTTCTATATAAAACTTGGACAAGAAGCTTATAATGTTTGGTTGCAGGACCTTCTAAGACCTTTAATTTGATCTTTTTGCCACACACATTTCATTGATTTCAATGAGCCTCTATCAAAAGTTCAAGTTCTAGAAGAGTGAAAAATGTTTTATCTATAATTTTGTTTAATCCTGGTTTCTTGATTAAAATCAGGTTAAAATGATAGTTGTTCTTGGGGAACTTGGTGGGCGTGATGAATATTCTCTTGTTGAGGCCCTTAAACAGGGGAAAATCAACAAGCCTGTTGTTGCCTGGGTCAGTGGAACTTGTGCTAGGCTCTTCAAGTCTGAAGTACAATTTGGTCATGCGGTAAGCTAATAACTCAGATTTCTTTCATATATATATATATATATATTCAAAATTTACCCTACTCCGGAGCATTCTATTGCTATATCTCATAATTTTTTTGATTATTTGTTATCAGGGGGCCAAGAGTGGTGGAGAGATGGAATCTGCACAGGCCAAGAATCAAGCACTCAAAGATGCTGGGGCTGTTGTTCCCACTTCTTTTGAGGCTTTTGAAGGCGCAATCAAGGAAACATTCGAGAAATTGGTGGGCACTTTTGGAATCCCCCAACCTTTTTTTTTTTTTTTTTTTTTTTTCCCCGCAGATAATTGGTGGCTTATGTGCTTGGTTCCTTCATATTAGGCTGAGGCTGGAAAGATTGCTCCAGTGAAGGAGGTGAAACCACCTCAAATACCAGAGGATCTTAACACAGCCATCAAGAGTGGAAAAGTTAGAGCTCCAACACATATTATTTCCACAATCTCTGATGATAGAGGTTTGTACCTACATTCTCTGTTGTGGACATGCTATATTGTAGTGTTTATCTATTTATTTATTATATTTACAAATAAGTTTTATAACTTGAGTTTCACCCTTTGGCAGGTGAAGAGCCATCCTATGCTGGAGTCCCGATGTCCTCCATTGTTGAACAGGGATTGGGTGTTGGTGATGTCATTTCTTTATTGTGGTTCAAACGAAGCCTTCCTCGTTATTGCACCCGTTTTATTGAGGTGATTTTTCTATCTTCGTATGCCAATCTTCCCTCCATAACCCCTACATTTCCCTCAAAGATGTTCTATTCCCTTCACATTGCTATTTGGACTCAACACGTTTTTTCAAAAAAATTCTCAATACTTCTATTGATTTGCCAGATTTGCATCATGTTGTGTGCTGATCATGGTCCTTGTGTCTCTGGTGCTCACAACACCATTGTAACGGCTAGAGCTGGAAAAGACCTTGTTTCTAGTCTTGTATCAGGTGGGCTACATATCTAAATTTACATAATACTGTAATTTTTAGAAACAGAAAAGAAGTAGAAGGTGTAATGTGAAGGCTAAAAAGTGGGCTTTTGAGGGTTCCTTTCGAGATTAATGACTAATGTGTCACTACTTCTTGCAACTAGGTTTGTTGACAATTGGACCGCGATTTGGTGGGGCCATTGATGATGCTGCTCGATACTTCAAGGATGCATATGATAGGGTGAGTTTCCATAATTCGCGACCATTAAATGAAAAGTGAATAACCTTGTAATTGGTTATTATGCTTTCTCTCTTCTCCTACCCCTGTGGAATATCAAGTGGTTTTGCATGTTGTGTTTTCAGGGTCTTAGTCCTTATGAATTTGTTGAAAGCATGAAAAAGAAGGGAATTCGCGTTCCTGGTATTGGCCACAGGTACTAAAATCTTCAGTTATATCCATTTTTATTCTTTTTAATTGCAAGGAATGCCTCAAAGTTACTAATGACCCTTTTGGACAGAAATTTGATAATACTGTACTGTGGAAACTAAGAGAAATGTTTTTGGGAGTTTTCGATAATAGTAAGAGTTTGTGGTTGTAGAACTAGGAGAGTTAACTCTACTGTAGACGTCAAATTATGTCTGAAAAAATATAATTGTCTCTTCAAATCTTAACAAGGGGCTATTTGATGTCTTTCATTTCTGAATAGAATCAAGAGGGGCGACAACAGAGATAAGAGGGTCGAATTACTTCAGGCTTATGCACGCACAAATTTCCCGTCAGTGAAATACATGGAATACGCAGTTGAAGTTGAAACCTATACCCTTTCAAAAGCTAACAACCTAGTTCTCAATGTCGATGGTGCTATTGGGTCCCTATTCTTGGATCTTCTTGCTGGTAGTGGCATGTTCACCAAGCAAGAAATTGATGAGATTGTTGGCATTGGCTACCTTAATGGTCTTTTCGTGTTGGCTCGTTCTATTGGTCTCATCGGGTAAGTATTCGTTCAGACTTTAAGTCTTCAAATTTTGTACATTTATCTTACCCTCCCCCAACCCCCTCTCCTAGCAGGAAATATGGGGTTTTTGACCTTTGGGGTTGCAGAAAAATTAGGGTATAGTCACTTATTGAGAAAAAGAAAAGGAGGGGTGCATATAGAAAAGCTGGGTTGCAAATAGCCATGTTTTGAGGTGTTCGATCAGTGTTGATTAAACCCATAAAAAAGGAGGGGTGGATTTAGGGGGAGGGGTTATAGCCATTACAGTACATAAGTGTTTCAAAATCAATAGAAGCTCAAGACAGTGGCAGTTTCAAGCATATGAAACTCACTGTCTAAAGCATGTGAAGCTCGAAAAAGCCACTGTTTGAGCATCTGCAACGAGTGTCATTAACTAGGGGTAGCAATGTCCTTTTATGTATCTTTTTCAACTATTTATCTCACTCTCTTAGCTAAAGAGTAACTTCGTCTTCAATTGGTGCTTGTCGAAATTCAGGCATACGTTCGACCAGAAGCGATTAAAGCAGCCCCTCTACCGCCACCCGTGGGAAGATGTTCTCTACACCAAGTGAAACCTTCAAGGATAAAAAGAAGGCTGAATTCTGCCTTGCTACACGTAATCTTCTTCAATGTTTTGTTGTTGCTATTTATTTGTGTCATTTTTCATTCAATTTGGTATTTTGTACTGACCAAAGTCACCAATAGTAATGCCAATCAAGAATTTCTTGCCTTCATCAGAGTTCTTGTGTTGTGTATTCAAGTAAGAATATGAAAGGGAAAAAACAATTTTTTTTGCATTTCTGTGGTGGCATTATTGCCATTGTTATTACTGTTAAAAATAAGGGAAAATGTTTTTTTTTAATAATAATTTTTTAACCTTCGAAAAAAAGTCTGTTTGAAATTTGTTTGGATTCAGATCAATATACTTTCATTTGTGAAGAATGGGTCGTCATATTTTTATTTTTATAATTTGGTGGATGTTTATACTTAATGGCTTACATAAGGATTGAATTCTAATCCAAATGAAAGTCAAATGGCTTAGTTTCTACAAATAAAAACACAATGAACTAAAATCGATTTATATTACCTTCACCTTCGAAAAATATACCTTTGTATTTTTATTTGTGTTACGATTTAGTATCCTATGTAAAAGTGTGAAGACTCGATCTTTAGAAAGACTCAATTTTTATAAATTAAAGTAAAAAAAAATAATTGAAAACACTTAATTACAAGAATAATTAAAGTTGAGGTACTCAATATATATATTTCTCAACTTTAAGACCACACATATTCAGTAGTACATTCCAGTGATTTTTTTTACCACTCGTAAGAATTTAGAACAAGACAATATATATGTGTATATATATGTATGTGTATAGATATAAGAATTCAGTGGCATAATGTAAGAATTTCTTTGAAAAAAGGTGAAAAATGGTGGGCCCATGAGAATTCATTTCACAAAATATGCAACAAGTGATGGACCTAAGATAAGATCACAAAAGTAGATGGTGGTCCATTTCATTTGTTATTATCTTAGGTCCAAATATTTGCCTTTCTTTAGTCTATTTAGCACGAGGGGGACTTCACTTTGAATATTTCTGGCAGAGAGAGAGAGAGAGAGAAAGGGGAGAGAGAGAGGGACAACACGTTTCATTCAGACATTTTCTGTGATATTATTTTAAAAAAAATGAATTGGGTTCAATAAATAAATATAATAAAGAAAACTGAATATATATTTATGTGACAAAATTAAAGAAAAAAGTAAAGTAAAATACGTTAAAAAATCAAACTGTCCGAGCTTAATTTCAAACTTCTATTGTACTTCATACGAACAAAATTTCTCGTTAATTCTATATATTTATTAAATTATAATTTTACAGTAATCTAAATTGTATATCCTTTCAAATAAAAAATATATTTATTACACTACAAATACACCACAACATACAAAATTATGGAAACACAAAATATTAATAAAGTTGAAAGAATTGTTTTTATTCCGTGGCATAAGTACACAAATATCAAGATGCATGAACCAAACCAAAATTGTTTTTCTCATATTGAGCATATCTTTCTCTGTACTTATTTTTTTTACATCTTTTTTGTTTTTTTTTTAATTTTCAAGTAATAATTGACGGAAAAAGTTGTGAATAATATACATTTCCCACGTGGGTTGAACCAATCAGTTTCTCTGCTTCAGCTGTGTGTCCTTTGTCCACATTCACATGAAATCTGTTGCTCTCAAATTAAAAAAATTCCCACAATTTGACCTTAATTATGTTTAATTCTTAAAGTTTCTTATTTTAGAAACGTGAATATATATTTAGTATGTGTGTCATTATTTGTAACATGTGCCAACTTAACTGAAGTGCAGTTTGCATGTGTTGTGTCAGTCAATAAACACTAGATTTTCGACTAGAAAGTAAATATTCATACTTAATTTGAGATTACTTGCATCTGTCTTTATTTTAAAGAATATTTAATTTGATTTAAATTTTAGATTAATTAATTATTGTTTTTCTCAAGTTTAATTTTATCAATGCACTTAATAATCAAATAAATTCTAATATATTTTTCAAAATTTGATAAAATTAGATATAATGTGTTTGTTAGATATATTATTTTGAATTTTTTTTTAAATTTTAAAATGAAAATTTCAAGAATTTAAAAGGCCCAAAATATTTGTTCCTCCATTCTTTCATCTATTGTGCTTCTCTGATGTTGCATTCCTGTATTTTAGATAGTGTTGCAATTTAATTTAAATATTTTAATACAAATTAGGTATTTAGTAACAATACTATTATAATATATGATATGGTGTCATTAAAAAATAATAATAATAAGTTTGTTTGTTAGAGAGGATCCGGTGGGCTGCTCCGGTTTCAGGAAATAAATTAATATTAGATTAAAAAATGGAAAATGAAAAATGAAAGAAAGAAAATCAAATTCCCACTTTTAACAGCTTACCAACAGTTTTAACTGCACACAAAAATCAAGAAACCTTAAAATCCCACTTGGCAAAGAAATCCCAAAACCCTCTATTTCATGAAAATGATCGTTCCCAGGATCCTTTCCCATTTATCCTTCGAATTTTCAACCTAAATTTTCTTCGATTCTGAGGGGAATAATAAAGCTGAAGACAAAGATTTTGATTAAATGAACCACTAGGAAGCATTTCACTACATGCATATGATCTTTATTGATCAGAATTTCAACTCGAATTGCTCTCGAATTCAAGCAGAACAGAGTTAAGGGAAACGGTGTTTGAAGAAATGTCTGCTTCAGGAAGCAGGGAGGCTCATGCAAATAAACACAATATCCAAGCCCAATCTTCAGGTGCAGAGCAACGTCATCACCATGGCAATGCTAACAAAAATTCCAGCATGAATAAGGGCGGCGATTCTTTGAGCAAGGCTGTAGCGCAGTACACTGCGGACGCAAGACTTCATGCGGTATTCGAGCAGTCAGGTGAGTCTGGTAGATCGTTTGATTATTCTCACAGTATTAGGACTACTAATGAATCTATTCCCGAGCAGCAGATCACTGCTTATTTGTCGAAAATGCAGCGGGGCGGCCGCATTCAACCCTTTGGTTGTATGATGGCCGTTGACGAGTCGAATTTTCGCGTAATAGCTTACTCAGAAAATGCCTGTGAAATGCTGGGTTTAGCCCCTCAATCAGTTCCAAGTCTTGAAAGGCCAGAATTCTTGACAATTGGTACTGATGTTAGAACCCTCTTCACCCCCTCGAGCTCCGTTATTCTAGAGAAGGCATTTGGGGCGCGGGAAATTACGTTACTGAATCCAGTTTGGGTTCATTCAAAGAATTCTGGGAAACCCTTTTATGGAATTTTGCATAGGATAGATGTAGGAGTAGTGATTGATTTAGAACCTGCGAGGACGGAGGATCCAGCTCTTTCAATAGCTGGAGCCGTACAGTCCCAGAAGCTTGCAGTGAGGGCAATTTCCCATTTGCAGTCACTCCCTGGTGGAGACATTAAGCTTCTGTGTGATACAGTTGTGGACTGTGTGAGGGAGTTGACGGGGTATGATAGGGTCATGGTTTATAAGTTTCATGAGGATGAGCATGGTGAGGTTGTGGCAGAGAGTAAGAGACCTGATTTAGAGCCATATCTTGGTTTGCATTACCCTTCCACTGATATTCCACAGGCTTCAAGGTTTTTGTTTAAACAGAATAGGGTTAGGATGATTGTGGACTGTCGAGCCACGCCTGTTGGTGTTATTCAGGATGAAGCATTGATGCAGCCATTGTGTTTGGTGGGTTCAACACTTAGGGCTCCTCATGGTTGTCATGCCCAATACATGGCAAATATGGGTTCAGTTGCCTCATTGACCTTGGCTGTTATCATTAATGGAAATGATGAAGATGGTGTTGGAGGAAGAAACTCGATGAGGCTATGGGGCTTGGTTGTGGGCCACCACTCCTCTGCTCGATGTGTTCCTTTCCCACTTCGTTATGCTTGTGAGTTCCTAATGCAGGCGTTCGGTCTTCAGCTGAATATGGAGCTACAGTTGGCATCACAATTGTCCGAGAAGCATGTTTTGAGGACACAGACTTTGTTGTGTGATATGCTACTTCGAGATTCACCTATGGGGATTGTTACACAGAGCCCTAGCATTATGGACCTTGTGAAGTGTTCAGGGGCTGCACTATACTACCAGGGGAAGTATTATCCTCTAGGTGTCACACCTAGTGAGGCACAGATAAAGGATATTGTGCAATGGTTGTTGGCATATCATGGGGACTCAGCAGGCTTGAGTACTGATAGTTTAGCTGATGCAGGGTATCCTGGGGCAGCGGCTCTAGGCAACGCGGTGTGTGGAATGGCTGTTGCATATATCACTTCAAGAGATTTTTTATTCTGGTTTCGTTCCCACACTGCGAAAGAGATGAAATGGGGTGGTGCAAAGCATCATCCAGAGGACAAAGATGATGGCCTAAAGATGCATCCTCGCTCCTCATTCAAGGCTTTTCTTGAAGTGGTCAAGAGCCAAAGCCTACCATGGGAGAATGGTGAAATGGATGCAATTCACTCATTGCAACTAATATTAAGAGATACATTTCGGGATGCTGATGGAAGTGATTCTAAGGCAGTTGTACCTGCCCCAGTTGGGGACTTGAACTTACAATTGATGGATGAACTCAGTTCTGTAGCCAGAGAAATGGTTAGGTTGATAGAGACAGCAACTGCTCCTATATTTGCTGTAGACGTTGAAGGCCGCATAAATGGGTGGAATGCAAAAGTTGCTGAGTTGACTGGGCTCTCTGTTGAAGAAGCAATGGGGAAGTCCTTGGTTCATGATCTTGTTCACAAAGAATCAGAAGAAATTGCTGACAAGCTTCTGCATCATGCTCTGAGAGGTAATCCTCTTCAATCTAAATTCTATGACTTCCTTTTTTTTTTTTTTTTTTTTTTTTTTCATATGGAATTTGATTATATTTTGACTGAAAGACACTATAGTTTTCAGCATTTTGTGGAAATGTTCATATGATATAAGTAATGCAGGTGAGGAAGATAAGAATATAGAATTACGGTTGAGGACATTTGGTGAAGAAACCAGCAAAAAGGCTATATTCCTTGTGGTCAATGCTTGCTCCAGCAAGGATTATACAAACAACATAGTTGGTGTCTGCTTTGTCGGTCAGGATGTCACTGGCCAAAAAGTGGTGATGGACAAGTTCATCCACATTCAGGGTGATTACAAAGCAATTGTACACAATCCTAATCCTCTAATCCCACCTATATTTGCTTCAGACGAAAACACTGTTTGCTTTGAGTGGAACACTGCTATGGAAAAGCTCACGGGGTGGAGTAGAGGGGACATGATGGGGAAGATGTTAGTTGGGGAGATATTTGGGAGTTGTTGTCGGCTCAAGGGCTCAGACGCCATGACAAAATTCATGATTGCCTTGCACAATGCAATTGGAGGCCAGGATACTGAGAAGTTGCCATTTTCCTTTTTTGACCGAAATGGGAAATATGTGCATGCTCTGTTGACTGCCAACAAGAGGGTAAATATGGAAGGCCAAATTATTGGGGCCTTTTGTTTCTTGCAGATAGCAAGTCCTGAATTGCAGCAAGCTATAGGAGCTCAGAGGCAAAAGGAAAAGAACTGTGTGGCGAAGATGAAAGAACTGGCTTACATATGCCAGGAAATAAAGAACCCATTAAGCGGTATGCGGTTTACTTATTCAGCTTTAGAAGCCACGAATTTAACTGAAGACCAAAAACAGTTTCTTGAGACTAGTGCTGCTTGCGAGAAGCAGTTGTTAAAGATTATGAAGGACGTTGATCAGGACGACATTGAGAACGGGTATGTATTGTTTAATGAGTGGAAGTTTAAGTTTTATCCTTATATCAGATAGAAGAAAGAGTACAGTTAACTACTCATGCACAATTTTTCCATTTAATTCAGTTTCTCTACTCTGCAATAGTTCCTGTTACTGGTAGACACATGGTTTTCTTGTTAACTTTTACTACTAATTGATGGTAATAGGTTGGACTTACTTAAGCTTATTTTCTGTTAGTTCACTGGAGCTTGAAAAAGCGGAGTTCTTACTAGGGAATGTAATAGATGCTGTTGTTAGCCAAGCAATGTTATTGCTTAGAGAAAGAGGTGTGCAATTGATTCGCGATATACCAGAGGAAGTCAAGACGCTGGCACTCTGTGGTGATCAAGCTAGAATTCAACAGATCTTAGCCGATTTCTTACTGAACACGGTACGGTATGCACCATCCCCAACAGGTTGGGTGGAACTGCAACTTAATCCTAGCTTGAAGCAAATTCCTGAATCAACAACCGTGGTGCATATTGAATTTAGGTAAAATTAAAATTTTCATATTGCTTTTCTGTGATGAGAAGCATCAAACATCTTTTGCGTGTGTTATAACTTTAAAAAAATAAAAAAAAATAAAAACCTTGTTTATTATCACATCCATAGTGCTTTGTTGCGTTTCTTCTACTTGAAATCTCTTTGGTACCCGTGAAGTTGGATGTTGCATGATGGGTCCACAAGAGTCGTTATTCAAGTGCATGTTCATTAGCAAACATAGTACTCTCTGTCTTAAGATGTTCGTAGCTAAGTTTTGGTTCAATTTTGAGGTAGATAGAACATTGATTCCAGAAATTTTGAAATTCCCCTGAAATAGTCTGTGATAAACAAATGTTAGCTAAGGAATCATTTCAAGAGAATATCTATGGACTAGTTATTGAATTCTTATATATATCGAGTACTTTGACATATTTCTTTGATATAAATTCTCTCAACATGTTACCATAACAAAGAGTGCTGCTAGATCCATGGCTAATGCAAAGTAATTTCCTATAGGAGTCGGTGAAATTGTGGTAAGCATGGAAGAGGAAGTTCAGATAATGGTGATTAGTGCATTTTATCATATAGAGATCAAGATTCTAAATTCATTAATCTGGCATCTTTTTGATAACATGCATCAATCACTAATCACTATCAGTTGGGCAACTATAAGCTGTATGCCAACTTTTCAGGCTTTTCTTGTTTTCAAACTATTTCACAACCTTATGGCGAAAAATATTTTCATTAACTCAGTTGGGGCTATGCCTCTTTTGCCTGGGGTTTTAAACCATTGATCAAGCACTCAAGCACCCATAAAGTTGGTTACATTGTGAACTTGGTCTATATTCTATAAGTAAAATTATGCTACATGATTATATAGTTGTCTTTTTGGTAGCGTATATCTTTCTTTAAGTGATCCGAAGGTTACCTTTTTTTATTTTTTTCTGTAAGGATTCTGTGCCCAGGTGAAGGTCTTCCTCCTCAACTTGTCCAGGACATGTTCCAAAACGGTCGTTGGGTGACTCAAGAAGGCCTAGGACTAAGCATGTCCAGAAAATTTCTGAAGCATATGAATGGAGAGGTTCAATACATCAGAGAATCAGAAAGATGCTATTTCCTTGTCATTCTTGATCTGCCTATTTCCACCAGGGGCTTCATGAATATTGGCTGATTTTGAGACTTCAGTGAATCCTCATTCAATTTCTCACAGAAATTTCTAACTCAGTGCAGCAATTTTTTGAGTGGGTCCCACCCAACTTACCAGGTCACTTCTTCTCCCTTTGTTAGCCTACTTCAAATATGCTGCATCTATAGTTGAATAACAGCACCCATACTGATATCACAAGTTGGTGCATGTTCATACCATGTACACTTTGAAAGAAGAGGGGATTACAGGATGAATTTGTTATCTTCTACTTGAGCTATGGAAAGGTAGAATACTGCCGGCAATATGTAGGTACACTTGAAATTTGAAAATATTGGTTGTATGTTTTTGGCGACTTCAAGTATTCAATAACCCCCCTCTAACTCTTTACATAAAATTTACTCTTCTACATATGCTTAGTTTGAATGTTATTGAGTTTGGAAAGTTGTATCCGACTTCTTTGAATGAAATCTGCTGTCTCAAGTGGTAAAAGTACCCGTATATAAAACTAATGGTCTTGGGTTCGAGTCACCTTGGAGGAGAGGGGAAGGGGAGTGATTTTCTTTTTTCTTGAATTGACAAGCTTTAATTAAGCACACAAGTCATGTTCATTGAAACAAGCTCATCAAATGGGCGTTTAATGATCGATCTTGTTGGGCGTTTAATATATATCGATTTTAGTTATAACTAAGTACTGCAATTCTTTTACTGCAAACCTACCTACCATAGAGTGAATGGGTGTTTAGCTAACATTATTTAGGAAGTTGAATAAGCTTATACATCTTCTAATATGTGGTTATATAAGGTATTTGATCTTATTTTAAATATTATTAAAATTGCAACTAATAGCTAATTTTAACTTTTTCAACAGAAGTTTATCTTTTGCGACGGAGGAAATAATGCACAACATGCGGGTTTTATAAGACTTGCTTTTCTTAATCCATAACCAATCCATCTACCAAGCTTTAGTTTACTTTTAAATAATTAATGAAATAAACATTGGCATAGATGGATGAAGAACTAGCAATTCTTGATTATTTAATAATGTATGATTGCTAGTTTTGATAATGTAAATGGACGTGGATTCTAGATGTGGAGATAGAGATGTGTTTGGCTAAATGATAAAAGGAACAGGGCAAATGAGATGTGGGGATCAATCAAAGTGGCTATATTTTTGCTTATTTTTTATGGTAAGGACTAAATGGACATTTGTTTATTTATTTCTTTTTCATGTATGTTCTGTCCATCACACCTACACCCGACTCCGCCGCCCCATACACACATTTACGCACACAAAGGGCCAATTTTAGGTGGGGTGGTTCAAAGTCACCAAAATAGGAGACATTAGCTGAAATTGGAGAAATAAATAAATAAATAAATAAATAAATAAATAAATAATAGTATGATTATGTATAAAAAGTCAGACTAATTTGATGAGTTTGGTGTTTTGAGATGTTACGCTCGCTGTAATATGCACCAAGTATTTTAAACCATACAGATACACATTAGTGTAGCATTTCTAGCATTCAAAAGTGTCAATTTTCAAAAATATATTATTCCTAATTATCGACCTACTAAGTTTTCACATCACTAATTTTAAGTAAATTTTTTATCTGGTCGTAATTAACTTAATATTCAAAAAATCATGGCTTAATTTACAATTTTTAACGTTTCGGCTAATAAAATTAAACACAATGTATTTATTTAATTTTATTTTTATCATTAGGCCGTATTATTAGCTTTTATATATTAAAGTGACCTTATTATCCTTTGAGTGTGGGTTAAGAGTGCCATTGTTTTCAATCAACACATGCAATAAAAATAAAAAATACACGGTTAAATACCTATAAATTATGATCGTATACTTTTTAACAATATAAATATAATATAAGCACGCACATCTATATAAATGTATGTACATAAAAGAACTATGACGATTGCACTTCATATATATTATCAGAACTATATCTACTATCTTATCGGTCCAAACTTATTTATCTGTCGAAATTTCAAAAAAATTCTTATCATCCCATAAATATACTTTCAAGTCCAATGTAATTAAAATAGTCAACTAATATATAAGTATTTGTTGAAATTTCATAATTTTTTTTATTATCCCGTAAAATCCAATTAATTAAAATAGTCAACTATTATATAAATCTTTGTTGAATTTTTTTTTTTTATTATCCCATAAATATACTTTCAAGTCCGTAATTAAAATAGCCAAGTAATATATAAGTGAACTGTGATATTTTGTAACAAATTATATTTTATTGTATTGATATATATAACACACAGAGATACACATTGGCACGTTACGGATGAGATAGGTACATGGGGAATGGGGAACAGTAATGGTGAGGTCTAACAAGGCTGCTATTCCACAAAAATGGGGGACAATCAATGGCTTATGTAGGGCCCATTTACTTATTAATAACAGATAATTACTTGCACTTCAATTTACTCACAGCCACCCAATAGGAAGTTACTTTGGTTTTTTGAGTTAGTTTTCACCTTTCATCAGTACTTTATTCTCTGTTTCAATTTGAAGTTTTTGAAAAATTTACACTACTTTTAGTGTAGATTTTTTACAGCGCTACTTTTTTTTTTTTTTTTTTATATGATTATATTTTTTTAATATTTAATATCTCAATTATCCAAACTGAAATTAAATTAAATTTTTTAAAATTATATGATGTGTAATTTAAATAATAATAAAAATATAATTTAAATAAATATATGAGATTTTAAATATTATATACAAATTTAAATAGAATTGCATAATATTACCCGACATTCAATTTTACTTATATATTTTTTGAATATGATAGTTTAAGAATATAAGTAAAATAAATATTATCTAAAAATTTAATGTTAAATAAAATTAAAAATATAATACTTTTAATAAATATTTAGTAATAAAAATAAATATTAAAAATAAAAAAATAAAAATTATTGTATAATATTATTTTTAATGAAGAAAGTAATGCAAATTATTAAAGAGAGTATTTAAATTTTACGTTAAAATAATGCATAATTTGCATTGAAATAATGAACACTACTGGAGATGGTCTTAGTGATTATTAAGACACACTTCAAATGGTGCAAAAAGGGCCCAAAAAAAAGGTTACATTAAAGTTTATATGACAAAAATTGGTGTGTTAAAGAGTAATAAATTATTAGAATTGATTATGTATTTGATATGACTTTTTTCATTGACAAATAGTATGCATTCTTATGAAACAATAAATCTGATAGGGACTTCAGAATATAAAATTCAAATGGATAATACAAAGGGTTTGGATTATCAAAAACAATTGTTAATGTAAACGTATCTAATTGCTAATTTAATCAGCAATGGTCTAATTGTGCCTTCTTTTATTTTAATAGAAAGTAATTCAATTTGATTAGTATTTTATGGAAGGCATATTCTATACACACCACCAAAATTTCTAAACACACCACATTTACTAAACACACCACATAAAATTATATTTTTAAAATTCAAAATTACTAAACACACCACAAAAATACCTATTATACCCTTAAACCCTTAAAAAAAAAAAAAAAAAAAAAAAGAACTACCCAAACCCAAACCCTACCTCCCGAACCCACCGCAAGGCCGAACAGCTTCCCCCCCAACCCACCGCAAGAGCTGAACACATCCCCATCCCCAAACCCACCGCGCCGAACTACTCTCTCCCCCTCCACCGTCGAACCCTTCGAAGGACATGGACGCCGAACGCGAAAGTAACGTGACTCCAGGTAATTTCTGTCGCCCTCTTTTTCCATAAAATCGCAATGCGTTCGGCGCTGGTTCACCGAACAGCCTGCAGGGCGTTCGGTGAGAACAGGCCGAACGTAGCAAACAAAGTTCGGTCTGCATTGGCCGAACAGCCTGCTAGGCGTTCGGCCAGCACTGGCCGAACATCCTGATAGGCGTTCGGCCTGCACTGGCCGAACAGACTGCGAGGCGTTCGGCCTGCACTGGCCGAACAGCCTGACAGTGTGCCTGTATTTTTTTTTTTTAAAGTTTGTATGTTAACATTTTAATTATCTTATGTTATAGTTTACGAAAGAAGGAGAAGACGGCCTACCGCTTCAAATAGACGATTACGGGCTGCCCAGCAAGAGGCGGGTCCTTCTCACGTGCCGGAAGAACAGGAGGAGTAATATGCCGAAATGCCTCAAGAACAAGTGAGGCAAGCCGAGCAGAACATGGTTCGCATGTGGACAGCCCAGGATCCGCAGCTATCGATGGATTACGTGATGCCTAGAGCCGAGGAGGCTACAAGAATACTCGAGGGTCTCACGGTGGATGAGGGGGGTGACTCCGATGAGTAGAGTAGTGATTTTGTAAACATATATGTATGACATTAAAATTTTCTACATTTGAATGTTAAATTATTATTTTATTCGGTGTCCATAATATTTTTAAATTATAATTTTAATGTTTGCTCGATACTCTGTTTGCCTACACTAAGCTTGATTTTTGCATTCGTTGAAAAAAAAACTTAACGTACAAAATACATAACCCGAAAAAAACAGAAACCCGAAAAAACAGAATGTATAACACGAAGTTTCAGGGCGTTCGGCTAACACTGGCCGAACGGATCACAATACGTTCGGCCAGTGCTGGCCGAACATGGTATAGTGCGTTCGGCCAGCACTGGCCGAACATGGTATAGTGTGTTCGGCCAGCACTGGCCGAACGTATTGTGATCCGTTCGGCCAGTGTTGGCCGAACGCCCTGAGGGTTATTTTGGTAATTTTGTTAATGTCCTTTTTTATCATTTTTGGTGGTGTGGTGTGTTTAGCATTTTTGGTGGTGTGTATAGCAGCTCCCTTTATGGAATTGTATCTGGATTTTGTCAAAATAAAATTAATTGGTCATGAAATAAAATTAAATATATATATAAATAAATATTAATGTAACATTTTGTAAATTATAGTATATATATATATTCAACTTACACAAACAAGTATTTAAGGGTGTTTATCATATGTGTATTTACAATATAATGTGTATATATATATTTATATATACACACACATAATTCTTTTTTAAAACAAGAAAAAGGTGTGGAGCATAAAAAGTGGTGTGAAGTTAGTTGTTGCTTCTTCAATTCAATGCATGCCTTTTTAAAAGAAAAAAGAGAAAAAGAAAGCTGAAGAAAGGGATGGATCCACGCTCTAAATTTCATCGTGTTTCTCACTGCCCAGATGGTCTCCGACTTTATCAGAAACGAGCGGCTATTAGAATGCGTGAATGCACGCTCCACCTATGAGAGTGGTCTTTCGTTTGGCGGTCGATTCTTCATATTAAGACAAACTAACTCGAGAACCACCTCCGACTCTTCAGGCCAGAGCTTAGAGAATGCAGGCATTCTAGACAGAGAAAGAGGTCCGAGAAAGAGAGCAGAAGAAGTTAAAGAAAACATAGCTACAAAAGGTTGGGTGAGGGAGAAGTTAGAGAGAAGGTGATAAGTGTGATGCTTTGCACTCTCAAAGGTCACAGTTTTTTAATTTTTTTTTCAAAAAAATCAAGTTAGATAGATTAATACATTGCATTAAACAGATATAATCGCACGAGCACGTAGTTTATTGAGCAATATAGAAAAACCCTTATTAGAATAAGGGAAATAATAGTGATCCTAGTCAAGGATCCATTATTGAGGTAATATACTCAGTTAGAGAAGGAGCAAAGAGAAATGGTGGGGCAACTTTGGCTGTATTGCCCATTGATGTGAAGGTTTTCCGTGAATTTTGTTCTAACTTAGTAGGTTCGCAGGTTGAATCTTGTCTTGAAAAGGGTTTCTGAGAATCTTTGTATGAAGAATAGCACAACTGAATCAGCTTCGCCGCCTGCGGCGGCGCCGCTCCCTCCAGCTGAGGAGCTGCTGAAGAAGATCCACGAACTAGAATTAGGTCACGCTCATTTGAAGCAAGAGATGTCTAAGCTTTTAACTTCTTCCACAGCTCAGCTTACGACTGCCGATCGTCATCAGAAGCAGAGGTCGCACTCAATCTCGCCGCAGAGGGCCCCACGGCGGAGAGCTGACGTCGGGGATGGGCCGTGGAGGAAGGTAACGGCGTCGTCTCGGCATTCATCTCCATTGCAGAGGGAGAGTCGTAATAAGGAATGGAGTGGCAGCGGTGGCGGAGAAGGCAGAGAGCCGTCGGCAGTTAAGTTCACGGATAAGCAGTATTTGAATATATTGCAGTCAATGGGGCAGTCTGTGCATATACTTGATGTGAATAACCGGATAATTTACTGGTTAGTTACGTGAACTCAATTGCATTTTCTTTTTCTGGATTCATTTTAATCATGGTTTTTCATTTTCCATTTATATTACTCCAATCTTTTCCAAAATGAAGCTGATTTTTTGGAGCAAATTTCATTTTGATGTTGGTTTCTTACTGGTTAGTTAGGTGAATTGAATTCAATTTTTTTTTTTTTTTTGGGGGTCAAATTCACAAAGATATTTGTTTTCTTACGTTATTGTTTATGATAGTTTTGGATTCTCAAAATTTGTTTTTTTTTTTTTTTCATGATCATGCTAAGTTTGTCCTGTTTTGATTTCAGTACTTTGATGTTGGTATCAATTCTTTCATCCTTAACAACAATCTTTGCATATATATTATCAATCTTTTATTTATATTATATTATATTTTATTTTGAGCAGGAATAGAATGGCGGAAAATCTATATGGATATTCTGTACAGGAGGCTCTAGGGAAGGATATTCTTGAGCTAGCAGTAGATCCTCAAGACAGCGCGACGGCTAGTGAAATTTTGCAGCGTGTGTTGATGGGTGAGCGCTGGACCGGGCAATTTCCAGTTAAGAACAAGAGAGGAGAAAGGTTTGTAGTTGTTGCCACTAATACCCCTTTCTATGATGACAATGGTGCTATCGTTGGAGATATATGTGTATCTTGTGATGCAACGCCTTTTCAAGAAGCAAGGTCTTTAATATCTGTACAGAGTGACTCTGGACATGATCCAAATTTAAGCAGGCCCAGAAGCATTGCTTCATCCAAACTTGGACTCGATCCTCAGCAGCCTTTACAAGTAGCACTTGCCTCCAAAATTTCAGATTTGGTTAGTATTTATACGACTATAATTTATATGTGTAAATCCTGGGAAATATAAATATTCCATAAGAAATTTGTTTTTTTGCACTTGATACAAATACATGTTTTTTTTGGCCCTTTTTACTGTTCACCTTCAAGACCTGTTGGGCGGGCAATTTGGTTTTTAAAGTCATTATGAACTTCAAAAAGGGCAATTTACATTGATTTTTGGGATTGTGGTCAAAGATCATCAGTCCTTATAGAATAAGGGTAGAGCCCCTAAGTTATATTGCATATGTTTAATTTTACTGAAATTTGTAATAGGCTTCTAAAGTGAGCAACAAGGTTAAGTCAAAAATGAGGCCTGCAGAAGTCTTCTCAGATCATGAAGGTGGGAGTTGGGATAGTCATCACTCTGATAGGGAGGATGCAGCTTCTAGTGAAGCTAGTACTCCAAGAGAAGATGTACATCATTTTCCATTTGGAGTATTCTCTGGTGCTAACCAAAAAGACAATTCTCCCAGTACCAAACCATCTAGAGATTCTGGCGATGAGAGCGAGGGTAAACCCGCATTTGCAAGAATCCTTAGCTCGAAAGCAGAGGCTTGGATTAGCAAGAAGGGTTTGGGGTGGTCACGGAAAGGAAACGAGCGTGATGCAGCAGATCCAAAGTCTTCCCGTTTTGTTTGGCCATGGATACATAATGATCAAGAGAATGAATCGGGGCAGCAACAGAGTGGTGCAGCCACATTCAAATCAGAGGCTGAAGCCAATACAACGGCCAATATTGAGGCTTCAGGGTCTTGGTCATCTTCAGTTAATGTTAACAGCACGAGTAGTGCCAGTAGTTGTGGAAGTACCAGCAGCAGCGTTGTTAATAAAGTTGATACAGATATCGATTCATTGGATTATGAAATCTTATGGGAGGACTTGACTATTGGAGAACAAGTAGGACAAGGTTAGTTATTTTAAAGATATTAGTCATGAGTATTTGTTCGCATTTTCTCTTTGAACATTCTCAAGATTTTGTGTTCACTTAATATTAGGTGGCATGAACATCGTAAAGTTTTTCGTATGAAGATTTCATCAACATTTTGTCAGTAATGCTTGTGCTTTGTGTGCCAACGACTATAAAATAAACTAACATAATTGGAAGGTTGCAGCTGCTGCCTTTGCTGCAATATTTAATGAAATAAAATTGACAGACTTTTGCCTCTATTATGATCAATTTGTGCTCTTATATATATATATATATATATATATTTGGGGGTACAGTGTATTTTCTTGATGCTTAGTACATTGTTATACTTCTTTTGCCTACCTCTCACTACTTTCGATATATTGTGCAGGTTCTTGTGGAACTGTGTATCATGCTCTGTGGTATGGATCAGTATGTTCTTCTGCTCCTCTTTAAGAAACTGTAGAAATCATTGTATATGGTGGCAATGTTCGCTCTTTTAATTAGTTCGTATCTGTATCAGTACATACAAAGTTTGAACAACATTACTTGGGAAAGTTTTGGCTTTGAGTTATCACCTCTCTTTGCACAAGTTGGGTGTACGTACTTTATATGATAATTTCCAACTATAATGGATATAAACCTTGTGGTCTGCAGGATGTCGCAGTCAAGGTATTTTCCAAGCAAGAATATTCTGATGATGTGATCTCGTCCTTCAGACAGGAGGTCAGTATTTGTTCTGGTTCTACTAACAGTGTTCTTTCTGTTACTTCTTTTGGTAGAATAGTAAAATTATATGGGTTCATACTAATCTTCTTATAATCTTGTTGGAAAAAGGAGGCGTGCTAGGCCTTGCATGATATTCTTTTTGCTATATATCAGTTTGTAATGCACATGCTTGATGGTTTTCTTTTGGTTTTGAAGGTCTCACTAATGAAAAGACTTCGGCATCCAAATATTCTCCTATTCATGGGTGCAGTTACTTCTCCTCAGCACCTTTGCATTGTGACAGAGTTTCTTCCACGGTATTCTCTATTCGTGCTTTAATCTACCATATTTTCTTCTTCTTCTTTTATTTTGTTTCTTTTTATTTATAGTTTTGTCACGCAGGACAATCTCGTATGAGCTTTATGTGTGTCCTTTTTTTGTCAATACTTATCTTTATTATTTAGTATCCCTTAACGCATTAGAAGGGTGACATGTATACAATTCTCCGTATTATATTTGGATGCAGTGGAAGTCTGTTCCGTCTATTGCAGAGGAATACATCAAAACTGGAATGGAGACGGCGTACTCACATGGCTTTGGATGTGGTAAGTACCATACAAAATTTTCCGTGTTCCGTATTTTCTTTGGAGAAGTGGGGGGGGGGGGGGGAGCTCTCTTAAATATGAATTATTTTTCCCTTTTTAAATTGTGTATCTGTATGTATACAGGCACGAGGTATGAATTATCTTCATCATTACAATCCTCCTATTGTCCACCGTGATTTGAAGTCTTCAAATCTCCTTGTTGACAGGAACTGGACTGTCAAGGTCAGATTGTTGCTAGTTTTCTGATTCCAGTTGCCTTGTTTTTTGCAGTATTCTGAACGACTCTAATGCTAATATAACAGGTTGGTGACTTTGGTCTTTCACGGCTTAAACATGAGACTTACTTGACAACAAAGACAGGAAAAGGGACAGTATGTAACTGCAACCAAATCTCTCTCTCTCTCTCTCTCTAGTTTTAACAATGTACCTTCTTACTTTGTAACACAGCCTCAGTGGATGGCTCCTGAAGTTCTACGTAATGAACCTGCAGATGAGAAGTAAGGCCTAAGTGATTTAGACATAGATTTATTCACCGGCAGAAATGGGGCCCATCGATCCTAACATTTGCTTCTTGTTGAGGTGATCAGGGCCGATGTGTACAGCTTTGGAGTGATTCTATGGGAACTCGTTACCCAAAAGATTCCTTGGGAAAGCCTCAATTCAATACAGGTGTTGAATCTTTCCATATATGATGTGTTGCAGTTTTATTTTTGGTTGTATTAAGCAAAATGACTGTAAACAATTGATTTTCTATAAGAAAAATAACAGAGGCATCTTAAGTTTGCAGGTAATTGGAGCTGTGGGCTTCATGAACCAACGTTTAGAGATCCCAAAGGACGTCGACCCAGAATGGACTTCTCTTATAGAGAACTGCTGGCATAGGTATGTTCTGTAGCTTGCCATTGGTATGTTCAAAAGAAAAAAAGTAGAGGAACCCGAATATACTTGTTGTCCTTCTAAATTCCATAACCAAAGTAGAAATCTTGAAGTTGGCAAGTTTTTATGCATCAAAATGATTGTATTAGAAACTTAAGTTTTGATGTGTTCTGTTGAACAGCGATCCCCAATTGCGTCCGTCATTCCAAGAACTCGTAGATAAGCTGAAAGACCTTCAGAGACGATACACAATTCAATGCCAAGCTGGGAGAGCTGTTGGTGGAGATGCCAGCCAAAAGGAACTGTAAATAGCACTTGTGCTCGTATATTTCCAGCACAGATCGCTTGTGGTGTCGACCTGAATCAACCCAAAGAGCAGATACGAGTTCCTTCTTTTCAGTGTAAGCCTCGTTGGTGCTTCCTCTTATCTCGAAATTAGGCTTATCATGGATCTGATATAGAAGTTTGATACATGATGACTCTGAAGGTGTCTTCTTGACTGTGTCGAACGATTGTGATTGTGTGTGTTACCGGGGACAATAGTCTGTAATCTATTAGCATTTCCTTGTTACGGCCGACAGTTTGAGCGTGCGATTTGTGAGTTTATATATATATATATATATAATTTTTTTTATAATTTTTATAATTTTTTTTTTAATAATAAGTTCAATAGTTGAAGGCTTAGATGGATGGTTTGAGGATGTAAAATGGTGAGGTTTCTTTTCTTGGCTGCTATCTTAAATAAAGGTGCTTCTCAGATTATATCATTTTTTTCACAAGATCAGAGATACAATACATTTGAAAAAATTAAAATAAAATAAAAATGAGTAAGGCTACACACTCAAGTATGATACGTTATATACTAGAAAATTGTCACTCATTTCTTACAAAATAACCCAAGAAAACGACACGAGCCTGCTGCTCGGCTTAATATGTATATCGATGAAATTAAGCTGTCGTCGCATCTAAATTTACACTAAGAACAAGTGGAACATGTAAATTGTGATTGCACCTAAATTCACAGAAAGAACAAATCGAACGAATGATCACCTAATAAATATACACGCAGAACAATCATATGATGGCTGAACATGAGAATTACCAAAAAAAAAAAAAAAAGCCACTAATTTAGAGGCAGCAGATTGTGGAAAGATGGAGTTCATAGGGATGCAGGTAGCCATTCCTTGCCTTCGATGAAATCTACGGAGGCCAAGGGAAGAGCCTCTTCATCACTAAGTTGTCTCGACCAATGGGCCCTACTTCTCGATGCTGATCCAGGCCCATGGCATTTATACTCTGCTAGGTCCACATTTCTGTGACAATCCACAACCACCACAAAATTACAAAATTATTTTTAACACGTAAGCCCAATGGCAGGGACGACCCATAGATATTGGGCCACTACAGTGCATAAGAACCTCCCATTCCAGAATTGGAATTCAAATCAAACAACCTATATGCTAGTTTGGTTTCAATTTTATCTACGCTTTTGGATCCAAAACCCGGATCATGTGCCCACATGGTGTAAGAAAATGAAAGGGAAATATGATGGTAGTTGATGTGAGAGAAGATTTTCTTACTCTGTACTGCCAGGATAGCTCCAATTAGTCCATCCATGAGAGATGACACTTCTTGACAAGTAGGTGTTTGCAAATAGTACTCTGGAATGTGTCCCTTTTGGTCTACCTAAGTACACATTTCCAACCCCATACACCTTACCTCTGACAAACACAAACCCACTGCTCTCATTGTGTCCTTGTCTGTGACTTGCGGCTATAGATCCTCCTATTTCAGATTTCCAGTTGGGAATTGCAAATACCTCACAATCCTGCATGCAACAACATTTTTAAAAATAAAAAAAGAATAATGTATGGTTTATAAATTTCCTTGGTATACGGGTATAGGTAAACGGACGAAAAACTGAGACTTGTTTGTAAAGTTTCCTTAAACTAGACTCGATTTTATTTTTGGCTTCCGAACACCCATATTCGGCCTAATCCTTCAATTTTGCTTCATTTAAATAATGCATTTTCATATGAATTTACTTGAACCTAAAATTATAATCTATCCCTTTATAAAGAAAATTGACTTTTCATACTCAAAAGAGTTAAATTATTGATGATGTTGAATTTAATATAATATATATATATTATATTATATACATGTATGTATGTATGTATGCATGCATGCATGTATGTATGCTTCTTACATGAAACATGGATTGGCCGTGTCCGAAAATGAAATCGATGGAGCCTTGGATATAACAGTTTCCATAGTAGTGTCTGCCCTTACAATCAAAGAGTGTGTTATGGTTACTGAAAAAACCACAGTTGTAGAATGCAGCCTTGTCTGCTCCAACAATTGCTGCTACCGACTTGTTCTGTGCTGTCAGAATAATGCCCGTTGGAGCTGTATTCTGTCCATGCACATAACTATAAATTAAAATAATAATAATAATAATAATAATAATAATAATAATAATAATAATAATAATAATAATAATAATAATAAAAAGAAGAAGAAGAAATAGCCAAATCGATGCATGAAACTTGAAAGGACATTGCTGCCCTTTGTTTATGAAACTACTCATTGCAGAAGCTTGCAACAGTGGATTTCTCGAGTTTCACATGCTCATGACAAATTATACCCCTGATGTATATTTTTTAACCCGCAGCATATTATAAATGGTATTTTAGATTTTTTTATGTGTCGACATCATTTTTTACTATATCCGTCTTTTTGGTAACCCAAATAATCAAAACCCTAATTCTACGAAATATTATCAATCCTTTTCCCTGGTGATTTTGTGAAGGGACATTGTTATCCTTAATGAAAATGACATTGGTTTGAAGTTCTGTCGAGTTAGCCATTGACAGTTTAACCATCTTTTCAATAATAACACACACACACACACACACACATATATATATTTAAATATCATTTCATAACAAACGTTATGATGAGAGAGAAAGTATACCTTGAAACTGATACCAAAGGCAACAAAATTTGTAGCATCAACTCTGAAAGTGGCTGATTCATAGTCGTCTGCTGAGTATTTAGACCACACAATGGATGTCTTTCCTCTCCCTTCGCCTCTCATGAATATATAAGGCTTGTTACTCGGTATGCTAACCTTCTCTCTGCAGAAAAAATTCAAGAAAAAGAATGATTTGAACTTTAACATTACTCCATAAATTAATCCAACAAATCAGTTCTTCTAAGTGGAAGATTATAATTTTAATTTAATCTAAGATTGATTTAAAAATATATTCCACGAAATATGGAGGAAAATTGATAATTTTGAATATTATAAAAACTATTAGGATATACTTACAGTTAAACCAAATCGTCATGATATTTCCCTCCTTGATTTTACTATATATGCAACTATATATAGAGGTCACTATTCAAACCGATATGTTGGGTTGACCTGAAGTTTTGTCGGTCCTAACCCTCTAAAACATACTAAGATATATTGGGTTGGTCCATGACCTATCAGCTCATTGGCCCATCAAGTTATGCTCAATGGTCAAAATAACATTTCGGCCTAAACATCTATAATTCAACCTGTCTAAAATGTTGTGTCTATCGAGTCAGAAAGGTTTTGCCAGCTCTAACCGGAAGGGGACCAAGATTTGTCACAATTTAAATGAAAGCTACAGAAAGCAAGAAAGTAATTTGGTTTCCTCTAATTATGAACCCTAAAAGAATATTTAAGAATAAATAAATCACCTGTAAAGACCCTTTGCAATGTGAATGATAATCCATTTAGAGTTCCCATTTGGAACATGATCAATGGCAGATTGAACAGATTTGAAGTCCCCCTTTCCACTAGCATCAACGGTTACCGTTCGATCGGTTTTGATATTCTGTGTCAAGAGATTGGAATCGATCACATTTATATTCTTGAAGTGGGCATGCACAGAATCCAGGAAGATTAATAGTACTGTAACAAGAATCTGTAAACAGGTTGATGTTGCACAATGGAGGTTTGACGAATGCATTCTCTCTCTCTCTCTCTCTCTCTCTCTCTTCTTTTTTTGGGAATGGAAACATACATGTAGCTCAATTTATCTGAGACAAGAAACAGATGGGGTAATTTTTTTTTTTTGTCCAAATTATTAAAAAAGAAAAAACGACGTGCAAAATTAGAGTTTTTTAACTGCCCCAAACTTAGTTTGTTTCCTACATTTGTGGGTTGTCTATCAGTACGAATCCTACATTTTTCATAGTTAAGGTACGTTTGCACTGGTCGGCTAGGCCCTATATAATTTTTTTGGGAGAAAAATTAAATCTTGTAATTTTAAAAAAATAATATAAATTTTGTATTTGTTGTAGGATTGAATATAATATAGTTTATTATCTATATGTTAGATCACAATGAAAATGTGACAAATATGTGTTAAAATTATTTATTGAAATTTGTAAGACAGTTAAATGTGAGGGGGGAAAATAAAACACATAATAGGTGTTAGTTTTTTTCTTGAAGAGTATTTGTAGAGTTGAATTCACTTAATCCAAAAATCGAATCTTGGTAAAAAGGACAAAATTGAATAAGCAAGCCGATATCAAAACAGGCTAAGGTCAATGAAAACGAAAATATTTTGTTTTTAAATATAATTAGATATCCGTCCGTGCAATGCACGAGATATAATATATTTTGTTATCTTAAGAATTTATAGTAAAATTACATTTATTATTGTTATAAAAATGTACACAACCTATTATTTATATCAATTATATAAATATTATTAAATTTAAATTATAATTTGTTATATTACATTGTATTTTTTTCTTTAAAATTAGTTTCATTAAATAATAAATTGTACCATATTTTGAAGTGTCCTTCAATTGAAAATTAATATGTTAAATTACTAAAACTAATGAAATTAAACAATAAATTATAATATTATATAAATTTAATATTATAATATTTTGATTTTTAAAAAATGATATATTTAAAACTTAAATCATTTAAAATTTTGATATACTCGCATATATCAAATTTAAGAAATAATATTTAATTCAAAAAAATATGTATTTCATACTTTAAATATAATAATTTATTTATATATATACAATATTGATTTCAAATTAAAGATCACAAAAATAAGATTAAATTTAAAACGAAAAAGATATTTTGATTATTTTAATTTTAGTAAAAGATACAAATAGAAAAAAGAGAGAGAAAGAGGTGTAGAAGAAACATGTTAATTATTTGTGAAAACCCGTGTCAGGAAAAATAGAATTATTATCATAGTTCTTCATTTATATTATAGAAGTACGCCTGTGCAATGTACGGCACTAATATATGATAAAATTATAATATTATTGTTATTATAAAAATTTACTTAATAACTATTTATTATTATTATTATAAAAATTTACAATATAACTATTTATGTCAATTAGATTTATATAAATATCACACGATTTTTTTATTATGTTATATTACATTGTTATTCTCTAAAAATGTAAATTTATTAAATAATAAATTACACGACTTTGAGAACAAAATTTTAGAGTGTTACCAATTGAATAAGAAATTTTCAACTCACTAAAATTTATTAAGGTGGAGGAATAAATTATAATATAATATAAAAATAATAGTATAAATATTTTTTACAAAAAATATTTAGATTTATAGATATATTATTCATTCAAATCCAACACATATATAAAAAAAAACTATATTATATCCATAAAAATAAATATAATATTTTAAATATAATTATTTATTTTAAAATATGATAAATTGATATCAAATTAAAAATCACGAAGAAAAAATTAATTTAATATATGATACGTGAAAAACAAATTTAAAATTACAAATTTATTTGAGTTTTTAAATTTGAGTAAAAAGTAAATATAAGAGTGATGAAAATAGAAAAATACTCTTCAGCTATTATATAAAGAAGGATAGTATAATTTATTTAATTCATTTAATTAAATAATTGTACAAACAATTGTGGAGTGACACATGCTAGGATTCTCATTTTATATTAATTATAGATATAGATATTCGAAGATTATACATACATTATGGGCCTATTTCTTGGGCTATCCATACATAGTATTCAGGAGGCTCATTATCTTTTGTCCAGTAAATTGTACATTGAATCCTTAGACCTAGCTTTGGTCCGGCCCATCTCCCAAGTTATGGAAATTACCTTTTTGTCCCATGACAAGATTACAATTATCAATAATTTATTTATGTAGTGAATAATAGTGGTGAAATAAATACATTTATTTATCAACCAAGAAATTATGGTTTTTATATAATATTATTTTTTCTACTAATTTAAAATTGAAATAGAGGTAAAACGGGAAAATCGTCCCATCAAATAAAATAATGAAATGAACATGTATTCTCTGTTGTATTAATTTTTTGCCCATACCCTAATTTTCTGGTTGGTTCATTTCATTAATGACATTACTACCATTATGTATAGGCTGCATTACATTTAACATAAGATATCTTACTCTTTTGTCTGAATTCTGAGGAGTTAGGTCTTTTCGGCAGTTGATAACATTAATTAATCTTTATTCTCGAAATAAAAATATATGTAAATATAAAATAATCCATCGAATAGTTACAAACAATGAACATATTTATTAGAAGAATCGATTGATTTTTCTAATATTAATTACTTATTCAGTTGTATTTATTTATTTATTTGACTTATTCAATTATATAAAATAAAATATAAATTAAATTTTACTCTTACAAAAAAAATTTACTTGAGGACTAATCGCGAATTTTTCCAACTGCAAAATCATTATCTCAACTGACAATATTTTCAACTAAATTTTTTATTCCAATTATATTCAATTAACTCCGCATAAACACCATCACATATATATATATATATACTTCACGATTTTATTACCGATGAAACTCAATATTCTTATTTTACAAGCATGTATTGTGAGCGCAATTTGTTGAGCTATTTAATATCTCTTCTAAAAAGAACTTGTTTGGGTTCGAAATAATCATAGCCCTATACCTAAGTTTGTTTGAGGACTATATATAATGCACGAGAGAAAGAGAAAATAATAATGCATTTATTAAATTAAATTGTAGCATTACATAATAAATGGTGTAAGCGTAGATCCATTCAATGTAATTGGGAGTTGGGCGCTGTACCTACTTTTAACATTTTTTTTTTTTTTGGAATAATACTTTTAACAATTTGATAATAAATGGATGCTAGAATAGAAACAGCTCACACTTAAGCACTGAAACATAGAATTTAGTTTAATAAATCTCTACAAAAAATAATAAATAAATAAATAAATAAATTTAATATTCTTATAATTAATATACTATGGGTTATGGACATTGGTCTAACACAATTCTTATGATCTCTGTTTTTTCAATGGTTTTAAACTCCCTCTCCCTCTCCCTCTCCCTCTCCCTCTCCCTCATGAGTGTGTCTCTCTCTCTCTCTCTCTCTCATGAGTCTTCTATGATTCTGTTGAGCATTCAATGAACTTTCTGAAACCCAACTCCTCCCCTCATGCAGTATAAAGGGCTATGCTCACTCACAAGTTCCTTTCTAAAGTGTGCACACTCACATTATATACATATATATATATATAGAGAGAGAGAGAGCGAGAGAGAGAGAGCGCGACAGAGAGGGAGGGAGGGGGGAGCGAGAGAGAGAGAGAGAGAGAGGGAGAGAGGGAGAGAGAGAGGGAGGGAGGGGGGGAGCGAGAGAGATGTTTTTATGTTTGTGCAAGGTTTTAACAACATAACAGCCCATATCATCATTACTTCATTCCAAGATTTCTACAATGGGAAATCTATTAGATAAGACATTCTATTTATTATGCCAATTCTTGATTATTGCCACACTTTTGGAGCCCAGAATCTGTTTGTCCAAATATGCACCAGCCAACTTTGTTTTTGGAGATTCTTTGGTTGATGCTGGCAACAACAACTACATTGTTTCTCTCTCTAAAGCAGATTTTGTCCCAAATGGGATTGATTTTGGTAACCCAACTGGGCGATACACCAATGGAAGAACCATAGTCGACATTATAGGCAAGTTGTCCACTTTTTTTTCCCCTAAAAAATCTAAATTATTTATTACAGGTTAATTTTAACGTTAAATTTGCATGAACAGGACAAGAATTAGGTTTTAATGGTTTCACTCCTCCATATTTAGCACCAACTACGAATGGAGCAACAGTTCTACAAGGTGTAAACTATGCTTCTGGAGGAGGTGGCATTTTAAACCATACTGGCAAGATTTTTGTAAGTTTTTTGTAATCAAAACTTACACACACACACACACACATACATATACACACACATATATGTATGTGTGTGTGTGTCGTATTCTATTACGTTTCCCTCGTAATACATTCAATACATTTTCTCCATGAAGACGTCCCCAGAACATTTGAACACATAACCTTCATTTCTTGAAATAAATTTTTGCACTGTTATCATCATTTTTTAGTTGCTTATGGCTTAACAATTTGTGGGTTTTAGTTTTAATGTAAACTTTCTTGAAAATATATATTAATCACTGTTTCTATATATCTTCTCTCCTTATTTCTTGAATTTGTATTAAATAACAAAAAATAGTTTTATCTCTAAAAAACTGTTCTTGCTAAATTATTTTTGACAGGGTGGGAGGATTAATCTGGATGCTCAGCTAGACAATTTTGCAAACACCAGGCAGGCAATAATCTCAGTAACTGGTGATGATGCAGCAAGAAACCTCTTCAAGAATGCTTTATATTCAATCACAATGGGCTCAAATGATTTCATCAACAATTACCTCACACCAGTTCTTTCCAAAGTTGAACAAGACCTCGTTTCCCCTGAATCCTTTGTAGCAGCCGTGATATCAAGATTCAGAATCCAGCTCATTGTAAGAAAATTTTGAATTTATTTTCAGCGTATTTTACAAATTGATCTTGTAAGTTTTGGGAGTGCCATTTTTAGTCCTATAAATTTTCAAACTATCACTTTTTGTCCCACTAATTAATTCTTTTTCATAACACTAACAATGTTTTGGCTAATATTTGCATCATAATTTGTTAAAAAATTGTCACATGGTCTTTCAAAATCGAATTTCTCTCAAACTTTTTAAAGAATTTTGTCGATGCAAAACTAATAGAACTAAAATACGCAAAAGAATGTTAACTCCTATTTTTTGATTTTATTTATTTTGCGTCAACGAACATAATCTACCAAAAAATAAAAAAAATTCAATTTTTTAAAGATTTTACCATATTTTTCAACACACATACCTTGCAAAATGTTGTGCCCAAATATCCTTAAAATGAGGGGAAAAAGTTAGTAAATTAAAATTGATAATTTAAAATTTTACAGCACTAAAAATGGCACCGTCCAAAAATTACAAATAATTTTGACAATTTTGCTTTTTTTTTCCCTGAAATTATTAGATTTATTACCAAAGAAAATAATTATAATCTTAAATATTTTGTCAGAGACTTTACAATATGGGAGGCAGAAAAATAATTGTGGTCAATGTTGGGCCAATTGGGTGCATCCCATTTCAGAGGGAAATAAATCCATCCGCAGGGAATGATTGTGTTGACTTTCCTAATCAACTTGCACAATTATTTAACACCCAATTGAGGAGTCTTGTGGAAGAACTTGGCACCAATCTTCAGGGATCAAACATTGTTTATGCAAATGTGTATCGTATTGTTGATGACATTATCCAAAATTATAAGTTTTACGGTACACAACTCTCTCTCTCTCTCTCTCTCTATTTTTTTTAAAATTTATTTCTCTATATTTATGTAATTTAATACGATAAAGTCATTTGAATATATATAAAATTGCATTTGTCGCTACTAATTTTATTTTTTTAAATAAATTGAATTTTATTTTTTAAAAATATTAATTATGAATGTCTAATGACCTGCGAGTCAACAAAGAATCGTTACTTTATTTCAACTTTGTCCCAGAAAAAATGTTACATTTGAATTAGTAATTATAGTCTATAGACTAAAAATAATTTAATTTTCTTAATGTTTTGCTTCTCTATATTTTCATATATTATTATTTTTTATTTATTTTTTAATTGGAGTATAGGATTTGAGAATGCAAATTCAGCTTGTTGCCATGTTGCTGGTAGATATGGGGGCCTAATTCCATGTGGGCCCACATCAAAAGTTTGTGAAGACAGGTCAAAGTACGTATTTTGGGATCCTTACCATCCCACCGATGCGGCTAACTCCATCATAGCAGCGCGGCTTGTAGACGGCGGCTCCGACGATATCTGGCCCATCAATATAAGGCAGTTATTGGGCTGAGAAACAAGAACCCATAAATTAAATACTTTTTTTTTTTTTTCTGAAAGAATAAATTAAATATGTTTTTGTTATTTATAAATAGATAAATCATTTTTTTACTTATAAGACATCAAGCAAAAGACTTTGATCTTTTTCGTGGCCCATTTTAAATTTTCAATGCAATCCATTTTTCTTTTGTAATTTTTTCATTACTTTTTTAAAATTTCACTATAATACTATATTATTATTCTATAAAATAAATCATTATATATTATTTTTATAACATAATCATAAACTAATATTAGTTCTACTAAAAATTATATTGCTAAGAATACTCTACTAGCATAAAAAATATCATGTTCATACTCTATCTTTTTTTTTTTTTTTAATCTTGAATAAGAATATAAGATACAAATATGAGTGAGTCTCCTGTGAAACGGTTGCACATGTGATACGATTTAAGGTATTACTTGAGTAACTATAAAGTATTACTTGTTTAACTATAAAGTATCACTATTTTTTAAGATAACTAATTAGCAGCAATACACTTTAAAAAAATATTGATAATTTATAATTAAACAAGTGATACTGTAATACCTTAAATTATATTACACGTGCAATATTTCAAAGGAGTTTTTGTGTAGAAATAATACCCAATAAATATAAGGTACCCATAAATAAATGGATAAATCCATCAATCTAACCCTACTCCCAAAATAAATGCACTTTAATATTTAGGAGAAAGAATAAAAAAGTACTATATAAAAAATAATAATAACATACCGCATAACTTGGTAAAAAGACTACGATTATACTATAATATATATATTATATAGTGGATAAAATGTTAAATTCATATTTTACGCACAATCTAACATAATTTTACAAACACGAGTATTACTTTATTCATTACCTAAAAGCTTATATACAGATGGATCCAATCACTCCTTTACACGTACATAACCTGACTCTACGAGTAAAACTCAAATTTTTAAATCTAAGAATTTGATCCAAGAGGATTCAATTAATAGTAGAAAATATAACAATCAATTACCAAATTATATTACAAATTAATATCAATTGTAATAAAATTAGCATACTAATTTAATTTAATCTTAACATCCAAATTAAATAATGTCATACAATATAATTTAAATTAACCAAAAAAACTATTGCATAAATCTTAAAATTCATATAATACTAGATAAATAAATAATTAAGAGTATAAAAAAAGAAGATAATTTTTTTTTAACTTTTAATATCTCTAACAAAAAAAATTATAAATATTTGATACGAAGAATAAACGTTTTAAAATTAGTGTTTATACTAAAAACTTATAATGACATAAGATGAACCCTAAAATTTAAAAAAAAAAAAAAAAAAGGGTTTTGAGTATTTGAATATTGTTTGATTCATGGACTTTGTATACATATTTACATCCATTGCGCCATAGATAAGGCTGATCGACACGCATCCCAATAACTAGCATCCCAATAACTATACATACATACAGTATATACACTAGCATGACGTCTTCATGCATCCCACAGTCCACAAACAGTCGCAGAGTCCCAATAGTTTCTACAGTTCAGAAATGGAGATCCCCGCGCCACCGCCTGAAAAGCTAATTTTCGTCCACCGGGAACCAAACGGCGTCACATTCGTGATCATTAACAGGCCAAAATCCCTAAATTCGTTGACCCGGTCTATGATGGAGGATCTCGCGGCGGAAATCAAGCGCCTGGCCTCTGATGATTCGGTCCGGGTTATTATTCTGTCGGGTATGGGCCGGGCGTTCTGCTCCGGCGTTGATTTGACGGCGGCGGAGGACGTGTTTAAAGGAGACGTCAAAGATGTCGAAACCGACCCGGTTGCTCAAATGGAGCTGTGTAAGAAGCCCATAATTGGCGCGATTAACGGGTTTGCGGTGACGGCTGGATTTGAGATTGCTTTGGCTTGTGATTTTCTGGTGGCTTCGAAGGAAGCTAAATTCATGGATACTCATGCCAGGTGGGGATTCAACATTTCAACCCTTATACTTTGTCGTTTATTTATTGTGATATACGTATTACTATGCACATATATGTGCAAATTGTAGGTATATTTTACAACTCAAATTTCATATATATTCGAGTATTTACGGTAAGGATTTAATCATCACACAGTAGATTTTAGCTGGATGGATTGTATAATTGTTAAATCTTTCGTATTTCCTGTAGAGATATAAATGCATTGAGTGGAGATTGATTTGAATTGTAAGTGTTTGACTTGATCTGGTTGTTGATGATTTGAATGGCTAGAGCTCAGTTGAGTTCTAACTGAGCCAAACACAACTGAACAAGCCTTGAATATAATTCTTTATATTTATTTTTTTGGGTAAAATTAATAGATTATCAAAGGTTCAAGCTTTTTACTTCATTAATTCCCATCAAAAGCATAATTGATTCCGATGGTTATTGCTTTCAGATTAGAAGATAACTTTTTAAGAATCTTGCTTATTTATTGAATTTAGTAACTGGTTCGTTTATTTGATTCATCTGCAGTAACATTTAGCACTTTCTTTGAAAATATTGGACATTTTTTCAGGTTTTCCTTGTCTTCAACTGCGCATAACAGCTTTTTGGCAGTTTATTTTATTTTAATCTAATCTAGTTGTCACTTGATGTACTATGATTATTATTATGCCTTGAAGAAGTATTTCAGGTTGTGTTTGGAATGAAGGATTTGAGGGTGGATTTGAAATCCACAGTAGCAAAATTCATTAGTGCTTGTCTGGATTGAGATTTAGAATCCATCATTATTACAAACTTATTTTTTAGGGATGTTGGTAGATTTGAACTCCATTGATTGCAAAGCCTTGCATTTCGAATCCTTCAATCCAAACACAACCTTATATCCATAATTATCTATATCGCTTGTGCTTTCTATGATATATGTGCTATACATGTCTTAAGATGAACTTGGTTTGGCAGGTTTGGAATATTTCCTTCGTGGGGCCTATCTCAGAAGCTTCCGCGCATAATAGGGCCCACTCGAGCTCGGGAGGTGTCTTTCACGGCTACACCGATAACTGCAGAACAGGCTGAAAAGTGGGGTTTGGTTAATCATGTTGTTGAAAGAAGTGAGCTCTTGAAGAAAGCTCTACATATTGCTGAAGCAATAATTAAGAATAATCAAGACTTGGTGCTGAGGTACAAGGCTGTTATAAATGATGGATTCAAGCTTGATCTTGGTCATGCACTTTCTCTGGAGAAGGTAATGACAATGCTTTTCTCCCCTCCTATTACTAACACTAAATTCTATTAGCCATCACAGACTGAATTATTTTGCTACTACTTGGTTGATTTCTGCAATTTTAGTTGGTATAGCCATTTTTAGTTGAGTCACTAGTGATGAAAAAAAGTAAAGGTTGAGTTTTGGAATCGCAAATCTACGCTAGTTGTAGGTTTAACAGTCAACTTTACTGTACTTTTTGAATTAGGTGTATTGTAAGTAAATTGTATAAGTCAGCAGTTGTCATGCATGCATCTCGAACTGCTTATTGTTTAGATTTTGCCCGCTCAATGGCTTCTCAATAATGCATCTATCATTCTTTAAATATAATTTTGATTAGCTGTTAGAAAACCTTCTACGGGTCCAGAATATTTGATAGAAAAATGGCTCACAGAACTCTTATTTTGGGTACACCAATTCATCTATCACACGTCGCACGCACCCACACGGGTTAGAGTGTGTCTGTGGTGGATGCACTTGGTGTAATGCACTCCTAGGCCCTAAACAGTTGCAGTTTTCAGAAACTGGTTATCAACATTACCTTATAAGTGTATGTATCAGCATTTAATGTATGGATCAGTAAGGAAATTGCCAAGCAGCTAATAGTACGATCATTGGCTATACTCTTTAACACCTTTGTCCTTGGAAGAATCGATGGTTGTCTGGAATGCTGAATAATCTCCTTATCACTTGCAGGAGAGGGCCCACCAGTATTATGATGGGATGACAAAGGAGCAGTTCAAGAAAATGCAGGAATTTATAGCAGGTCGGAGCTCTAACAAAACACAATCGAAATTATAATTATTGTCCTTTTGTTCAGTTCTTTCTCTGTATTGATAAAAAAGGTTGATCATCTTCTTGTTACATGTCTCTGAAGGCACACTTTGTAAGAACTGATCCTTGATTAGTCTTTTGAGATAATTGTCTTTCTATCTTCAGACTCTTATGTGTATCCATTCATGATTGATAGAGAGGCTGTTGTTTTTGGTCACTTCCATTTTAGTTGATTTTGCCCCTCAGTTTTCACAAAAAATGAATCTGTAAGTATTTGTAATAAACTATTAACACAGTTAATCGTCACTTTTACAGAAAATAAAAAATACACATGTTTCTTCAAAAAAGAATAAAAATGATACATAGAAATCTGCAAGTAAACCACCAAGAAACAAACAGTACAACCCTTGAAACTGCAAGTACAACTTCTTAACTCCCAATCAAGATTTGAGCATCTGATAACTCCCCACCATTCCATGGCACTTCAAACTCCAAAACTCCATCAGCTCTCCACTCAAATTCAACACTCTCATTATTCAACACAACTTTCACAGGCTTCAAACTTGAGTAAGCCAACATCTTCCCTGCTCCCTTAATCTTCATCAAATACTCGACACTTTTCCCTTCCATTTTCTGCTCCAAATACTCCACAGCTCCTCCACCATTGAACATATTTTGCAGCCCAACTGCAGCAAATCTGATCTCCCCATTGGATTCATAAACTGGTGAAATCGTGGTTATTTCGAAGGAAGATGGGTGGAGAGTGATGTCTAGTTTTTCAGAGGCTTTCATCAGGTGAAAATCTCCAGTTTTGTTAAGGTAAACAGCAAAAGTTTCATTGTTTCTGTATTCAGCTGTGAAATCTTTCTGCTCCCATTCTACATCGTTTGGAGAGAGAGAGCCAGATATTGTCTTGTAACACTCTGGATGTGCTTTACACTTGTGTTCTTCAGGGTACCATCCTGCTCCTTGACAGTTGAACATTCCTATCACCCCTCCAAACTGCATTCAGACAAGATTACCCATGTTTCAATCCCACTTGTACTGATTGATGAAAAAGATTGCAATATCGATCTTATAATTAAGGGCAAATGTTATTTTTGGTCTTTGTCATAGTCACAAGGTGTCAATTTAGCAACAACTCAAAATTTTCAACAGTTTGAGGACAACTTTGCTGGAATACCAAAAGTAAAACGATAGGCCACGTTCAAATTTCCGGCAAAACTTTAGAATTTCAGCAAAATTTGTCGGCAAACTGCGTGAAACTTAAGAGTTAGTTGGTGCTAAATTGACACTTTACGATATGGTTGACCAAAAATGCCGCCCTCTTGGTTATTGCAAGACTTATTCGACAATTTTCTTGTTAATATATAGTCGAGCATTTCTTGAAAACTACTAATGTAGATCAATGTGCCATACCTTGTTTAGGTTCCAAAGTTTTAGCAGTGTTTTCCCATCAAAGAGAGGGTTCTCAAAGAGACAATCCCTGGTCGGAAGCGCGTAATGTTGACATCTAAGAATGGTGCCATCAGGCAACACTAGCTTCCTCAGAAGATCAAAATTATGGCGACCGACTTTATCACTCACATAAACGGGGCCCCCACAAATGGCCCGTGATGCAGCATGGAACTCGGCGCAAAGATGATCGGATTGAAACATATCCCAATCGGGTTGAATGAACTGGCCTTGCCACAAGCTGTTATAACTGCAATGGATCATATGAACACCTTGTAGCCAATATACTCCCATTGGGTCACCATTAGGGTCCTCAAACCAGAAGTCGTCGCCTGCATGTTTAGGCTCGTTAGAGCTACATACTGAACGACCATCTCATCTAAAAGTTTAAGCTGCTACATTTTTTATGACAAGAAGAAAATGATCGGGAAAGGGCTTTACCAACTCTAGCCATGGATATTTGGTTTGTGGCAAGGAAGAAGAAGTCATTGCATTGCTCCATGCTAGCAATAAGGCCTTTTCCACCAAAATTTTTCCTAAGGGATTTGGTTAGACCATCATAGTATGCCTTTGCAAGCTTTACTCTTCCTCCATGGTCTTCACTCACATACTCCAAAGTCTAAAAAAACACAAAAGAAATCCTGGTAAAAAAAATAGAAAAAATTGAATCTTTGTAATAAAGAAAGTGTGATTTGCAAGTTTTAGTTGGACTTGTAGAAGGAATTTTGGTTCAAATGTTACTATATACGTGGTATGCACTGGTGTAATAAGGTACGAGATTGAAATATAATACAATATAGAGAGTTTGTGTTAAAAAATATTGTTACATAACTTCTCTTGCTTAATATTAAGCCAAGGCTAACTAGGAATTGGAAAAAGATTGACTTCAGTCATAGAAATTTTGATTTTTTTGTATCAGAAAAAAGAACATGAAATTGTACAAGTAAGAGTGATCAGATAGTGAAAGATCAATCTTTACAGTATTACAAAAACCATTAAAGGTTTCAAGAAACAAGTAGCGCGTTTTCTTTGCGATTACAATGCTTACCTGATATCTCTACTCTGCGCTTCACACGTGGCTCTTATCTCTTAATACGGTATCACACTGGTTGCTTACAATCTTTTTACGCCCCTATTAGTAGAATTAATATCGATGATGATGATGATGACGACAATGTTATTATATGCAATGCAATGTACATATCATATGTAACTAGTTTTCAGTTGAGATACCAAGAAAATAATCTCTATGTTACCTTATCTGTAGTCCTAAAATCAGGTTTTATCCAAAAAAAATTAAAATCCTGTAGTTCTTAGTGATCCTAACTATTCTAATTCTTTCTGTTGCAAAAAAAATTACTGGAATTGTAAGGAAACATATCCAATGCACTTTGATAAAAGCAGAGGATGTCTAGAGATGCATGATCTTGCGTGTGTAAGCAATAACCGAGGAGAAAAAAAAGATCGATAACTTACATGAATAACGTCGACCTTCACCCCACTTATCCCGGCATCAGCAAGATATGAGTGCATCGCCTCGTAGAAAGCCTCTGCTTCATTCGGATCAACAAGCCCTATCCCTCCTTTCTCAATCATAACAACCGCCAAATCGAACATGGTCTTAGCCAGCCCTTCCCCTGCCTTAGCCTCGGTCACTTTACTGTTCAAATGAGTAGTCCCTGGCCTAACCCCACCCCATGCTCCACACAAAGCATGCCATACATAAACATCATCCAAATTTGGAAATTCTTTCTTCAAATCACTTATCAAGGCCTTCAATCCCCCTCTTTCAATCCCCTCCTTCTCCTCCAAGTACTCGATTATAGTCGGCTCGGGAAGGGTAGAATTGTCTTTTCCTCCTTCCTCGAGGGCCTTCTTTTTCTTGGCTAGCTCAACCATGTCCTTGAACATCTTGTCATGCTTTTCTTGATCAAATTGTGGTGCATTAGGACTCAACATTGTCCCACCTTGATATTTGGCGAATTTTTCGTTTTCTTTGAATCGATATAGTCTGCAAAGCATTTGTGATCCCAACCCGGTTAGGTCTTTTGAATCTTGAAACGGGTCCTCGTGATCCATATTAATGCTCTGCCATCCATCGTCGATGATCAAGAACTTCGGTGGGACCCCGTTTTCAGACAGGCTTTTAACTCCATGCCAGACCCCTACAGGCTCAACTGTAAGATAAAAAGCATCCCATGTACACCAACCAAATCTTTCTATGATTTTTGGCGGGGTTTTCTCTTGCAACAACCTAAATGCAGAGTTGTAAATTTATCAAACATTTTTATACGACAAGTTAGAATATTATATGAATTAAACTTAATATTTAAAAAAATGAATATGAATTGGATATCCTTATGTTCAAATTGACTTGATTTGCTTACAATCCTACCTAAACGTCCCCAAATGGACACGGACGGCTGAGATGGCATCGCGCATGAGGTCGTACGGATTGTCTCCCGCGTGTAAATAGCAGCATGAAGTGAAGGAATTAGCCTTCACTTTCGTGGAGCCACTTTCAACGCAAAGTACAGCCTCTCCGTTGGATCCCGGATGAACAGCTGATCTGAAACTGCCTTCGATCAGAGGGAGGATTAGGACATAAGAGTTGAGTTCAGGGACTTGTAAGAGAATGAGCTGTGTTTCCATTTGAAGGTCCGATGAGCTCGACCCGACCCACATGGTGGACCACCATGTTTTGAAGCGGAAAATACTCAGAAACTTTCTGTTGCTGAATCTTCCGATGGGATTGAGGATTCTGTGAAGAGGGCTCTTCACAGACAGGCCTAAAAACGCGCCGTTTCCAGCGTTGGATTCAACTGATTTTAGTGTGTGTTTTGGAGGTGGAAAATCTGTGTTTGATGAATGGTGAGGGACAGAAGAGAAGCTTGAGAGAGTTATGTTCTTAGGAACTTCAGACAGAAGTGGTATTCCATCTATAGTAATTTCTCTCTGTGAAGAGAGAGAGAATCTGGAAGAAGGAACTTTCTCTTTCTGGAAATAGCTGGTAATTTTATCAAGAAACAAGTTTGGAGGTGCCATGAATGAACTAAAAAGAAAAAAAAAAAACAGAATCAAATATAGAAAATTGGTGTAAATAAAGAAAACGATTCTGTTTTACACAAGATTAAGACAATATTCCTAGTTAGAATCAAACAGCAGTAAGATTGCTATAAAGAGTGGAACTGAAGGAGAGAGAAGAATTCACTAGTAGAAGGAAGTTTGTCTGAGAATTTGGTGAACAATTCTAGAACTTGATGGAGAAACAGGTCGGCAAATGTGGGGTATTTGTAGATGAAATGGGAATTTTCTAGTGCTACATATGTAGACTAATTATGCTAAAAGACAGTATAAAGGCCCTAGAATCAGTTGATTAATGAACTCATATTGATGATGATGAATTCTGAGCCGTTAATTTCTCATGATCAGTGCTGATGGTATTTCAAGATTGATTTTGAAATCCAGGTTCCATGGACCTGCAGAATCCTGTGCATCTCAAAATGAAATAACAATTTGTTTATTTTCTAGTCATACAAATAATTTAGGTAGTTCAATGAAGTTGCAACAACCATGTAGGTTTTGTGTTTTATTTTTTATTTTAATTTTATTAATATGTATTGTATTTTTATTTGTGATGTCACTATAATATTATTTTGTATAAATAATGTTTGAAAATTAAAATACCCTTTAGAATAGAAGATCTAGTTTGTTTTTTTGACAATGCACAATACGACATAATTCACGGGAGATGGTATAGAATAATTGAATCAAATAACTTAAACTCAATGAAGCTCAAACAAAAAGTTAGCAACCAATCTTAACTATTAAGTACTTTGAACTCTTAAAACATAACTTTTGACGATCGATTTTAGAATCAAATTTTAATTTTTCAATGTAAAAACATAAAATTATAGCTTGATGATCTACATACTCTCTCGTTCCAAAATATCTTGTTTGTATAACTATTTTTAACTATACATAATAATTATTTTGGCTTGATGGAGTATATTTTTCATATAAAAAATACACTTTGTGGACTTTTTATCTAGAATTATCCTTTTAGCATTGGGACAAAAGTTAGTTAAAAGCACATCTGAATTGACAAATGAAATTCTGACAAAATATAACTAATCCTGAGAGATCAGTTACTAAAGTGAAAAGGATTTGTTGCTAAACCTAATCCATAAATGAAGTTTGAATGAATTTCAAAAGAATTTCAAAGATTCAAGAAATTCATGACACCTTGAAATACTGTTGAGATTCTTTATATCAGAGGTGGGCCCATTCCTTATCATACACGTGGCATTCATCTATTTGGCTGAAAGGTAGTTGGTCGGTGCAAAATAACCGCAACGCGGTCTTTTGAGTCTTAGACTGTATCAAACTGTCTGATTGCTTTTTTACTTTGGTCGGTTTGAATATTAAAAATAATAAAATAAATAAATAAAATATAGTTTTATTTACATATGGACCACTTTGAAAATTTTATTATTATTCCACCACTTTTCCCGTGGGCCAATCTTGGATTTAAAGCCCAGGATTGTCCAATAACGAATCAATCTCCATTAGCAGGCTCAGCAGGAAGCCCAAACCACAGAAACAAGCCCAACCCAACAATCTCTATAACTCGGCCCAGCCCATAATACACCAACGATCTAAGCCCAACTGAAAACGGGGGCATTCGGGGAATCCAGCTCAGTTCTCAGTCAATTGATTCTCAAAGTGAGAACTCAGAAAATAAGCTGAAAGTTGAGAAGAAGATGAAATTCAACGATATAAAATTTTGAGCTACGATTACTGAGAATTACTCAGAATTTGTATATTTTCGCGGATTTTTATTCGATCGTTCAGGTTTCCGTGGAGCATGAAGCGAATTAAAATCTCCTATTGTTTGTTAGGAATTTTATTGAGGTTGATATGGGTAGAATCTGCGCCGCAGGCGTATCGTAGAGACCCAGGGCATCCGACGTGGCATCATGGGGCATTTCAAGATGTCAAGGATTCCGTTCGATCTGATCTTCGTCAGATGCTTCACTCTCGCGCTGAGGTACGAATCACCCAGTAAACACGTGTGTGTGTGCGCGTAGATAAAATTCTTAGTTCTGTTTTGAACTATTTGTGTGTGTGTTTCTTTCTCATCATTGGAATAGTGTTTTGTGGAGTTTAAAATGTTTGCTCTAGTGTTGAAATGCAAGTTTTTTTTTTGGCGTGATTGAAATGTTTACCAGTTTGTCATCATGCGCTTATCTTCTATTGCGGAGTGATACATTACATGTTTTGTTATTATTGTTATAGTTATCTATGTTTAAAAGTACCAGTTAGACTAAGAGCATTTTGTTCCTGAACTGAAATTATACAATTTCTGTATGATTTTATTTTGTTTAGCTGTAAAATTTGTGAGGTAAAATGGAAAATTTCAATTGGTGCCCAAGTGATTTCTTTTGTGCTTTGAATGATTATGAACTTCTTGAGTTTTTTTTTTTTTTTTTTTTTTTTTTTTTTTTTTTTTTTAATGGCTAACATATTTCTGGATGGAATTACTGCCAATCCTCTTACATTTTCAGTTTAATGTAAGTTTCTCCTTTTCTAATTGTTATCTATAAGCTGGTGTGTGTTTAGTTTGATTTTAAAAATCTGGTGAAAAGTGGATTAGTTTTGAGCTTTTCAAACTGTGGATCAGTCCTTGAAAACTGATATTTAGTTCATTATGACAAACTAAGAAATTTAAATGTCAATCAATTGCCTTTGTCATTGTCCAAGGACTTCTAATCATCATTTCTGTAATAAATTATACATGAGGCTGAATATCTACATCATTGTTGCTGTCATCATATTCATTTTGTTGTTCATAATATTATAGAGGTGCGTATAATAATCAATATAAAAACTTTGAACCTTGTTTCATCATCTGTTCAGTAACAGTTAATGGCATATGAAACTTATAAAATGTTTAACCTCTTTGAGTTCTTGTCTTGATTTGGTCTCCCTTACCATCATTAGCTCTTTAACAGGTCCCGTTTCAAGTTCCACTAGAAGTCAATGTTGTCCTTATTGGCTTCAATGGTGATGGAGGCTACAGGTATAGTATAAATTCTCAAAAGTTGGAAGAATTTTTGAGAGTTGGCTTTCCATCTCACAGACCTTCGTGCTTAGAGACGGGCCAGCCACTTGATATTGAGCACCATGTAGTGTTTAATGTATTCCCGGTAAGCCTTGCAGTTTTTCCATGGAGATACATTTCATCATGCTTGATGTTCTTATAGGTTCCCTGCTTTGTGTCATTGAATCATTATATTATTTTTTCACCCGAGATTCCCATTAAAATGAAATTAATAGGATATTGAGCTTGTAATACTGGATGTCGGTTGCACTCTCTTACTATCTCTCTTGCTAAGTGTGTGTATATTTCTATGGTTCTATCATGTACATATGATATATTTGCATAGATAGGGAATTGAATTTTCATATTCAGATACCTGTGAACAAGCCAATTTCTTGGATAAGACTAATAATGTAGTTATCCGGAAACGTGGGTTAAATCAGGAAAGTGCCTGCATGGTGGGCTATTTGGCACATGATGGTGAAGAAGTGCTAACTAAGAATCCAACTAGTAAAGCAGTATTTATTCTTCTTTTGACTTCAACAAATATAACTCCTTTTAAAAATTACCAATAGCCCTTGGACACTAAAACTTAATTTAACAAAAATTACAACAATGTAGGTGTGACCGACAAGTAATTAGAGTAAGGGAAAAAACCAAGCTAACAGCGTCATACATTTGGCTCCTGATATTTTTTAGCCTCTCTCTGCAGGCTGGACAGCCGGAACTGATAGCATTGGAAAAGGCAATTAAAGCAACCATGGTTCCAGCTGGCAATGCAAGAGAGGTTATTCCATATACATATTTTGATTTTTGACGCATCCTAAGAGTTGTTTTCTGGACTTCATATGAAACTCTGGTTAACTTTATAGCTAACAGGCAGATTTTGGAAGGGAAGTCCCTTTGTTTGAGGTGGAAGCAACAGCTGTTGAACCAGAGTTTGAGAAGCTTTATTCTTACCTGTTTGACACAGAAAATGGAGGATTCCCTGTCGAAGAAATGGATAGACCTAAGCCAACTGCTATTTTTGTGATTAACTTTGATAAGGTCAGTTATCTGAATCTTGATAGTTCTTGCTGCATCTACAGACAGAATTTAGTTAGTTTTAGTTCTTGTATATTTCCTGGTAGTTAAGTTAATCTGACAGTATAAAGTGTTTGTAGTAGATGATTCTTCATGGAATCCAGCTACTGAACGCCAGTAATTCTTTTACTACTTTACAGGTAAGGGTAGATCCTAGAAACAAGGAGCTTGATCTTGATAGTTTAATGTACGGAACTATCTCAAATCTGAATGAAGAGGATATGAAGAAGCAAGAGGGGGATTACATATATCGGTACCGGTACAATGGAGGAGGTGCATCTCAGGTTTGGCTTGGATCTGGCAGGTATAATAGATTTTAAAGTTGTGTACCGAATGCAACACAGTTTCAAGTCCTTTTAGTACAATAAATTCAAGGTTATGGTCAAATATAGCTCAGCCTCATGTCTATTTAACTCACAATTGACCATTTTCTTTCCTTGTTCTAAAAAAGAATATTAATCTTGCTCTTTTCTTCTAGTTATTTTTATCTTTTGGCCTTTTCAAAATTTCTGATTTTGGATGTTCCTTGATCACGAATCCCAGATTTGTTGTGATTGATCTCTCTGCTGGGCCTTGTACTTATGGGAAGATTGAAACTGAAGAAGGAAGTGTCAATACGAAAACCCTACCTCGATTGCAAAATGTGTTGTTTCCTAGGTCTGGTGCAGTTAACGAGCAGTCTGCCCATGATATTTTTGTTGGAAGGCTAGCTGCTGTGATTGCAACCACAGTAGAACATGTCATAGCCCCTGATGTTAGGTATGCTTCTTAGGCCCTTTATAAGAACCCTGGATCATAGTTATTTTCTTGAATGCACCAATCAAGTTCTAGTCAGATAGATTAAATAAGTATCAAACAAAAATAAAAAAAATGAGAGTGATTGCATGAGCACTTCATTTAGCTTGATTTGTTTGAAATAAATAGTGTATGTTTAGCCTGCCCAGATCATCTTAATATGATATGAGAATATATGGTCTTTCCAACCCTGATGTAAACAATGGTGTTGGGAAAGTGGTCATGCTGTTAACATGAAACTGTTATCAATTATTCATTCCATGTCAGATCAGTTTTTTTCAGTGTAAAGGTTCTTCAACATGGAGGAATAGTCCTTATTTTCTTCATACTGTTGTTATCCTCTTGTATCATTTTCTCATTGACATTCATTTTCTGGAACATTGCTTCCAACTTGCAAACATTTCTAGTTCTACCTTGTTTGTCTTCCTTTCTCAATCATAAATGTTACTTTTTATGTCTCTGGTTTGGTTGGTTTAATTTGTTTATCTTGCCTCTATTTTCCAGTGATAATTTTTGTGTTTTTTGGACCAGGTATGAAACTGTTGATATGACTACTAGGTTACTTATACCTATTATTGTCCTTCAGAATCATAATAGGTACAATATCGTGACAAAAGGCCACAATTACAGTATAGATATTGAAGCAATTGAGTCTGAGGTGAGAGCTTCTTGATATCCATTTATTCTTTATGGTTTTCCCTTCTTTTTTCAAGTCATTATTTTGATGTGTCAACCAAACACCTACAAAATCTATGTCTAGTACTGTTGTGCCATTTAGAAGTTGGACATATGCCACGGCAGTTATATAGTTCTCGTACATTGCTTGATTGATCTTCAGGTTAAGAAGCTGGTCCACCAAGGGCAGGAAGTTGTAATTGTGGGGGGTACACATGCACTACATCGCCACGAAAAGTTGTCCATTGCTGTCTCAAAAGCGATGAGGGGTCATTCCCTTCAAGAAACAAAGAAGGATGGACGCTTCCATGTTCATACAAAAACATATTTGGATGGAGCTATTCTTAAGGAGGCAAGTTACTCAGATCGCCAATGTTTAACCTTCCAAATTAATAAAATAATGCACAGCTAGTTGTGTTCGGTTCTGGATAAAATATTGTATAACTAATCACTGATCTGATGTCTATTCTGGTTTTATTCAACTAGCAAGCGGCAACCTTATTAATGCTCGTCGCCTTTTATTTTTTTAATAATTATTGAACTAAAAGTGGTCTTGATTTCATCTTTTTATCGTCCTATTGCAGGAGATGGAACGATCAGCCGATGTGCTTGCAGCAGGTTTACTTGATGTGTCTGACCCAACCCTTTCGAGCAAATTTTTCCTTCGCCAGGTTTGTTTTACTACTTTTGTATGTAAGGTCCATGGGATATGATAGGCAATTACTTATAAGACCTTCTGACCATTTTTGTCTTAAATTCTTCAATATTACCATATTTAAATGTTGTTTCTTTTTATACATTTCCATCCGGTATTTCATGAATGTTAGTTTCTTTCCAGACCTGGATGGATGGTAGTGATGGAACTGGTGATTCCATCCTAAAGCACAAACCTATTTGGGCTTCCTATGGTTCAAGACATAAAAATGATAAGAGAAGGAGATCAGAAAAGAAGAAACAGGGAGACTTGTACCGAACTTATGGAACTAGAGTTGTTCCAGTGTGAGAAAAAATATCCTCTTCTGATTTCATGAATGAATTGCATTTCTAGTCCTTATATTTAGTGTATTGGGTTGAATAAGACTTTTCTGTACAACAGAGAATATGATCCCTGTTATGTTTGCCTTTCCAAATATAATATTTAAAATATCACAAACAACTAATAGTTTCCCTATTCCAGGTTTGTTCTATCATTAGCTGATGTAGATAGTCACCTTATGATGGAAGATGAAAGCCTTGTATGGACGAGTAACGATGTAGTTATTGTGCTTCAGCATCAAACTAATGGAATACCTCTAAGGTAAGTGGCTGACAAGCATATTGGATCTTTTACATGCATTTGTTCTTCTCTTGTCACATACAGTTCAGTGATATTTTTGCTGTTGTGCAAACATATGTAATATCTAGCAATATGATCATTCATTTCTGCTTAAGCATAACCATGCATTATCATTATTTGTTGCATAATGAACCTCACTCTGTCCATCCCTTAGTAAAATCTTTTAATATGTTACCAAATTGCTGAATCTTGAAAATCAATTTTGCACAATGGCTGTGATTACAGTGTGTATGCTTCTCACTTGTATGTTTCTCACTTTTGAATGCTGAAACTTTGAAAACTCATGCCTTTATGAGTTCATTCATTGTGAACTTGGCTCTTTTCTATCTGAAGTTGCATATTTTCTTTCTATCCTCCCTCAGTCTGACTTCAACTGTTGGTCTTTTAATATTATTTATTATTCGACCTTCTGTGTTTGTACAGATAATTAAACATTTTTGGCGTCATTATCTGATTTATTTCTTGTTGGACAGTTATGTTTCTGAGTTAGAGAGAAGACATGCCACACCATCACAAGCTCAGCGCCACATATTGGCTGGGCTGGCCTCTGTTGTGGGTGGTTTGAGTGCACCATATGAAAAAGCTTCTCACGTTCATGAGAGGCCTGTGGTGAACTGGCTCTTGGCAGCTGGTTGTCATCCTTTTGGACCATTTTCAAACACTTCCCGAGTTAGTCAATTACTACGTGATGTAGCACTGGTAAATCACTATTTCTCTCTATATATATATTTGTGTGTGTGTGTACACTAAATCTTGATTCAAAGGATCAAATCATTTTAAGCTTAAAGTTCTAAACATTTTAAGTTATTTATTTCACAAAAAAATGATGTGCTGGTGAAAATCCAACCATTTGACTCATTAATTTTTGGCTCCTTATTCAGTTTCTTTATATTTTAGCGTTTTTTTTTATTTATATTTCATTTTATTTATGCACATTGTTTATATAGGTTGATATCATTATTATGTTCATAAAGTAGATTTAACAAAATAAAATGTAAGATTAAGCATGATAAAAAAAACTAAAAACCTTGAGTTGCCAGTATCCGACCACTAGATGTAATAAAAAGGAATAAGTTAATTTGATGATTCAATCAACATATCCCCATCCCCTCACCCCCCCCCCCCCCCCCCCCCCACACACAGAGAGAAGATCTAAATCTTGAAATAATACCAAGTTGTCTCTACATAAGAGTATATTAAGCAAAAGACCTGATAAAGTTTTGGGAATCAGCTAGTGCTGAGACTTATTGTTTTCTAAACTCTACAGAGAAATACAGTATATGCTCGTGTTGATGCTGCCCTTCACCGAATCCGGGACACATCAGAGGTAATTTCACTATCATTCAGCCTCTTTTTCATTTTTATATTTTTTCCTACAAAAATTTAGCTTATATAATATTGCCAGGCTGTTCAAGTCTTTGCTGGACAACACCTGAAAACTCCTCTGGGGGAACCAGTGAAGGGTAAAAGGAACAAGACAAGCACTGAGCTTTGGCTGGAGAAGTTCTACAAGAAGGAAACCAACTTGCCAGAGCCATTTCCACATGAGTTAGTTGAACGTTTAGAAAAATATTTGGATGTAAGTCTTTGCTTCTAGTATAAATACTACTCCCTCCATCCCATAGATATATATATATATATATGTTTGTTTAGTTTTTCAAGTAGATTAGGTATTGAAAATGACAAATGCAAATAAATTTCTAAATTTACCTCTCCTTAATAGAAAAATAAATAATAATTATACATATTCAATAGGGTTAGAGTAGTAAAAGAATGAAAAAAGTACTATTAAATTTAAAAACAAACCTATTTATATGGGACAGGGGGAGATATTCAAGTCTCATAGTTTTGATTGTTTCATTATTTGTATTTTATTTTGTTCCCTCAGAGCCTTGAGGAGCAGCTTGTAGACCTGTCTTCTTTATTATACGATCATCGACTGCAAGACGCAAACTTAAACAGTTCAGAGATTCTTCAAAGCTCAATGTTCACTCAGCAGTATGTCTCTCAGCTACTTATTCTGTTACAACTTTCAGTCTTTATTCTAGGTGCTCATATTATCATCTCTCTCTATATATATGTGCGCGCGCGTGTGTGTGTGTCTGTCTGTCTGTCTGTCTGTCTGTCTGTCTTTATATAAATTACTGCTGAATTACAGGTATGTGGATCACGTTTTGACCAGTGAAAGGGAGAAGATGAAGTGCTGTAGTATTGAGTACAAATTACCAACGCACTACTCCCAGAATTATATCTATGCAGGGATTCTTTTAGCCGGGTTTTTTGTTTATTTTGCAGTTATCTTCTTTGCATCTCCTGTGCGTTGACTTTACTAGCTCATCCTTCTTCGTTGACAATGTAAAATACGTACAAATTTTGACAAGGAAATTATACAGTTCATAATTTTCAAATTAGCTGCCTATTCATATATGTGGTACAAGCTATATGAACTTTACTTGATATATTTCATTATATTTACTCTTTTTTTCTTTTCTTTTTTAAAGAGCGTTGAGTTTTCTTTTTGGGTTCAGCTTTGATAGATAAGTTGCCATAATTGGCGGGTTAGGCCAGACATGAGCACGGTTCAGAACTGGAATCAGGAACTGAAATTGTGGAACCGATGTTTCCAGAACTAGCTATATGCCGATTTGATTTCGGTTCCACCTCTCACAGTTCCTGGGGAACCATGTCCACATGTGGGTTAGGTTGTTGTTTTATATGCACACAGTTGAATCAGATTCATTTAGTTTAGCCAGATGCTTTGATGGCTCAATATACACTTTTAGCCTTGGCGGCATTGATATATTCTTATCTATTTAATAGTGCTGGGTTGGACTAAGCAAAACATTTATTATATGTTTGGTTTAGGCTTAAGCGGGATCTTTCCGACTATGAAATTATGAGATTTTGAAATAAAATTGAATAGCAAAAATCTTTATTTGTTTTGAAATTATATAGGGTAAGATTGTATTGTACATATCATATCAATAATAGAAAAGATAATTTGTTGTAATATTATATTATATTGATAATAATTATAAAATGATTAATTAGTTGTATTGAAAGAAGATTTAACAAAGTGAGAGTGAGAATTTAAAAAATAAAAATAGAGATACAAATAATTAAAAGTGTGTAAAAGATGTATAGATAAGGGCTAATTTCTGGTTTGTTTGCAGCTTTGTTTCCCAGTCAAGAATGTCCATATTAACTTTTTGACATGAACGACATAGAAATTCACGAACATTTGAACAACTTCATTATAAGAAGTTGGTCGCCATCTGATCTTGTTAAGGCAGCAATATGTTTACTCTTGTTGTTGTGTTTCACCAGAGCATGAAAGAATTTTATGCCCTTGGTAAAGTTTTTTACATGCATTTTACGTTCTGCAAAGAAACTCCCTTCTGCCTATGTAAGAACTACGTAGCTTAAAACTAATATGACCTTATGTCTAAATATAACCTTACCTCTGCAAGAAATAAGTAGCTTAAAACTAATATAACCCTTACATTTGAATATAGCCTGAAATCGCTTATTAGATATTATTATAGTTTTTACTTTTATTATCTCAAAGACTTGGGTTAAGATTTTTCCTTAATTAAGTATCACTATAAATTTAAATTTTCTTAAATTCATATCTTAGGACTCGAGTTTAAGGAGAACCAACACAGTTTTTCCAGCATTTACTCAAATCTAACACTATGAAAATGTTAAAAATCACTCAATGTGGCTAAACTTGATACTTCTATGTAGATTTCCTATTTTAAGTTCGAACGACCAGTGTTACCTCGGATCTGCAGGTGCAAAATTTTTTATATTATATTAGATATTAACTCTTTTTTTAGCTTGATGTTAACAAATGAGGTGGGCAACCTTCATTTTGATCTTATATTTTGATTTTAATTATTAATTATAAATGGCCATCTGATATTTTGTTTAAAATTTTCAATTTCAAGATTTTTCTTTTGGTCTTCAGAATTGTGGACTTTAAATTATCTAATTTTTTATTTTATGTTAATTAAGGTTTACAAATACTTTTTAAATAATTTATATTATATAAGTTTGATCAAGATCTAATTTTTATATGAACCAGTAATTTTAAAACGTTTATTTGATTAAAAACCTATATTTTTTTGTAGAATTCAAAAGACCAATTTTAATCACATCCAATAAATTTTTCAAAATTCAGCCCAAATTTCTGAATGTCTTTTATTCAGTTCTAAGTATTTTGATATCAGTCCCAGATATATTTGAGATTGAATTTTAAGTTTTAATTTAAGAGAAATAATTTTCTCAAGAAAATATCATTAAGTAATAGTATAAATAGTATTGCGCTATTAAAAAGAAAGAAAATAAATGGGCAATAAATTAGAGAATCATGAAATACAATTACGATCAGATATAGCTTTCTAGGCTGCAGTGTGCATCAATTTGCAGTCCTAAATAGAACTGCTCAGAGCCCAGTGCAATCATCATTTCGAACAGAAGCAAATGCCAATTACAATTAATAAAATAGTATGTTTAGAATCAAACAATTTATCAATATTATATAAAAACATATACATATAATTATATAATTTGTTGAAGGGGTTATTATCCTCAGAAGAATTGCTTAAAGTTGTCATCAAATTGACAATCAGGTCTCAAAGATTTCATGCCATCATCGGAACTAGAAATGTAACCCACCAAATTCCAGAATTAAAAAAACGTAAGGGAATTAATGAAAATCGATGTCGCAGAGAAATAATTCACTGCGCCCGGTGCAGAGCAGAGGCGAAGCGACTCAACTTCTGCAAACACTATTCGCCTCTCCAGCTAACATACATACAAAAAACTGTACGTATATAAATTCGAGTAATCAATTAAGGATTTCTCAAAGAGAGGCGATCCATATGTGTCACGAAACTTGCATAAATTTTGGAGGAAGCATACTAAAGAAGTCGAAAGAGAATCAATAGCATGATTTAAATTCGACGAAAATTGGAAAATTAGGGTTCCATGAAATTAAAATCACCTTAAACAACTTCAAATCAAAATCAAAATCAAAATCAAAATCAAAACACTTCTGAACTTTACTGAAATTTTCACTATAGAGAGAAGAGGGAGAGAGTGTGAGCTGGAGGAGATTTTAGTCTGATTAAATAGCAGGAATTTTGGGAGATTAGGGTTTTGACTGGGCCATCCGTGATAATCGATGGGCTTATTTATGGGCTTTATAGATATTTGGGCTTACCATTTAGTCCAATCTATGGGCCGGCGAGGAGGTATAGATTAATAAAAGTAGCCCACTCATTTATTTATTATTTAAAAATAGTAATTAGAAATGAGATATTTTTTTCTCTGAACTCATTTATGTTCATTTATTTTCTCTTACAGTAAACGACATATTCCCTACTCCCTAGGCCCGAATATTCTCGAATTGTCTTCTAGAGGAATAATTCCACCCCACCACTTGTGGAAGCCAATTCCCACCACGCATTTAGATCTTTAGCAGTTATGGGAATAAAATGTGGACTACATTCCTAATATGCACAATTGGTCTTTATTAATCCCTCCAATTTATCTCTCTTGTATAATCTGCCATCTATATTGCACCAGGGTAAGAGTTTATCTAATATACATAAGCTACAGATTTTCACAATATAAAAAGAATAACAATAATATTTCTTTAAATTAATTTTACATATATATATATATATATGCATATCTGTGTTTTAGAATCAATATATTTTTTTCGTTATTTATGGGTAATTTTAAAGTATTGCTCTAATTTATTTAGGTAACAATATCTAGAGGGAAAAAACCAATATTACTATAGTTACAACGTGATGGTTACTGCCATTTTTTTGTTTATAATAAAATAAAAAATTCATAGATTTAAATTAACCTGATTTCATGAAGCTACAAAATGTCAAAGAAATAACCAAGTGTCAAAATCATAAGACAAAGTGTGTGGCTAAGTCAAAACTTGAATGAAAATATGGCACACCACTCTTTTTAGACTTTCTTAGTTAATGAAGTTCCTCCTTTATTTTGCTTCACATGTCATCCACACACACACGTACATATTTGGGAAAAAAAAATATTTGTATTTAATTGGATAGAAAAATATTAGCTCATATTTAATTAATTTATTGAGTTGGATACTACAATTCAAAAAAATAAAATAATAATAATAATAATAATAAAAAAAAAAAAAAAGTACCTTAATTATTTAACCTGAGGATCACGGCACGTTGCATTTCTATCCGTAATCTTGAATCAAATTGGGTTCGACAAGTAAGGTGATTTTCCACTTGTGTTCAAAAAATGTGTTGTTAGATCAGAATTTATGCGTGTGTGTATTAGTTCAATAGAAGTTTGAACAGGAATTGAATTTGCGGAAGCTAAAAAGACTTTATGCATTTTACGATAAATAATTTATTCTTCCTCTCAAGAATTCTTATTACCAAACTAATTTGATTTTACAAATGTTATAGATAGAACTTACACGTATTAGACCCCCTAAATACTAGTCTACTCTATAAACACATCTTCTAATACCTTATTTGATCATCTAGTCCCCTAGATGGATTTTGTTGCAAATTCTCGTTTACAAATCACTAAACTCTCCCGAGCAGTTAGTGGTGGGTATTCTCCCGAATCCGATTCCTTTTCTACCAACCTCTTCACAGCTCTCTGTTTGGATGGTGTTAATTCGAATGTAACAGAGATAATATCCTCTCTTTCAAGTAGTTGTCCTGAGTATGCAATTGTCAAATATCTTCAGCCTTAATTATTCATCAAGTAACTTTCTTGATTTCAGCAAATCAGATCATTTACTTCATTGTCTATAGCCATCTCATTTTTCTTTCATGAATATCTCTTGGTTGCTGATTACCCGATTTCTTAATCCTTGAATCTCTCATCGAGTATCTCTAAGGTTGTTGACCTGCCTTGACTTCCAAATTTATGTTATATCCTGCATATAATTTAAGTTTCAATTAAATTTTTGAATATTTGCCAATATATTTACCTTATGTATTAAGAAAATATATTATATATTAAAATCACAAAATTAATTAGTTAGCAAGGAAAAGATTGAGAGGTGGTCAACGTTTTGAAGAAGGGCCAGTAAAGACGGTTCTCTCATTGCGTCAGCACATACGCAGACCAATTGGCAACACGTGACCATTCCAAAAAGAAAAAAGGAAATTGGTCCCCAACCATAGAAATTCGTACTTTCATATATTTATATATATATATATATACATATATATATGTGTGTGTGTATTTTTATTTTTTAATTTATTGCTTTTTAATTAGTACTATAATATTGGTATTTCATTTATTATACCAGGAAATATAATATTGATAATAAATAGAGGATTATGTACAGTACAGTAAATAAGTGCCAACAAAAATACCTAAGGTATTATATAAATATTTGTTATATAAATATACAACAATATTGTAAAATTTGGTTTCACTCCGCACATATATATATAGATATATATATATATATATTATATAATAAGAGAATTACGATAAAAATAGTAAGATAGACTTTATGCCAAAAATACTTGACATTTTTAATAAATTTGATAATCAATTAATTATTTTTTTATTTTTCACCCTAATTTTTAAAATATTATAACTTAACTTGTTTTTTATTAACAATATATTAAATTAATCTTTATTTTCATAATTTTTATTTTGATACTCATATTATATATATAAATAAAGTTTTAATTTTTAATATATATTTTTATATTTAAAATATTTTTATATAAAATAAAATTATTTAAAATTAATTTATTATTTTATAATAATCTATTATAATTATTACAAATGATGTAACCCAACAAAAAATACTAATATATATATATATTAATGTAAAAAAAAAAACTTTCTTGTAAAACACGAGTGGGTCCGACAATCAAGGAAACCCATCTATAAATACCCGAGTCCGCCCCCCTTCAAAACCTACATATCACATAAAGTTGAGATTTCATTAGCTTCATTGCTTTTCCCTCTTCTCCTGAATCATTAGAATATATTCCATCTCTGAAGAAAATGTGCCCAACAGGAACAGAATTGCAGCAGGAAACAAAAGCCGTCGAGAAATCAAATCTACGGTCGGCGTTCAACGTGCTCGATGCCGACGGCGACGGGAAGATTAGCTACGACGATCTACGGGCCCTCTACGGCGGGTTTTCGGGTCCGGGGAGCTCCGACGAGGACGTAATCGGGTCGATGATATCGGCAGCGGATTCGAACAAGGATGGGTACGTTGAGTACGAAGAATTTGAGAGGGTTTTAAATGGTGAGAAAGGAAAGAAGAAGAATGGGAGGATTAATGGTGCGATGGAGGATGCTTTTCGGGTTATGGACAAAGATGGGGACGGGAAAGTTGGGCGTGAGGATTTGAAGAGTTATCTGAATTGGGCCGGGCTTGAGGCCCGTGATGAGGATGTGACGGCCATGATTCGATTGGGCGGTGGGAATGAGAATGGAGGTGTTACTTTTGAAGATTTGCTTAGGATTCTATCCGTTTGATTCTCATGGTGATGATAATGATGAAAAAAGAGATTTTTTTTACTATTTTTAGTTTTGGGGCTGCAGAGGGAACTTTGGAAGTAATTTGATTTTGCACAGCAAGAACAACCTGTCAATTTTTGCCTCTATATTGAGCTTTGATTTTATTAATCTTGATTTCTGCACTCAAACAGAAATTAAGTAAATATTTATACTTAACGTGGGGGTTCTAGACAGTCGGATAATAGTTTGATTTAACCTTAACCTTGAAATTTTTGTTTCTATTCTAGTTGGTTTACCCGAAATCGAAAATTTGTTCCAATTTTAAGGTAACAAACCGTGGATTTTAGTTTCAATTTGATTCAAAATTATTAATTTTAATTTCAAAACCATCAGTTCTGAATGTAGATTTTAAAAAATAACAAAAAAATAAAATTCAAAACCGATTGAAGTATATGTCCATATCTGTATATAATATACATATATATATATATATATAAATATGTCCATATCTGCATATAATATACATATATATATATGCGCGCACGTGTGTGTTTGAATTTTTTGGTTTTTGGGAGCTGCAACCCAGCTGTCTTTTAATGATTCAATTCCACCCACCATTTATATTATTTAACTAGTTGAGGACAGAGGACCGGTGATGCATTATATGTATTATATATTAAATTGAATATGTAGTTTACCAACTACAACATATTCTACACTAATTTGTAGTGCAATATACAAGTTTGGAAGGATCTAGAATGTTAGAAAGAGTCAATAAGAAGCTGCTCGTGGTGGTTCGTGGCCTTAGGCATAATCGATGGGTTAGCAAGTTTTGAATCAAACCAAATATGAATATACCCAAACAAATTAAATAAAAGAAAACAACACAATGCATGTAATCCTCTTCTTGAGCCACTAAAGCATGAAAAACGTCAAAAATTGGGATGTAGCCTAGGCAAACTTTGCAGCCACTAATACAAGAAAAACATCAACTGGAATTTCAACATTTCATAACGACTCATAATATATTAATGATACCATATTATATACAATGTCGTATCTTAATCAAACTGCAACAAAAATGTAAGATATTAGGTTTTCATTTCATTGTTCCTAAATAGATTTGTGGGGGTAAATCAATTAACTTACTCAGAACAAAGGGAGTGATCCTAGAGTTCCATAATCTATAAACTACACACTTTGTTCATACTCAATAGGGAAAGATCCTACATACAATAGCAAACAAACGCCTCTCTCTCCCTCTCTCTCACACACACACACATCAGAACTAAATAGTTTGATGATCAATATCAAGATTCATAATGAACGCATCTTCGTTTTCACTTACAGAAACACCAGCAGATTTAAACATTCAGACAAGATCGATTTGGCCACTCTCCACAAGTGGTTTTATAGATTTGTATGGTAAAGCATACAAATCATCGGCTTCAATGTTAACAGGCTCTTCTTCGCTGTTGTATTATCAGTGACCGAAATATTAGGAAAAAAAACAATTAAGTAATCAAATAATGACATAAAAAAGCTGGTATTGTAAATTACCCGTCATCAAGCTGAAAGGCTCCTAAATATTTCTTGCTTCTACAGACAACATAGGTGTCCAGCTTTGGCTCCGAAACTAACATAAAATAAGGAAGCAGAATTTGACACAGCGTATATAACTTAGCAGATAATATGAAATGAAAGTAAATGAAGAGAAGTATGTAACAATTAGCTACAGAAAAAAGTAATAATAACAAATCAAACATTAGAACTACCCCTTGATGTTTGTGTTGTCTTAAATTTTACGCCAGCTACAGAAAAAAGTAATAATAACAAATCAAACATTAGAACTACCCCTTGATGTTTGTGTTGTCTTAAATTTTACGCCAACTGTTAGTTAACTTCATGAAAAATACTATCATCATTAATAAATTAATGTGAAAATGAAAATTTGTCCTTGTAATACAGTTCACAACATAAAAATCAACAAGAATACCCGTTAGGGGTATTTTTTTTTCCTATTTTTAGTATACTTGGTAATTTTATATTTTTTGGGGAAGGAATTTATAATGATGAGGTTCAAGTTCAGAAGGCCAATACGTAGGGTCTAGAATTGGATGAATTATCTGACTGTATGCTTTCAAGAATACTCTTTTGTCTCTCTTTTCACATCAGTTTTTTGATGATGTTAGTATTATACATTACGTCAACTAACAATTGGCTAAAAATGTAAGACAAGTTAAATAGGGGGTATTTTTAAGGTCAGAAAAATCATCTTTCTTTTTTTCTTTGGGCAAGTAGATTAAAGCTCATAGGTGGTTTTGTAAGTATCCCAAAAAGAATTGGTAAGAATGATTTGCTCACCCATGTCATCTTCTTCACTTGCTGCAGATTGCCTCAAATGAGACTGGTATTGATCTGGCAGTTTCGAGAGTACAGATTGCTCCAGGTGATGTTTTAAATCCGCAGCACACCTGCATTTAATATTAAAACAACAAGTATTTTTCACAGACTATCAATTAAAAGGGGTGAGAAAAAGGGTTCACCTGTTGGCAAACTTCTGTTCCTGTCTGGAAAGCCTATTCCATTGTTCTGGAGTTTTGTGTATGTGAAAAATGTACTTTTCAATCTGCAACAATCGTTATCACAAGTGAAGAACAATGTTAGTCAAGAAGCAAATCATTAGTTCTTAATGCTAGTAAAGTGTAAGCAATGTCGTAAGAGATTATAGGTGCCAAGAGGACAGCAGACTGAGGCCTAGCACCTACATGGGGCTCGAGCAGGATTTAGGTGGGGTTGATAGAAACATGGTCTAGCCAAGAGTTTACCTTTTGAAGACGATTGCGAAGATATGATCTCAACAGAAACATGGTCCGATCCAAGTCCATCTGGTAAAGGGACACTGTGAGTGGATCAACACCATTCTTGTTGAATTCCTCGACCATCTCTTCCTGAAAAAACGAGCAGGAGGCAAGTTTATCAATTCAGACTACGTCCACTGCCCACAAGTGGATGAATTAGCCAATATCTCATGATAATTAAGTGGAAAATGATTAAATTTGTCTATCACATCCAAATAGGTACAGTTACAATTGAAGAGATGCATAATAGAATGTCATGTAGGAGCATCAATTTCATAATCTAATCCATGTTCTCTTGTACCATTAGCAAACAATGAAAACAAAGTAAACACCCTATACAGGGTTTCTATTAAAATCAACATACAATAGAAATAGCACTATGAATTGGCGTATATGATAGTAGAGCATTGATATCAGTGATGCAAAAAAGCAGGTAAGTGAGCAATTTCAGCTACAACTACAATTCACCCCCAAAACGAAAATCAACATCACAATTTCATCAATTTAACACAAGTACATCCAAATTCATCAGTTAAACAAAGTTATCCGGAAAATGTCTAAGCAAATGGCTCACCATTAACTGGATCTGTTGGCGTGACCTCTGAACTAAATCGGCGTCGTATTTGAGAATCTCAGGTGCTGCCTTCTCGTTCCGCCAAGCTCTCTTCAACAGCTCCGCGTCCGTCGTCGACATCAACGACTCATAATCATCTGCAGCAGATCCTTCTCCTGCACCTGAATCCATGGGAAAAAAATATCTTCGACTTGTCCTTGTTCGCCTGCACCGGTGGGAAAACGAGTACTTTTGCGCTCTTTTTTTTATTTTAAGTGGAATTAATAGTGAAGTGTGGGCGCCAAAATCTACACAATCTGAACACCGTCGGATTTAGTTCAATGCCATCATCTGGACGATGGAGATTGCCTTATGTGTATAAGGATTCCTTTGCAAGCCCAATATATTTAAGGCCCGTCTGAATCGCCAAATCTGGGCTGATATGGATTTTGGGCCTGACCTCCGATCCTGAAAATAAATGATAACTCAACCCAACATGAAGGCCCACATAGATATCAGGCCCATCTAAAAATATATTGTCCCAATTGCATTCCTCCCCCTCTAAAAAAATAAAAAAATAAAAAAGTCACGTTTCAATAATATTTTTATCCAAAAAACAATAAAAAATTTACATGTCATGATCTCATTTTATTAATTAAAATAAAAAAATATTTATCCACAAACAAACTATATATAATTTAAAAATAATTAATCAAAATATAAAAAAATCGTATAATTACCAAAATAAAAAATTGTACTCTTAAAATCGAGTATTTTGAATCACGTTCATATTTTTTTATTGATCAATCAACATCTAAATTTTATAAATAAATAAAAAACTGTTCAAATTAAATTTGTTGTATCTTTGTCAAACTTTATTGAATCCCACATCATGTCACCCATTGAGAAACATTGGAAATTATTGGACCACTTAGCTAATCAAAATTATTATCTTTTCTTAATTTCTTAATCACATTATAACTTTAATTAGGTTCGTCGAACATTCTGAGCCCTCCACTCACATTTTTTATATGCGTTTTAGAAAAGAAACAGCATTTCTTAATGCGAAAAACAAGCAATTAGCGTTGGTTGTTTCTCCAAGGAGTTTGGTGGAGAACTATAATGCAATAAAATATTATTTCTTTATTAATCAACTCAATAAAGAGTGGCTACCATTACATTGTATCTGTAGTAATGTGTCTTCTTAGTTCTCAGTCAATACGATTCCATTTCTTTAATAATTTTAATTTTTTATTTTTTCATTTTTTTCAATCTTTTTTTCCACTATATATACGCCCACTTGGGAAGCAATGAAGCAAGCCAATTTAATTGGAAGTCTGGTAAGTACTTCCCAGTCTTCTTGGCATTGGTTTTATTATTGTTTTGTTTTTAGATATCCGAAATATATTTCTATCGATATAAGGTTGTCGGGAGTGAGTCCAAAAGTGAAATTGTGCGATATTGAAAATTTTTTATACAAATAATATCTTTTCTTTTTCAGGTAATTATTCAACGATGAAGACTTTGATTGTTCTCGTTGTTGCCCTTTTACTCGTATGTGAAGCTAATGTAGAAGGTGGGAGTGGTAAAGTGGACCGAGTTGCTCCGAGTGGGCCGAGTCCATGTACTCGTTGCCTTACCGTTAGGACTCCTCCTAAAATGCTCGATGAAAATGTTGAAGTGAAGTCGGACACAGAAGAGGGAAGTTATCATATGTCATCTCGTGATTCTCATGAGAAAGTGAGTCGCAAAAACGATATGAACCCGGGTTTGAAAGTTGGAATTTCTCGTAAATTTCCACGTCATTTACTCTAAGTATGGTAGCTAGCTTATTTAGGGATTGTGAGCATGCAGTGAAAGTATGTGTGTTATGCTTGAGAATATGGTGTGAGTTGTGGTTGGTCGAAGTTTCAGTAGACCGTATTAATATTGTATGTTTGTAATATTTGTAGATTTAACGTTTTCATAATAATATCTTATTACGTTTTGTAGCTACTTCTCTGATCTATTTAAGTTTTTCATAATAATATCTTCTTAAGGTTTATGATTATTTTATTTTATTTTTTGAAAATAAAATATGTTATTTTAATTTAGAATTAAGAGTGTCCTGTTAATAAATTGTATGGTTGTTTATTTACTGTTACTTTATGTATATTGTTGTTTTATATAAGTTAGACAAAATTTGCTCGATCTGAAGATTAAAATGGGCTAAGCATTCATATGGATGGTTAGCAAAAAAAAATGTCCTTTTGGATCGACGGCATAAACCAATAGTTTTATGGCCACATGCTTGTGGATGAAACATCAATTAATATTAAATTAGTGAAATGATCAAATTGGACCAGACATGCTTATCCGGATACCATATTGGGCTGGGCCAGGCGGTTCGATTGGGCCTCCCTTTGTTGGGCCTAAAAGAATGGAACTGGGATATTATTGCATAATTCATCCCAACTTAAATTATATATACCGGGCATATTTCAAACTTTCCCGCTCAGTACGAAAATGAGGAATTTTCAGCTGCAAACGCCACATAGAGATCAAAGTTCTGCTAACCGCCGACAGAAATCCACCTCGGATCTCTACAGAAATCTGCCAAAGGCACGATTTCGCTCGTTAAAATCCTAACGAATACGCATGATCGTAGAACAGTTGACAAGTTTTTGGTTTCTAACTTAAAAATTGTTGTTAGGTTACGAAGAAGAGCTTGAATCATGCATTTAAAGCTGTTTCAGAAGACGATGCTGCTGGTTTGGAGAATCTGAAGGAGTTTTCAGAAGCTTCTGATGAAAATCCTTTTGGTGAAACTGCGGAGGTAGTTCTGATTTGGATTTTCTATTTTAGCTATAGTTTTGAGCAGCGATTGTTTGACGTCTTTTTTACTAGGCTAAATTGTCCCGCCTAATCTGTTAAGCATCAAAGTTTCACAGATATTCTATTGAGCTTTCTCGTTGCCTGAATATCTCAATATTTTTCACTGTTGGGAAGTGTTTTTTATTTTCCTCCGATTGTAGCATATAAAGTTCTTATTATGCTAAAATTCTGTTGTAATGAGCAATCTGGCTAATCCGTAATTTAGGATGCGTTAGGATTGTTGGATTGCAGTCCCTTCACTCTGCTGCAGCACATAGTGTAATGCTTGTTTGCCAGTATAATTACTTTGAAACATGACTCTTATTTTGGGACGGATGAAGTATTATGGTTTGATTACGTGGTTACTTTGAGATACATGGAAATGTCACGTAGAATTTGACGGAGGAATAACTTTCATTTATTTTTCGAAATTGAAACTTACGTGACTTGCATTAATGTTGTTGCTAACAAGTTGAACTAATCAATCCGCGAATAGGAAGCTCAGACAATGTCAGATTATTACATTGAACGTGTTAATGATTTCAATATTACAGTGCAGTTTTCTTTGATGATTCAGTAGCAAAATTAGGAAAACCATTAGTTGGTTTATAGTCCATTCACTCTAGCTTTTTCCAGAACTTCATTGCTCCAATACATCCAGTGGAAGACACACGTTCATCACAAACAGCTGCTATCTCAGATCTGACTTCACAATCACCATTATCCTCCTCTGTAGCTACCTCACACAAGCATGCAGCCATTAACGAGACGAACACAGTAGTTTCTTCCAACAAAACAGGATCAATTGAGGCAGAGGTAGTGATAAAACATCTAAGGGAAGCTAGAACTCAGGCCTTGAAATCAAAGGACGTCGGCTCATCAAAGAAGCTTCTAGAGGCTCTCATAAATGTCATCATTGAAGAGCTCCATGGAGGTCTGTATGAAGAGAACGAATGGCTTGATAAGCTCCTTTCCAAAAAATCCAATCTGGTTATCCTGAGTTTTTGTTCAATGATATTAGCTATATTCGTGCTTTGGTTCTTCAATTCGAATCCAATTGGATCCTTCACCACACCAACAGGTCCAACACCAACTTGAAGTAGGGAGGTAAGCTTTCAAGTTCTGATTTCTTCTTGCAAATATTATACATATAGAAATTAAATCCTTTTATTTTTATGTATTTTGGAAAATATGTCACAAATTTGATTCATATGGTATAACTTTAGCTGACTTTATACCACCATTTCTTGTTATCCTGTGTTTGGACTCAGAATCTTAATACCTTCATTTTTATTTTGTTTTTGATCCTTTCTATTATATCATTCAAGGATCAGTCTAAAGTTGACAAACAGGACTTTGTGTGCATGTGAGCAGGAATCCATCTATTCTTATGCATAGGCATAAAACTTGCTAAACTACAAATATTCCAGCCTGTCTAGAATCATCTCTTTATGCATGCTTTAAACTATTTAGGCATACGTGATCAGACACACTTGGATGTTTGTACAGGAAATTAATTAAGTCCAGTTTTTCTGTTTTTTGGGCTAAGATAAGTCGGGAATGGTTATCTAAGGTGGCACCACAACATATTGTGTTGTGCTCCAGAAACAATGTCATTTTGGCTTATAACTAAAACAACATTGTTTTGATTTTCGACCAAAAACTACGTTGCTTTTGGGTGAAACAATGCATATAGTGTATCCAGATCCAGATAAGTTTTATTTTATTTGTTTGTTATATTGCAGAATTTATTTAATATATATATATATATATATAACTAAAGCATAACTGAAAATTAATGATTTTACATGTGTACCCTTAGAAGGAAGTTTGATGCCTACTTATGATCCTGTTTGAGAAATGATTAAGCACATTACATATTTTTCTGAACCCCAACCTAATCAATCCTGAGGTTGGGTGTTGTTCTTAATTATTTTCCCCCTTAATCTTCCTAAATTATGCTGTCTGCTCAAGCTAAAACACGTGCCATAACATGAACACGTTCTCTCTCTCTCTCTCTCTAGACATCCCATCAAACAATAGTAATTATCCTAATCATGCTTTTAGCAAAAGCAAATTATATGGTTTAGATTGTTCCTCAAAAGGATAATGCAGTGGATAACTGCAGATGTACTGCCTCTCTTTTCTCCATTAAGTGATTCCAATTCACAATAATCAGTAACAACTTCAAGTTTGTTATGAAATAACAAAAATTCTATTATTTAGAAAACAAAATAAATTTCCATAAAGATGAGTTAAGACAAGACATTCGAAATGATTAAAAGCATTTGCTCAAATTCTCGTTTGAAAGCTTCTTAATTGTTTAATGGTGTCTCATGGTGGGGAACAGTAACCTCTGGCTAATGATGATAATACTTACACAAGATCTTTTGTTTGATAGGGCGTTTTAAATTTTATTTTTCATTTTTACATATGCATCCGAGCTTTATCTTACATTTATTTAAATTATCCTAAAAGAAAATATAGTTTACAAATCCAAACAATGCAGATTATTGAAGGTGCTGTACAACCAACATGCATTGTCTTTTTTGGTTTATTTTTCCACCCATGATCATGCTAGCATTGTTATTTTAATTTTTTTTATTGGTAATTATTGATGAGGGATTCAATTAGTTATTGTAGGGAATGAGAACACGAAATTATTGAGGGACGTGACACATCTTATATATATATATATGTATATATGTGTAAGTATATATGGAATCAATACATTGTGTATAGTCTATCTATGTAGGTGAGGTTTAATTAACTTGAGACTTGTTTTCCAATCTCACAATTATTATACCTGTTAGAGGTCACATTTACTAGGGTCAAATTGGTAAATATACCTAGAAAAATTCTCCAATTTAGTTGGCCGAAATATAATAATTAGTCCCAGAAAATCCAAATTATAAGGTAGCTATATAAGAAAGATCAAGCGAGCTAGCGTTATCCAATCCCGGAGCTATAAATTTTGTTCTTTTCCTGATAATAAACAGACAATAAAATAATATAAAACAAAACATAAGAAACAAAATACGCCAAATTTCGATTGGTTTTTAACTTCTCTCTATATTAATCTATATATCTTCCTTTTCTATTAGTGAGTGACTAATACTATTTATTAACTTCAGATTATGAATGAGATTAATTGCTCTAGCCACTCTTCATCTACAATCTTTAAAGAAAACATATGATATATATATATATACATATATTAAAAAATACCTCTATCAAGTTATTTATATGTCTCCCAAAAAATAACGGCAAAATTCAAACCCTTAGCAGAATATAGCAACATATAAAATGTTGGAATTGATTTTCCAATTTAATAATACAAGTGACAGAGTAAAGGCATTATCAACAATATATTATTAATTTAAAATGAAACTGGGCTCTTCTTCTTCATCTCTGTTTGGGTTAAAACTTAAGGTGCTTTTTCCCCTTACACTTAACAGCCTGTCTATCTTTCTCTAAAAGTTATTAAAGAACTAATGTTTTGATAATGATGATTATGATAATACTATTAATAATAATAATAATAATAATAATAATAATAAGAAGTCTAATTAATACAGCTGCAAACTCCAACTCCACCATTAATCATTTATATATATATATATATACAGCTAGAAAGGTGCTAACGGCAATTAAATAACCAGTATACTTAGAATGCTTTCCTGCTAAGAAAATCATGGGAAAAAAATAAAAAAGAAGTCTGATGTGCATCTGATGTAGGATGTATAATTCAGAAAATAATATTTTTACATAAATTAATAAGATTATCCAACTTTACGTACAGTAGAAATAACGTTTAATGGATTAAGTATACCAAAAACTATATAATAACGTTTCAGTCTTCAATTTTGAAGCTTGAATAGGTTCTATAGGGCTTATTATTTCAAAAAAAATTTGTTATGATTGGTATTTATTTGAATGTCTTAAAAATGTAATTTCAATGTGAAATATGAAGTTTTTAATCAAACATGATAATATAAAATCTTATTAGATAAGAATACCCTTTTAATAGAAATTCTTTTGTGGTCCATTCAACTATTGTTAGGAGTTAAAATCAGGTCAAGTATCATTTAAAATCAAACTTACGCCAACTAAATCATCAATTTACTGACCTTCTCTATATTTGTCAACGGTAAGTTGATATTTTTTTTATTTTACAAACGGGATATTATATTTAAATATAACATTAAGATAAATTCTTGAATAAAAAATGACAATAATAATATTTTATCAAATAAAATTCTGCGGCACAAATAGTTTGTAACATACTGTTAAAATTTGAACTTGTCAAATATATTTAGAATATCTATTTTGCTGGTTTCTTCCATTTTGAAAGATATAGATAAGAATCATACTGAAACACGAGAACATTGTTACTGAGAAAGTTGTCATCCCTCTGACTCCAACATTCTGTACTGATCAGCAACAGATTACTCTGATCTTGTTGCTGTCGATTTTCAAGTGTGAGTTTGTGAGTGATACACTATTTCTTTAAGTTTACTTTCTTAGTTAGTTTAGTCGACTTGAAATTCATGTTGGATTTCAAGTATGAAGAGATATTCGATTCCTTTTTGTAATTCACTTCAAATTAGTGCATAATTTTCGCCCTTGCTTCACAAGTCATTCTTGATTTGTGAAAATTTATTTTGGGTTACTCTCGTCTATTTCTATCCAGTACCGTACTTTTACATACGATTATGAATTATTTCTTAATAGGATTTTCATGAAAATATGATTAAGAAAAACTATTATAAATTGTCTTACAACATAAGAACGAAAAGCAAATGCAGTTATTGCTAATTTGTAAAAGACAGAAGTCAGAGGAAAGAGAGACAGAAAACGCACATGAGTATGGGCCCCGACAACAATGCGGGCCCAATTCACCACATGGCCCAAAGCACAATTACAAATATAATAATAAAGAAAAAAGAGTACAGGAAAATTGTTATTTAAGAAATTGAGCTCATAGAGTCTCGACTTTTTTTTTTTTTTTGAGGAAATCATATAATTATGTTTATTTTCAAATGTTTAATACTTTATTCATTTAGTGATTATTTAAATTTTATTTTTAAAATTTTAATTTTATATTATATGTGTTCATATTTGGAATAATAGCAAAAACTCCTATTTTAAATACCGAAATAAAATTATAATATCAAACTGAAATTTCTGTGCGGTAAAAAATAAGAAGGGGTACATTAAACTGAGACGATATTATATGGAATTCCAATAGTACCCCCGTACGTTGCTGATTTATTATATTCCCGTGATTCTCTTTAAAGCCTCCTACACTCTCACCCCACCACCATTTCTTCTCCATTAACCCCCCCTCCACACACACATACAAAACCCCCCAAAAAATTCCGAATTCTCTCGAAACCATTTTTCATTTGTTGGATACATACATATATATACATATATATATATATGCACGGAGATCTTCCTGAATTTATCTGGTGAATCAATAGTAACATAATAGAGGAGAATCGGTCCTCAAAATTTCAGGTGACGATCCATCTGATGTTTTTTTTTAATATTTTTTTCATATATATTTTGGATGATTCGAGAACAAATCCATATTTCTTCCTAATTATTCCCTTTTTTGCCTGTTTACAATGCGTTGTAGTTAGTTTATTGACGTGGTTCATCTGCTTTGTGAAATGTTTTCGTGCGGTTTTTCACTGTCTTCAGATTCATCGAATTCTTATTCATAATTTTGAATTTCCGATTGCTGATTTTGTCTATTTTTCAGTGTTGGCTTGTTTGATCATCATTTATTGGTGCCGTTGGGCGTTATTTTAATTCGCATTAATTTTGTCTCACTTTATTTGGTTCCAGCTTTGAATCTGCTCAGTATTGGTTCTGATTCTAATCAAATGTTATTTATCCATTCAATTGAATCTGCAGCTCCAAATTCCAAAATCAATTTATCGAATAAAAAAATCAGGAAAATATGATGTCATCGCTGTTATCATCGAATCCAGCAGTAAATTCCGATAGATCATCCACCAGAAGAAAGAAGAAGAAGAAAATCCACAACCAAAGTCAAAATCAAGCCGAAAACCTCGAAAACAATTCTGCTACTCAGTGGAAATGCGACAGCCAGCAGCAAATTTACTCATCCAAACTTCTTCAGGCGCTGCAACAAGTTCGGCTCAGCGGCGGCTCGTCGTCATCAGCCCAGACTTCGGCTCCGAAGCGAGTTAGCGAAGCGGCGTACAGAGTTTTAGCCGCCACAGCCAAAGGCCGGACGAGATGGAGCCGAGCTATACTCACGAACCGGCTCAAGCTGAAGTTCATGAAGAAAAACAATATCGCGAAACGACAGCGTAAGGTGATGACGGTGATCACCACAGGAAACAGCCGGTTGCAGAAGAAATCGAAGGTCAGTGTTTTGCGATTGAAATCCAAGTGTTTGCCTGCCCTTCAGCGTAAAGTGCGGGTTCTGGGTCGCTTAGTTCCCGGTTGCCGGAAACAACCATTGCCGGTGGTTTTGGAGGAGGCGACTGACTATATAGCTGCACTTGAAATGCAGGTATAATTTTGTTTATATATGTATACTTTTTTTTTCCAGATATTATTTCATCAATAGTATCTCAAATGCCAAAAGTGAAATATTCAGTAGAAAGTTCAGCTATTAAATTATTATGAACAATAATATTTCTTCCCAAATTAATAATTTCTGGTTTTCGCCATTGCAGGTACGAGCCATGAGTGCATTAGCCGAGCTACTGTCTACTTCCGGCTCATCTTCTAGCGGCTCCGCAATGGCCTCAAGTAGTGGGCTTAATCAGCTCAGCTCAATTCGGACTCCACCCAGCTAATATATTTTTTCCTCCCGATTATTCGGATATTCTTCGACCTTATGAATATCCTAATGTGAATTATATATTCCTTTTTTCTTTTCCTTTTTAAAAAAATGAGAATTTGTTGTGAGTTTTGTACTTAGACTAATAATATCTTATTTTATGAAATGGAGATAATTAGGAAGAAATAATGTGGGTTAGGTGCAAGGCACCAAGGTCACGATCTTCTTTATTCACGTGGTCTCCACTTTTCAAATTTTGCAACGGGGTCCTCTAGGGATTACTTGGTTTTTAATATTTGCCCCTTATTGTCCATAAAATTATTTAATATTACCCCAATTAATCGTATTATTAAAATATAAAATGGTGCAATCGCAGTTTGTTTATTGGGATTGGTGTATGAATGGTAGGGGCCTTTTAGTTGTGAAGTAGTAGAGTTGAATTTGAATTTTTTTTTAATGCCATACCTTATCATAGTTAGAAAGAGTGGAACATGTGGAGCAGTGAAAATGACACATCTCCATTGATTCTATTGAAACATGCAACTTTCTTTTGGAAATTAAAGTATTGAATATATTATTTTATACATAGTTGTCAATATTATATATAAGGACATTTGTTAGCTTGTGCATTAACTTTAGAACATTAACTTTAATATATATATATATTCTTATATACAATATATATATAAAGAATATATATATGTTGGGAGTTACTTTTACCTTATTCATTTTTGTGAGTATAATTGTAAGGATTCACTAATGTAACAACTAAATACAGACTAAAATAAGTTATTGGTTTAAGAAGTTCATCCACTTAGATAATAACTAAGTAGGTGCTTAAGAAGTGTTCAAAAGAATTATGTTGGTAACATTTTTCAATATTAGTGAATTTGTATATATGTCATACTAAGTGATTGTAAATGTTGACAATGATCAATTTGAGTGATATTTAAAATACCATTCTTATATCAAAACGCCACATAAAATATTTTTTTCGTTTGTGAAAAAATAAAAATGGAGATTCCTCGATTCCCATTCTAATTTTATAAAGAAAATATGTATCACATTACCTTCCAACCCCACACAAAGTTTACCACGCCTAGTGATAACTCCATATGCATTTATTTGCTCTTTTGATTAATTCAGGGGGGTTTATTATACAAGAGTGTAGTTTCCACACATTTTCTAAGTTTTTGTTACACTCAGATGATAACACATTAAAACCTTTTTTTGTTTCCTTTTAATTTTAACAACATTATTTTAAATTTCGTATTTCTATTAATTTTACTCTACCAAGATACATGTATGAGATGGTGGGGCGTTACGGTATGTCTTTGTACGACAAATACTCCCAAAAGAGATTCATTTAATGTGGCCTTCATCACTAGATATGATTTATTTGTTTGGTACAAAAAGTTTTTGAGTTGTGAAATTTAATGATTGAAGAAAGGACCACCAAATGGAAACATGTAATAGTAAAAAGAGGAGGGGCCTAAAAGTCAGACAAATGACAGTGCACACATTTGTACAGAGAGAGAGAGAGAGAGATAGAGGGATGAGAGAGAGAGAGAGAGAGAGAGAGAGAGAGAGAGAGAGAGAGAGGGATGAGAGGGAGAGAGAGGGAGAGAGAGGGAGAGAGGGCGAGGGAGAGGGAGAGGAAGTAGAGATGGGGCATTCAATTGGGCCTCCACAGAGAGAGAGAGAGAGAGAGAGAGGGAGGGATGAGAGAGAGTAGAGATGGGGCATTCAATTTGGCCTCCACACCACTTTCATGTGCACAAACACCACAAAAGCACACCCACCCATGTGCTTCACCCTAGTATTATATTTCCTTACCTTTATCACTTTTAAATACTCTTTTTTCTCTATTAAATTAATCATTTTTAATTATTATTTTATTTTCTTTTTGTCTCTTTGAAGTTTGAATTGATTAGGGTATAACTTATGCCTTAAGGTTGTTTCGGTTTATAATAAATATATATTATGTACATATCAATGATGATAAACGTAACATGATATTATAAATTATAACACCCTGTACGTATAAATACTAATCTTATTTTTAAGTTTAGTTGATCAAAATATCGATTTATAAGTCATTAAGTCACGGTATAAAAAAAATTGTCTTATCTATTAATTATTTATAAATAGTTGATAAAATATTTAGGTCCATCGATATTCCAGACGTGCACAATTTCTCTCTTATTTTCAAGAAGGTATGAAGAGAAAAAAATTTATTTATTCAATGACCAAAATTAAACACGGATATATAATCCGGAGCGCTTTTATCGAAAAATCAGGTGTATTGTTGAGCAGTAACGAAGAATCACCTTTGAAATAATGTTTTGTCTATTTGTATAGTTTATTAATTTGTTCAAAAAGGGACTAATCATGCTTTGCTGTAATGACACTCATGTCTCAACCTTTTTCATACCTTAGCACATGTTGGAACATAATAAACTGTGGCATGAAATAAAGGGCATCCTACTAACCTAATGGCCATCTCTATTTCAATTTTCAATTCTGGATAATATTTTATTATGTCAATATTGTGTAAGCATATAATAATAAGAATAATTATATATTTAGGGGGCGGTCGAAGGGTTGCTTTTGTTGGATTTTTTAAAATTTTATTTTTATATAATAATTGTATTCAATAATTTTTTCGTAAAATTAAAACATACTATTATTTGTTCATCCTCGCTTCTTCAACATTTGTCTACCTTTTTTTGCTCCCTTATTGTATAGTGTGTGTGTGTGTGTTTTTTTTTTTTTTTTTAAAACAAATTTCTTAATCCCTCCCAAAGTGATACACTCTCGAGAGCCGTATATTCTTCATGCTGATCGACGATGATTACAATATCGGACAGCTCTGTCATGTATTTAATCCCGCCCAGATATGTTTGTAAGCGAGATAATTGTCTTTTCACTACAGCCGCATCTCTTTTCGGAAGACGGTTGAGTCTTCCCGATTTTTTTTCCATTCTCAAGTCCCTGAACTTATGAAGTCTCGTTTCGGTAGTGGACCAATTGGTTAACATCCCGCCGAGCCATTTTTTATGAACACAATGACACTGGCCTTTATTGCAGCCCATGCTAATGAATCAGCTGCTTTACTTTTGGTACCAACAATCAAGAATTGTTTTCCTCCACTTGCTGCATCAAAAACCAAATTGCAGGCTTCGGATAAAAAACGAGCGGTTTTAGTAAAATTTGTAATATGAATATCTATAAAAAGGATTAATTATAGAATAAAATACAAAATGTATTGCAAGAAATAATTTGAATAAACAAATTACTCTGCTAAAACGACATATACTTTAGGATGTGGGCATGAAAAAATATTGAGAGTCACTAATGTTTTCACTAGTAATTAATAAAATATTCTCAATTAATTTTTTGTCAACTATTAAATTATTGATTCGGTTTAATGTTAATGCTAAACACCTAGAACAAGAACACGGTATGAATAATGTCACACCTAATATGAGAAATACAATATTCTTTTGATTATTTAATACATATCTATGTATGTTTTGAAGCATTTATCAAAACTACATATATACCTAATGTATATATGTAATTTAAAAATAAATAAATATAAATTGAAGGTATATATATATATATATATAATTTGTTGATTATAAAAATTGAGTGAATTTCTGATTAAATTTCATATGATTAAATTCCCATGGGGCCAACTCCACTTAAGATTTGTACTAAAAAAACTTGTTGATCACAAAAGTTAAGATAGACATAATCACTAAACCTGTCTTTAATCTCCCACTTGACATGATACTAGCCTAATCATCACATCCAATTGACCATATAATTATTTTATTACCTAAGTGGAAACCCTAAATAGTGGTTTTGATCAATCAAAAAGTACCAAGGCACATGGGGCAGTCCCAAAACTGGGTCCCACCATCCATAAATAATTGGGTGAAATTTAAGTTTGACAGTTTCAAAAAATAAAATAAAATAAAATTTAAATAAATAAAAAAGATTAAAATCCATTAAGCAGAAATGCATCACAAAAGGGGGTGTGGGCTCCACCCTCCTTTAATTTTAGAGTGGCAACCATGTGCTATAATACACACAAAGAAAAAATAAATAAATTATATTACCATAGTGGTTGGAAATATTTGGCCCTATGCAACTATCATCTTATTTTCATCAAAATATATTATGTTTAATATTTATTCATTTTATTTGTAATACTTTTGTAATATTAATGAGTGTCTAAGTCATATATATATGATATTTAATATATTTTATCAAATGTAATATTTACAAGACTATAGCTATTAAGTTGCATATTACAATTTTCTGGGTTTTTTTTTCACCTTTTGGGGTGTGGGTGGGGTTGAGGGGGGGGGGGGGGGGAATCTTGAGAAGTACACTATAGTTTAGTAAGTATGGTTTGTTATTATGACATGATCAAAGTAGAAAAACATCATTTGATTGCTTTTCTTGATTATTAACTATATGGGATTTGGATAGAGCACCAAAGTTCATGAGATAACTTATTTATGTGGTTAGCAACATGGATCCTACACTTATCATGTTGTCCCAAATAACTGCAACATGGGTTAGCCCTGAAATCAGTGTCACACCCCCCCCCCCACCCAACCACCACCCCACACACCCCACTTCTACATATACAATAATATATAAAATTTAAAAGATTTTGAGACTTTTTAGTATTTAAGTGCATAAATGTAATTGCGCTTCACTATAAAATATTTTTTAAAAATGTGATTAATACTATAAAAAATATAAAATTGAGAATTAAATTATGTTCAACATTTCACATTATATTTTGAGAGTCTCTGTTTTATTGCAAAAACGTATCATATATATATATATATAATTTTAAAGGATAATATTGGGGGGAGTGGGGGGGGGGAATGCAATCTTAGTTACTAAGTCATGGGTTAATTAACAGTCCTTTTTAATAGCCCACTACATAGAGAATACAATTAAAATTTATAAATAAAACGCCCAAATAAAATAAATGGACTATCAAGCCCGTTAAAATTCAGTCCAGCAATAGCCCGATAAATCGGCCCATCAAAGCCTAGGCCCAAACTCTAGCCACAGACCAAAACAGCCCAGTGCCGAAGACAAGATGCGGCAAACCCAAGTTAGTGGCCCTCTCAAAATCCGAAAATGGCGGTCCATCAATATGTCCTGAAAAAAAATATATATATATATAAAATATAAAATAATAATAATAAATAAAATACTTGTTAAAATTTTATAGGGGTGTAGTCGAGTCGAGTTGAGTTGAGTTGACTTACAAACAACTCAAAATAAACTTGAATAAAAGGCGAACTTGATTTAAGGTTTATTCAAGCTTGTGCTGTATAATAATGAACTCAATAAAAGTTGTTAGAACATTTTAATAGGTTCGGAAGATTTATTCAACCTAAAGTATTATTAAGGTATTTACCTATTTACATATATTTATGTATATAAAATCGAGATAATTTATCAAATTTACAATAAAAACGAGATTCAGCTAAGACTAAAAAGTTCATTTTTTCAATCTTGATAATATATTTGACTTAACTCGATTCGACTCCATTACACTGACCTATGATAAACATTTTTGCGAACTAAATTTATTTTCTTTTTTATTGTTGTATTTCTATTGCATTATAATGTATAAATTCCATTACACTTGGAAGAAGCACCATCCTATCCCCATACTAAAAAATGTCATATTCCAACCCTAAAAATTTCTTGAAAATATGATGTTTTGCCCTCACAAAACTTCATAATTCTAACATAAAACCATATTTCTTGTGTCTATTTTACGAGCGGTAACATCACATACTATTCTAAATCAAAGAAATCAAGTTTTTATAAACTATTTCACATTCAATTTTTACAAATTCTTTTAGGAGGGTACATCATAGTTTTTCGAAAAAAATAAAATTCTCAAAATTTTCGTAATTTAACTTTTAGACACATTTCTTGTTTCTATTTTACTAGTGGTAACATTAATAAGTTAAAATAATAAAGATTTTATAAATTATTTTGCAGACTTCATTTTTGACAAATTTTTCTATGGGGTTACATCACAATTATTTGATAATTTCTAAAATTTCAAATATTAATTTACATACATATTTCTCGTGATTAATTTTACTAGGAATTACATCACAGATTATTTAAAATCAAAGAGATCTAAGTATAATTTTGGAGAAAAATAACATTAATTCTTAAATACTTATATTTTAATTATCCATAATCTATTGTGGAAGTACTTTCATGGGCCCAACTAAATGACATAAGTGAAGCCCACTATGTTAATTTGGAAGCCCACCAAAATAAGCCCACCAATGAAATGCAGCCTACTTTAAATAGATATTAATTTTCTAAAAAAAAAAAAAAAAAAAGAACAGAACCTCTGACTGGTTCTTCTTGTTCTTGTTCTTCTTCAACCTTCTGCAAACTCAGAAGCTCTGGCTTATTCTTAGCCACACCAACTAAATGCAAATTCTTAATTATTTTATTTAATATTTGTGAATTTAATTTTATGAACATATTAATACGTGATCATAATTTTGAATGTCGAAGATAGGGAGAAGTGTGTGGAAATAGCTTAAGACAAAGTATTTTTTGGATTTAAAAAAAAAAGAAAAAAGAAAAAAAGAGACATAAATTAATTATGAAAATAATATATATTATTACAGAGTGAAATACACACATAACAAGGCAGATTTTGTCGAGACCTGCTTTTTGTCTTCTTTTGTATTTGACGCGTAAACCCTTTCAAAAATCAAATATTTTATATTTAGGACAAAAACAGCTGTTGACTTTGACCTTTTTATCATGTGATGACACAATTGAGTAATTTTTATTTTATTATTTCTTTTTATATTTTATAAAGAGAAAAAAGGTTGAATAGTTTTGAGGGATAATGGCCGCAATCAACGGTCGAGTGTTCAAACTTCTAGAGGGCTTAAGGTCAACCTCTCACTATTTTAATTTATTTTTCCTTTTAATATTTTTTTATTTTATAATCTTATTCATTACTTCACCATTTAATCATTTAAATCTTGAAATGCTCATTGAGATTTATATTTTTTAAATCTCTATAATTGATGTACGTTAGAAGTACATTCTCGTATTTTATGTGTAGTTTTAAAATACATGTTCATACATATGAAAAATCAAAACCACCATTAATAAACACGCTATTTTTTACGAATCTTGTTTGCATCGATCGATATTAATGAAATAAAATAATAGAAAGTTGAAGGTTGCAATTAGAGGGCATGAGGGGTAATAAAAATATTAAATGTGAGACTAGATTTGCATGGAATGTCCATTTAAAATGTTATTTAGAGAAAGTGATGGGAAATAGTCTATAAAATGTATAATATTGATTTTATGGATATTTGGTGTACCAAAAGTCAACCCAAGTTTTGTCAGTCTTTGGCATATCATTTTGATCGAGAAAAAGTATTTATTCCTCTGCATTATTCCTTACTATTTCAGAGAAATATTACTTTCATTGAAGTAATAAAATGACATTTATTTATTTTTATTTTTTTTAACATGGAAGAAACTCAATTATCAAAGAAAGTCCAATAATATTTCATTTTTTAGTTTATTAGGTAAAAATCGAATCAATTTTATCCGTTTAATACTCTGTTCGTTCTAACAATATAAAAAAAAAACTCTTGTTGCAAAAATAGTTTTTGTTCTAATAGAAATTGTGATGAAAGTTGGTCCAATTTTTTTAATTGAAGTATAAAGTTGATTTTTTTTATTTTTTAAACAATTTATAAATAATTGAATAATATAAAACAATGAGAACTTATGATGCAGCGTTGGTTCATGACCTTCTTCCGGATTGATCGAGACTTGGGAATCGTAATCTTTTTAAGTTGTACCATATAAGTGGTGGGTGTGTATTTTATTTATATGCCGTTTTACTTTTCTTGAAAAAAATAAGATGCATTCTACTTTCAATTTAAAAATATTTAAATATGTTATATGGAAGAATTTAAAATGGAGCTAAAATGAGGTTTAATGTGGTAGAGGTGTTTACATTTGCTTAGTTTTGGGAGTGAAGAATCATTGAAGTTATGGTTTGGTAAGTGAGTTAGGTTGACTATGGAAGTGAGTTGTAACCAAATATCTGTTGAGGAACGACGTTCTATCCAACTCAAGTCACCCCTTTAAACTTATTTTATCATCTCAGACTCTTTTATTATTATTATTATTATTATTATTTGTTCTGTTGCATGCTCGTTCGAATTTTTCTATTTTTATAAAATGAATGTAATCTCATATACTCAGAAGCACGAAAATTCTTGCTTCAAAGTTTTCTTAATATTTTTGTTGGGGTGGGAGATTTGATGTATAGTTGTTGAGTGTGTCGGTATATATATATATATATATATATATATAACTACTCCACATATTGATTATTCTATAAAAAAAGTCATATGTAAGGGATGATGAAGTGCAATCCACAAACAGAATCACTAATTAACCAAAATCACATGAGAAAAGAATATAACACACACACACACACACACATATATATATATATGTGTGTGTGTGTTATATATTAATGATAATTAAATTGATTCTTTTTTTCTTTTTTTTTTTGCATTTAATGGATATAGGATCTATCTTTTGCTAACTCGTTGTGTCGATGTTGTCTATAAGTGTATTTTTTGCGTTAATAGACAACATATTTTAACTGAATTATTGTAAAAATAAGAAAATACAACATACTCATAAAAATATTAAAGTGTATGATGTGTTGTTTATTAGCCAAAATTTTGTCGTGTGTAAATATATTCAATATATAATTATATCTAGTCGATGAATATTGTGCAATATATATTGCTTGGAAAATAAAGTTCCTCTTTAAAAAAAAAAATCCCTTTTATTTTCACACTATACATAGAATGGTGGTGAGTTATTTTAGTCCTTAGATTACTATAAATTATGTTGCCTCTATTTTGCACTTTAGGTTGCAAAATTAGACTAGTGAAAATTATAGGCTCCTTTACTTTTGGGTGTGCCTATTCAAAGCAACTTTTTTTTTTCATTTAATTTAAAAAAGTGTGTGTGTGTGTTGTTTTTTTTTTATTTCATTCAAATTTTTTATTTTCTATTAATTTTTTGGTGAATAATGAATATTATATTGCCGCATCAAATCTAACTGATCAGAATATAAATGATATTTCTTGATATTTTTCAAATTGAAGATTATAATATGCAAAAATATATACCCTAACTCTGTCTCAAAAAAGACATATTTTTTAAAAAATATCCCAAAGAAAAAAGTCATGTTTCAAAGGTTAATGTCTGGTTTTATTAATTAAAGTAAAATTTTGGATTTTATTATTGTAAAAATAAATTTATATGAGTGAATAAGTAAAATCAACAAATAAAAAAAATCGTACAAGTATGAATTTAGACGACTATCTTATTTAGAGGGAGGGAGTATATATTAGTATTAGGACAAAACACTATTAATTATCCAATAAAAAGATTCTAAAAATAATTAATTAAAAAATATTAGGAGAAATATAAGAGTTGGTACATAGAGATAGATTGAGCCATGTGAGAGTTATTATCATCATGTGTATGGTCTTTTTTCTTACACAAATATTAGCCATACAAAGAAGATCAAAAGGACCACTCTACTCTATAGCCCTAAACCTATAAATCCTCCCTATGTAATTATAATTTTTAATAATATATGCATGGAATGAAATAAATAGAAATATTTATGTTACCTATTATTATTATATATATGAATGGAATTGAATTAATATTTTCTAGAACTAGAATCTCATAATGTCAGAGGGAATAATTTTCAAATTATTTTTGACAATATTGCTCAATGATTGTTCTCATATATAAATTTATATCATATTTATATAGATTTGGACTTGGTCGTAAATCTTTTATTCTAGGTACGTAAAGTAACCAAGATATGTATATATATATATATATATATATATAAAAAGAGTTCGGATTTTTATTGGTTCAATACATTTTTCTTGATTTTTTAGTAAAAAATTAGTTGTTATTCACCCAAGATTTTCAGCCTCCCAAATTACAAACTTTTCTAAAATATTTCTCCAATTTATTAACATCTTATTATTATTATTATTATTATTATTATTATTATTATTAGATTACTTGAAAATTGGGTAAATAAAAAGTGAAAGATTACCAAAACAGTTTGCAGAAATTTAAAACATCCAAAGCATATGCATGCTACACTCATATGAACAAATAAATGTATAAGGTATAGTTTGTCATTCTAACAAGTGACAAATATATTTCGAATTGCAAAACTTTTGTGCATCGGGGTGCGCCGTACAACTTAATTTTTAGTATTATATATTTAATTAAAAAGTATCATTGAATTATTTAAAAGGTATTACTAATTATTTGTTACCTTAAAAAATTTAGTAATATTTTTTAAGTAAATAAGTAATACTTTTAGTTAAAAAAATAATATTGTAGATCGAGTGCATTGCATAAAAACTCATTTGAGTTAAATTTAATAAAAATATTATATTGTGTACATATTTTTGTGTGTGTATATATAAACTCTATAATTTTTTAATTTTTATTTTTTATATCGAAAGGACTCTAGGGAAGATAAATAATTAAAATATTTAAAAAGTAATTGTTTAAGCGTAAGTAGGCATGTTTTGCGTAAAACATAGGTAATTTTCTGCTATAATTGAGTAAATACATTTTTGTCCTTATGGAATAACACTAACTTCAATAGCAAGTCAAACAAAACTCATGTTTTCAATTTTCATAAATAAAAAAAGCTACAAATTTATTAATTGATTAATTCAAATTGGGTTGTTAATAATTTATTATCGAAGTCTATCTTGATCTGATGCGCATCTTACGATTTATTTGTTTTATATTAATGAACAACTAATTACAAAATCGTCTAAAATAAAACATCGTTTAAGAAAATTCATGACTAGCTTATGCAAGTTTTGTAATTTCGTGTTACTGAAAAGTCGATTGTAGAACCACCCAATATAAAACATCATCCAAAATACATGACATAAATATCATATTTAACTTGTTTGAATGTTTCAATACCTTTATAAAATAATTTAAAATGACTAAATCTTTAATATTATAATTTAAAATTAATTTATTTGAAATTAATTTTTTATTTTAAAATCCCTCCATTTAAATTTAATCTGAACCTTTTGAATGAGATATTTCAAGAAGATAATCAATCAACATTAATAATTAACCATTTGCTTGTCATAGTTTCTTTCAATATATATATATATTTATATATTGATATTATTTACTTCTGGATATTACCACGAAACTTCCAACGTAGTTTACCATGATCCCGACAAAGACCTTGTGTCTAAATATCTCTCTACAAGAAATTAAAAACATGAAAATAGATAAATAAATAAATAATATATATATATATATATATATTAAATCCATATATTTTTTGGTCAAAATGAAGAAATATAAATAAATGACATTTTATTTTATGTTGACATTCTAGATGGATGTCAACCCCGAAAGTGATTAATAGAAATAGTGACACATTATCTACCATCACTTTTTTTCTCTTTAATAAACCCACCACCATTAATATGTTATCATCTTCATAATTTCCACATAATTCCCTTTTTAGGCTATTTCATAATATTTAAAATAAATAATAATTATACACACACTAATATGTCGTATAAATGCTCGTATTTTTGTAATATTTATGGACAACATTTATTTTAGGGTATTTACAGATATATACTTTTTAATTTCACTAGTTTAAAATTGATATTTTATCGCGCCTGATATATATAATTTGAATTAACTCATAAGAATGAACAAAAATATCATTGTCTATTTCTATGTTGTCGAGATAAATCTTCTTTTTTCTTTTTTAATATTTGGTGTTTCGTTGTTTTTTATAAATATCTAACAATCTTTCAATTTGATCATTCTTTAAGTACTGAAAATTAATAATTTATCTATGTTAGATTTTTTTTTTATTTAAGATTTTCTTCTACAATTTTTTCTGAGTGCACCTAATTTATAAATATTATCGATTTCAACCTGTATTAGAATTTCGATTAAAATATATTTTATTGGAACGTTACAAATTTATAAAATCTCGAATAAAAAGTATATCACGTAACTCATCAGCTAGTGGATCAAATCAATCTATCACAGTATTTAGAATGAAAATCGATTAAACGAGCAATTTCATGGGAATTTTAAAAATCATGAATGGATAAATACATAATCCAAAAGGTAAAAGCTTTTAATTAAATTAATATGGATAAAACAGAAATAAAAGCGTGTAATTGAAGAAAAAATTAAATAATTAGCGAAACCGCGTTAGAATCGCATGTGACTATGTCCCCTAGATTTTGTTAATAAAAAAGAGCAATTTTTTAATCACTAGATCTGACACACGCAGCACGCATTAAAAGGTTGTACACTAATCCCTACACAGTTGTACCTTCCTCCGACATAAATTGCTGGTGGTGGCTGAGGAGACCTCGGCCGTGTATCATGGCTGTATATAAGCTGCTTTCATTATTTTTAGGATATAGTAATATTATAAAATAATATTTTATTCAATTTATTCTTATTTTAAAATCATTCGACGGTTTGCAATTGCTTATTTTTCAAAATTTGTTAAAATACAAATTATAAAAATTTATTAAATCGAAAATAAGTAGTGCTAGATAAATAATTATTTTATGGGTATTTCTAAAACCACCACTAAATTTGTTTTGTTCACCACATTAATTTTACTTATAAAATTATATATAATATAAATGACATAAATACCCTTATTTAAAAATTAAAAACATACAGAAATTTTAATTTTTAATAGTTAAATAAATATTTATTTCATCCACACATAAAAATCCTATTTTTTTATTAAAAATTAAAATTTGTGTAAGTTTTTAATTTTTAAATAAGGATATTTATGTCATTTATATTATATCTAATTTTTTTAGTAGAATTAATGTGGTGTGTAAAGCAAATTTAGTGGTGGCTTTAGAAATATTCTTATTTTATATCACTTATTCAAAAAAAAACGATGCGAACCATATTTAATTTCTTTTAAAAATAAGAATTATATTTATACATAACGTGGGGCGAATCATCCCTCGGCCTTTCTCCCCCCGAATGTTTTACATCAACTAAATTATGGTGCAATTTTTATAAAGTATTAATTTTTATTTATTTGTATATTTGTTTTAACACTTTTTTCCGTAATACTAATATACACAAAAAAGTTTAATAATTAATTTAAATTTTAAAAAAACCATTATTTTATATAATATATAGTAAATATATATATATATATTTTTTTTTTTAAGACGAAAGGGTACAACGTAGATGTAAGATGCATGCAGATGCTAGCATGAACAATTATTTGTTTTCGAATGATTTCAAAATCTTTAGAGCTCAGGAAAATATCCACTGTTCAATTATTTATTCTGGTTTCTTTTGCAATTATAACATTTGGAAACATAGGGGTTTCCATCATTACAAGCAGCAGCTGCTGCTGTAAGTGTTGTACCAACGGACCCAGGGCAAACTTGTAATTTTGTAGCAATTCCAAGTATATAAATTCGATTTTTTTCCGATTTTAATTTATTGAATCTGTGATTTTCTGAAACAATAAATTTATATTTATACAATTTTGTTAATTTAACTTATTTAATTATATATAATTTTTTTGTGAAAAAAATAATATTTTACTTATAAAATGAGGTTTTGATTTTGATCTTTTGTTTTTATTTTTTGTAGATTAGACGAAGAAACAACTTCATAAATGAAGGGATATTATGGTGTCGCCTTACATCATCGAGAACCAGAGGAAGGGACTTGCTCGATCTAGGTTTTTGTTCGCGAATGCAATCACTAAGGAGCGAGCTATTAAAATATAGTAAGCACAATAACTTATATAACTTAAATTGATTTAAAATGTAAAAATTAATATTTTTAGACTACTTTATTATTATATACTGTAAGATTATTTATTACTCGTCTCCCTCCCATCTAATTTTGGAAATTAACTTAGGAAAAAATTGGTGTTGACCATTTGTTAATCAATTTTAAGTTGATGTTTTATTGAAGATAATTGGAAATAAGTGGAAAAATTGAAGTCTATGTTTCGAATAGATAATTTTAAAGTATTTACTTTCTCAAATTCAATTTCGTATGAATGAGAAATTAATGATAAAAATTGGCAATTGAAACATTAAAATAATGAAGAGAAAAGATGTGAGTATGCGCGACCGGGTGTGTGCTTGTGCTAATGGGTATAATAAACCAAATGGGTTTGACCCGAGGCCAAAGGTGCAATTCGCACCACTTCGGCCCAAAAAGATCCATATTTGCGAATGAACATAATATCTCTTGACATATTATAAATAGATCTCAAACTAATCATTCGAATAAACTACACTACAATTGCCTACAAAACATTCTAGTTTTTATGTATTATTTCTCGTTTAGAAACAATTTTGAGTATCGAGTAATTTGCAGATAACTTTTGAAATTGTTGTGATGCGATTCTTTAGTTCTTAGACGTTGTAACTTAGGGACAATTATCAAAGACCGTGAGCACAGTGTACGGACAATCTCGTCACAAAAAAAGAGTTAAACTCTTATTTCAATTAAATAGTTACAATCTTTCAAATACACCTACATCAAATTCAAACACTAATGTTTATAGTATCTTTAAGAACTAGCTTTTCTTTTAGTATATGTTAAATGCATTTACAATATTGGTGGCCAACAAAACTCTCAAAGCCTATTATCTTGGAATAAATATGGTACATTATCACCTCGTTTGAGCTATGTTCGATAAATTAATACGGCACAAGCTTAATATATATTAGGTCTAATAAAATATATTCTCTCATTGTTTTTGTTTTTAAAAATGAAATAAAAAAAATATTATGAAGCTAAAATTTTGTTCGGCCTAACAATAATTCATCCAGCTCGATGCATTATATTGATAATCAAACAATTTCAAACATAGAAATTAAATCGTATTTAACATAAAAATTTATTTGAGTGCAATTTTTTTTTTTTGGGCACATCAAATTAAATAAGTTGAATAAATATTGTGGCCACCCCAAGAAGCTCTGGAGGGGGCGACATGGAAACCCCTCAGCTGTAGGGTTACTGCCCAGGTGACGGCCCCTACCCTATTGAATTATTATAAGGATTTTAGCCATTAATTCATTTATTCAATTATAAAAATAGAAAAAGCATATTTCATAGAAATCTTGCTGTGTTATACAATAATTTAATTTCTTAATCGGTGTTTGGAAAGGACAATAGCATATTATATATATGTATATTTATATTTATATAATATGATAAAAAATGAAATAAAATTGGGATAATTCAGGATATAGCAGAAAATGGTTGATGGCGAAAGAGGAAAAATAAAAAGGGTAGATCCATTTTGCATTGGGTAAAAGAGTAAAAGAAAAAGAGCAATTTGAGTTAGTGATGATGAAATGGGTCAGCATATTGAGTCCATATCTGGACCACACGAGTTAATTTCTTACTTCACACGCTTCTCCAACATGCACTAATCTCTCTCTCTCTCTCTCTCTCTCTCTCTCTCTCTCTCTCTCTCTCTCTCTCTCTCTCTCTCATATGTATAATATGTATTATATATATATATATATATATATATGATGTAGCATTTTGCATCGGTTCTTCTTCCCCTTCAAGAATTTCTTTCTCGGAAGTGTTCTCTTCTGTACTCGATCTGAATACTTATAAAAATGATATTGAAAGAGGCCTCAGTGCGGAGACTTCAACAATTAAGTTAAATTCAATTTTATTTCGTAAAAATATGCTATAACTTTATAAGAGAAAAGATAAAGTCGAGTAGACTTCAACAATCAAGTCAAATTCAATTTCATTTCATAAAGATATGCTATAACTTTATAAGAGAAAAGATAAAGTCGAATTTCTCTATTTACCTTTACTTATGAGAAATGAATTATATATATATGGACCTTCCAATGTAGATCGGCACGTTAACAATTAGTTTTCTATTACTTAATAAAATTCTTAAACAAAGTAACCAATTTTATCGGCATCAATATATCTACTAATTCGATTTCTTCCCCCCTCCCCCTTTGTGGCTGAATCCATTTTAGAAAATGCAAGCGCGCGAACACACATATAGATGATCTTTTGTGAGCACTCTTCAATAAATAGAATTCGGTTAAAGATATCTATCGCTGCCACGTACACATATACTCGTAAAGAATGTGTGGGTTAACATTATATTTAACATTTAAATTGACAATTAAAGTAATTTTCATGATTTATATAATTGGGGTTAATTATATTTAAATCTTGATAAAGGAAAGAACATGATACATCATTTGATTGTTACAACTACCAAATTTGGGGACCCTTTCTAGTGAATAATAGAATCTATATCTTCACCACAAAATCTATTATAGTTTCCATAGTATTATCACAATAATTATTCTTAATCATGGTGTATATCATGCAACTAATATAATTTTAAAAGGTGAGGGGCCTATGCCCCCTTCCCATTTATGCTTGTAAAAAGTAAGTCCCTACCTTTAGGAAACATCACCAAAAATGATTGAGAAATATAAAATTCTACTCCGAATATTATCTTTCAAATCAAATTGCGCGTAATCTGATTGCAATAATTGTAATTTTTAATACTTTTTATTTTTTAATTAAAAACCAATTATGGTTTGTATTTTTCATTTTACGTTCGATATTTTGAAATCTTGAAATTCATTGCTCAAGGGTACTCCATATATAGTAATTCTTTTAGTTCTTAAGTCCAAATCTAGATTAAACTTCAAGCCAAAAAAATATGAATTGATCACATCAACTTAATTGGTGAGGCATTAAATGAAGTGTACCACCAGATTAATTACAAATTAATTTAGAAAAAAAAAAAAAAGGTGACATGATTTATTGAGCAAAGTTAGAAATTAAATGAAAAATAATAAAAGAAAACAAATTAGTCATGCTAAAAGGTAAAAGAGAAGAAACAAATTCCCATGATGTGATCCAACTCCACACAAGATTCTTTACATTTTACTTTATTTTATTTTATTTCAGACATATGGCATCATGTAGATAATATATCTTGACATATTATCGTCTGTAAATTAAAATGGTGAGATATTCGAGGTGAAGGAATAAATTCTGATCGAAATTTTTATGTTTAATTTAAAATTAGAAAAGAGTTATCTATAGAGATTTATGTCTGATATTCAGTTGCTTATTCATCATTAATCGAACAATAATAATACAAAAAAATTCTATATATACGATTCTAATCATTATTTTATTTTTATTTCGTTGTTATTATCTCATGTGCATCTTTCTTGTAGTGTGGGTCTTTTCTAATGCTCTTCAATTTTATTTATTCTCTTATATTGTTCTTCCTTTTGTTCCCTTCTAATTCAATTCATGTGAAACCTAAACCTTGTTCCCACTTAAACCGGTTACCGGTCAGCCGATTTTGGTATGAAAGCGTATACAAATCTTTGCAGACCAGTTTAGGAGTCGGTCCTAGGGCATTTAATGCCAACAGGCAACAGCCCCCCATCTATATTTCCGTACCAACTGTCCACCGGCATTTCCCAGTCAACTCTCCTCATTGCCCCTAACGTGTGGGATTTCGTTTCTAATGAAGGCCAAAAATAGCAAACTTAGAACATATTTAAATATTTGAAGATCTAATTAAGTTATTTTAGGGAACAAGAATTCAAGATTCACTTGGTGGAGCAAACCATAAATCTTATGCAAGTCAAAATAACATCTACATATATTTATACTTTATGTGTCGTAAAGTGATCGAGCAGTAAATTTTTATTCTTGTTAATTTAAAATATATGAGCAGTTGACGTGTTGAGATATGGTCATCAAAGTAGGTTAATATTTTCCATCAAAATGAAACTATAAGTCGAACACAAAAAATGTATAATGTTTGATTGCACTTTGTTTTTAATCAATGCGTCTTCTAACATAAAAGAACGCACGATTCTCTCCAAAGATAAATTATATACTAATTGTTAACGTGACACATATGATATATGCGATACTTATTAAAAAAAATTAAATAATTATTTTTTTATAAAAATCTTTTTCAATTATACCATATGTCTTACTTCATACAAAGTGTCATAATGTAGACTCGATCTTGGTTTTGTTCAAGAAGTATGTAGATAAATAAGATTTGACTAGTTTAGAAACTCCCATAATGTATTATTAATATATCTCGTATTTTATTTATAAATATAAATCATTTATAGATGGAGGGATAATTATATAAATAGAAATGGTATAACTTTTTTTGGAATTTTGTTGAAAGTCCACTGTTAATTGTAATATAATAACCACTAATAATAAAGAGAAAAGAAAAGGGATAAGATAAATATTCATAAAAAAATAAAAATAAAATTGGTAAAGAATATGTAAACAAAAGAAAGTACGCGGGGCCAAGCTGTAGCCCAAAACCCACCCCAGAAAAAGAGAGATTGAGAACAACAAAAGCAGAAGCAGCCTCTCTTCTTTCACACTTCAAATCTCCCTAAAACCAAACACTCTCTCTCTCTCTCTCTCTCTCTCTCTGCACCATCCAATGAAGAATCTATGCTTGTAATAAAAATCCATGGAGGAGAAGAGAAAAGAGGCGACAACAAGTGAGGATTCGCTCATAAACCCACCATTTTCTTATAACCAGATTATGGTTCCAGAAAGCAGCTTTTCCATGGCGGGTAGCAGCATATTTGACATATCATGTGGAGAATTAGCTGATCGTGATCAAAAGAGCTCCTTCGGATTCGTTGATTTTAACTGCCCTTCTTCTGCATTCGACGATTTCCTGCAAAATTTGATCACCGACAGCTTAATTCCGGCGGAGTCACAGCTGCAGCGGCCGCCATCGGCCGTGCCGGAATATTCCGAGGTGGTCAACACCCCGGTGACCCCGAACTCTTCTTCTATCTCTTCGTCTTCAACTGAGGCAGCTCCGAATGATGATCAGAAAAAGATTGACGAGGAAGACCAAGAAGAAAATCAAGACAAGACTAAGAAACAGTAAGCTTCTTCTTCTTCTTCTCTCTCTCTCTCTCTCTCTCTCAGAGGCATATATAATACATCTCATCTCTGGGGGGAAATGGGTTTTCTCTGTTATGCATGATCTGATTAATATTGAAAAATAAATAAAAAATTCCGGCGGATTTGATGCAATAATTTTGTTTTGTTTTGCATTTTTCCGATCTTGTTAAAAAGGTGGTCTTTTTCTATTATTATTTTAATTTTCATGGCTTTTAGGTTGAAACCCAAAAAGAAGAATCAGAAAAGGCAAAGAGAACCCAGATTTGCTTTCATGACAAAGAGTGAGATTGATCACTTGGATGATGGTTTTAGATGGAGAAAGTACGGCCAAAAAGCTGTGAAAAACAGCCCTTTTCCGAGGTATATTTTCACACACTACACACACTCACTTTTTTCTTTAATTTATACAATTTATAAATACCATATCCTTTTTTTTTTTTCTGAATAAAGGGGTGGTGCTGGAAAAAAGTGACGATCTCAGATAATTAACTGCTGCAACTAAATTAAATTTATTCAAAGTTAATCCATTTTTTTATTATTTATGTATACTTATATATTGTAGGAGCTACTATCGTTGCACTAGCACAGCATGTGGTGTGAAAAAGAGAGTAGAAAGATCCTGTGAGGATCCATCCATTGTTGTCACAACTTATGAAGGTACACACACGCATCCATGTCCCATCACACCACGTGGCAGCTTCGGCATCCTGCCAGAAGCAGGAGGCGGCACCACCGCCAGAGTCGGGGGTGGGGCTTCGTCCCTTTTTGCCATGCCTCAAATGCTTCACTACCAGCAGCAAACACAACAACAGGCAATCCAACAGACAACACCCTATTTTCAAGAATTCAGACAGCCAGCAATGAGTTTTAACAACAGTACAACTGGTAACAATCCTAGGTTTTCTGCTCCATTTCAAGGAAGAGATCATGGTCTTCTTCAAGATATGTTGCCTTCCAAGATGTTAAATGAGCCCAAAGAGGAGTAGAAATTAAGGGTTTTCGCCGACGGTTTGATTAGGGTTCCAAATTCAACAATGGCGAAAGATCAATATGTTTTGATATTAATTTTGTTATGTTTACTAACTAAATTTTGAAGTCTTTTTTTGTGGGGTTTTCTTTATAAATGAATCCCACTTCATAGATAGTTAGACTGGCTCTATTTATTATGTAAAATTCACTAGTTTTGGTTAATTAATTAGTTGATATATTGGAGGCTGGGGAGTAGTTTTTTTAATCTAAGTTCTTTTGTTGTTTCTTGTACTTAAAAACAGTTTTATGATGTAGTAATAGTGATACAAATTATCTTTAACTTGACATTCATTGACTGCATGCAGGGCATTATTGTCATTTCGTGTATGAATTGCAAAGAAATTAGGGTTAGGGTTTGTGGATTGGGGATGTTATTGATCATAAGAATAAGCATAGGGACTTGATGTTAAGAATTCTTGGAAATGAAGTAACTCTGAAATAAATGAAGTGGGATTTTTGGAATGTGAAATGATCATGTGAAAGTCCTTTGCAATCTGTTTAGAATTTTTGTGCAGATGCAAAAATGTGCAAGGAAGACTCATTAATTGATTACTATTTGGTTATGGTTCATTCAATGTGTGAAAATGTCAATATTGTAAATGGGATATTTTATTTTACGTCTATTAGTTTTGGCTCCATTCAATATATAATCTCTAATTAATTTTCTATTTTTGTCATATTTTAAAATAACTACCGAAATTTACTGACGTCGCACCATTAATTTCAGTTACCATGCGGTAGGCAACCCCACCACTATGTCGGAAATTTTGAGCAAATTTTTTAATTCTGATGAAATTTGACATAAATTAGATCAAATAAAAAATTAGAGATTATTTTAAAAAAAAAAAAATAATAATAATAATAATAATAATAATAAAAACATGTAAAATTATAGGTTATATACTTAACATGATCAAAATTAATGGATATAAATAGTAATTTTTCATATATATACATATATATATTTGGTTGATAATAACCCCATTTTATTAACTTGTGCATCTAGGAAAAAGATATCCCCTTTGATAGCTATAGCTTCAATTAATTACCACTACTTTCTATGTATACAACAAACTTGGGGGGTCCTCTGTACTTTAAAGCTAATAAACCCTTCTTAATTTATACCATCATATTTGGTATTCTACAACACACATCTCTGGTGTACCAAGCCCATGTGGGTGGTATATGCTTCCTAATTATTGTATTTTATTTATTTCATAAGATGTAGCATGTACGTATAATGCGAACATTTTATCGTTTATTCTTATATTATGGATAAAAATTTGAAAAAATTACTTATGTTAATGAATATATATATATACACACGTATGTATATACTCATGAAAATGAAATCCTAATTGTTTAGAGATCTCAAAGTTATATTAAAAGAAAAACATTCAAATACTCAATGGATTGATGAGGTTCTTTTTGTCTTGTTTTTAAGTACTATTGGTTTTTAGTTCATTTTTACATTGAATTAAGGGTTAGGCCTCCATAAAAGACAATGATTAATTGTTTCATCCCCCTCTTCATAAATACCACATACTACGTAAAAGCTAAATGTTAATTTTTCAACTCATACTTTCATGCATGTAATATATATATATATATATATAGAGAGAGAGAGAGAGAGAGAGAGAGAAATGCAGGCCATTAGCTAAATTTGTACAGGGGATCAAACTAATTTTAATTAGCTTCTTTATAACTTTGCCTTTATTGCAATCTTTTATGGCCAGTAAATCAACTTAGGTCTGTGTATCTCACCAATACAAGACATTTAAATATAAGTTGGATTTCTCGATTGCAAATGATATTTCAATCTTTTTTTCTAATATTTTATGTACACGATTTACATTTGATTTGTAGTACGTGGAATGTCTGGTGACGATGCTGAATATAAGATAAAACATTATTTGGAAGGGATCGTACTGGCTGTAATATAAATGCATGTGTCGATTGAAGGAAAAACGAGATGAAACACCATTTAATCGATCCTAGACCCATAATAATTAAGATTTCAAGCTCAATCAATAAATTTTATCAAAGGGAATTAAAAAGAAAGCTGGCTTTATGGAAAAGGAATCAGAATTCATGAACAAAATTTTTATAGAAAGAGATATGAATAATATAAAAGACTATTGGTAAACTAAAGCCAACGATCTTTTCTGTAGTCAAAAGTAGATCCTTCTAATGTGGCTTACAGAAAGAACACACTGCTTTTGATGGTATAAACATCTTTTAACTTATTTGTTTTCTAATTTTATTTATTTGTTCCACTTTTAGAACATAATTTTATGTTTCATGCTACACTCGATGCATAAACATTAAAATATTTGAATGTGTGTCACGTTTTCTGAATATGCATGTGTTTTGAATGGTTAGAAATATACACCTTCTATAATCTTCAAAAGTGGATTCTAATTCAATTTTAAACAATGAACTTTTATATAAACGGGTAATTTTGAAAATAAAATATAAACCGCACGTTAAATTTTAATTGCAACATAATTTTTTTAAAATAAAAATTATATTGTAATTATTCAAACACATTGACAAGCTGGTCATCTCAAATTAACCATATGTTTCACCATCTACGATAATATCATTGTAAATCAAAGATTAAAAAAAAATACAAAAAATCATAACTCTCACACTTAATTCACAGCGAGAGTAAAAGGAATGACGAAATACATATTGAATTTAAGGCATCTTCACCAAACCACATCCAATAATGGTTTCAATGTCCCAATTTTGTGTTGGAAAATATGATTTTGCCGTAATGAAAAAAGAATTCTTGATTCATAACAAACAACGATAATTTTAAGATATATATTGCAACAGAAAGCTTGTCCATGATCTCTCTCTCTCTCTCTCTCTCTCTCTCTCTCTCTCTCTATATATATATATATATAGCTAGACCTTGGAAAATGACACTATAAAATCCAACGAAACGTATTTGAAACTTGTAGCATATGTGACATATGCCTAATACTCTGCCCATCCTATACTACTAGTAGGCAATACACATATCTTCCTAAAATACTGTACACACATTAAGGACTTGTCTCCCAATAACTTTTTACTATTCAATTGCATTTATTTATAACTTCAAAAGCAAAACCGTAGACCAGCCTAACCTTCTTAACATTATAACTTAAGGGTATATTTCACTATTTTATCCCCAATATATTATATTATTTACTCAATTTCTCACTCATCCCCCAATATAATTTTCACAAAAATAACCGAAGTAAATTCTAATAAATAAAATTGGCCAGCTGACTAGACAAGACTGCAAACATGTGCACACTTTCTTTAGTGGGCCGGAGACTGGATAAGATTGGTCCATACAAACAAAAATCTTTTTTTCTAAGTTCAAAAGCCCAAACATACATACTAAACCCAGTAAGATGAAACCCAAACAAATAGAGATAGGCCCTTTTTACTTTTGCAAATTAGTAAGATCTTAATAACCATTTCCCACAACAAAAATTAATAATAAATAAATAATAAAAGGGTCGGTAACTGAATTCCCCATATATTTTTTATCTAACACCCCCCCTGGCTAAATTAACTTGTACAGTATCAGGTTGGTTGCTCCTTATATTGTCTTGACTTAGATGTAAACAAAAGCTGTTGTTAGCCAAAAATCGAACCGAGATCAATAATACAGTACATCACTCAGGATATGATTATCTTCAAACCGGAATGAAATTGTTAATAACATGGGACACGAGCATTTCCTGATGGAAGCTGCAGGCACAGAATGGAAGAACACGGAAAAAGCGGCAGGTGTGAATTTCTTGTGTTCAAAAGCTTTGGTCGCTCTCTTCCATGCTGACTTCATCTCTACCTTGCCCAAATCAAGATAGGTTCATCTTGAATGCAGCAATCAGGAGAGGCTGATGAGGATCAGATTCCTGCTGTCAACACCACAATAAGAACAGAACATGAGAGAAAGCAACCGGAGAGGGGGGGGGGGGCACAAGCAGAACAACTTATCCAATTTGAAGGCTTATATGATCGCAAAGTAACATTATTTTCGCTTGATTGATTGGATGCAACTGAGCCAATTTGTCAAGATGGTCGATCAGGGTTTAAATAATGCTGCACTATGCGTAGTACATCCATTATAGCATCCACTATCTATAAGCATTTATAGACAGAACCATGGGCATTTGAACAGGTGAACAATCCATAGTCCGCCCTAGGCATTTACCAATTGGAAAATTTGTGTTGTATTAACATTATATGTAATTTAGATACTTAAAAATTAGCTCTGTGGCTTCCATGTCAATACACACGTCAATTAAGTTTTTTCATCCGGACGAATTGTCCATAATTGCATGCACTTATCCAAATCATGGTTCAACCGAATATTTGTCAAATAACCTAATAGGCACTAATTTAAAAAATATAACACAAGATTATTCTCTTCTACTTAACATAAATATCTACAAATTATAGAAGAATGGAAGATGCAAGAAAAACACATAACATTTAACTTATACGGCATTTATTATAACATGAGCAAAAGATCTGACGAAACCTGAATGCTTATTCTTCCACATCCATTCTTGCGACGCCTGGACACCCTACGAAACAGAAGATAAGCAAAATATTTGAAACTAAAAGTATGAAAAGCAATAAACGAAGAAATGAAATTGAATTTCTCAATTCTAACCTGCTGATATCGAGCAGGATCGTTCACTTGACCAGTCCCAGCAGGTACTTGTGCATAGCCAAATTCCTGATACTCCAAAAGTCCAGATAGATAAATCAGCTTTATTTTTTAAGAAATAGGCAATATTACTAAGTTACAAATCAACATGTCCTCAATTAGAATCTGTTACCATATTGTTCATGCAATTACTATTCTTAGTAAATAATGCCTGGGCTAAGAGGACCCAAAACCATTTATAAGGTATAGCAATCAGAATAACGTTTTTACAATTAAGAAAAAATTTAAAGCATAACACATCTCCGAGTTATAGAAATTCAAAACTAAATCTGAATTCAAAATTTCCATTTGAAAAGCCTCACAAAGTAGCCCTAAACACATCTAGAAAATGCTGGATGACAGCATTTTATAGTTGAAAAAATCGAATGTCCAAAAATCAGGAGAAGCAATTATGTCCTCTTTAATGTACAGGAGCCAACATAAAATAAAGGCCAATGTAATACAGTGGGAATGAAATGCTAATCAAACAAGGATCCCATGGAAAACCAAAAGAGCCACAAGCCACAATACCTCTTAAAATAGTGTGTGTGTGTGTGTGTGTGTTTTTTTTTTTTTTTTTTTTTGAGGGCGATACTAAGATAAGTGCATACATGCTTACAAAATGAAAGTACATGGGCATCTGGCATACTTTCTAAGGCCCTAAACAGGACACAAACTTTCAGAAAAAGCCACAAAAATCAAGATTGAGGAAGCGTGACGAATCACTCAGAATAATTAAGTAAAAAATTGGTTTAAAGGAATTAGATTGAGCCTTGAGAAAACCAGAGTGAAAAAGAAACACTTATCCAATAACTCATACCTTAGAGCCTTGTTTTGCTGAAAATCCAGGAACCTGGTACTGAAAATATTAAACAAATAGCATAAAAAGTGCAATTGTAAAATGTCGAATTTCAAGGATGGATAATTCTAAGTGTGTGTGTGTGTGTGTGTGTGTATATATATATTGAAAAAAATAACTCACCGAAGATTGGGCAGCCTGCTGGAATTGCTTCTGGGTGTGGACCTGGGCCTGATGTTGACCTTGAAACTGCACTTGCAACTGAAGGGCCTGCTGCATGGATGATCCTGATGGGTGAGATTGCACTTGAGGATGTTCGTTAGATGGCTTCTGCTGTTGTTGCTCATATATTGTCAGCTCTTCAGGTTTTTCCCACTACAATAGCAAAAATTGAAATGAGAAGGCATATCCTCCTGAATAAGCTATGTATAGATGGTACCATTTTTATTTTTTTAATTATTTTGACAGGAAATATGAAATTTCATTGAAAATTTTGAATAAGGTACCAGGGACGAGGAATCCCAGCAGAAGCCAAAAGTACAGATATAAGTGAAGTTTTGAAATCTATATAAGATTTGACGCTCCCCAAATTTAATTATATCCCATGCTTCATCCAGTGAGTAAGTTTACCTTGCTTTCACCAGTCAAGCTGTTATAGTAGTACTTGTATCCATCAGGCGATGTATGCTCCGACCAATTACAAGCTATTTTAGGCGAGGCAGAAGTGGTTGCAGCTAAATCTCCAGCTGGCTGATTATTACCAGGGGTATTGGCGACCGGCTGAGTCATTGTTCCAGCCCAAGGAGACTAGAGGAAGAAAGGAAAAATCAGTTCTTTATGATAAGCAAATCAAAACTACATAAACTTTAATGGCAATGGAACATAAAACCCAACTGTAAGAAAATACAGACTAACCAAATTACAGATAGAAGCAGTAAGCATAAAATGCCTATGTAGCTAATAAGTGTATAATGAAAATATGTTTGGATGAACCATGAAAATATGGTTATAGGTTTTTAAAATGAAAGTATGTTGGTTAATTATTGTGATGTGAATGAATATGTAAACCATTTGTAATAATTGTATAACATAAGGGGTTTTGAATATAGGGATCTTTAAAAGTAAAAGTTAGTGTTATAAGTGAAAGTAAGATGAAACAAACAAGGTTCCTATCTTCATGTAGTGGAAGAATGAAAACATGCTTTCAGGAAATAAAACCAAACAGCTGTAAGTGTCACAATATACACCCAACATGCAATTACATTACAAGCTACGATACCCGTTGCAACAAATTTTATGATTCCGGATTCCAAATGCTGAATTCCATCATCAAATTATGCAACCAAAAAAGAGTTTGCTCAAATTATATTGGGGATTATAGAAACATGGGAATTTCTTTCTACAACTGAATTGCTTTAAGGAAAAAAAAAAAAAACTTCTCATTCTCATATTTTAAAAAATTAATACCTGCTGCTTAGCAGCTAGCTGACCCTGCTGAGCTGTCATATTCTGATTTGATGGTTGCAGCTGTTGAAGCTGCTGCTGCAGCTGATTTAAGGCTTGCTGTGATGATTGGAACGTAGCTTGTAGGGTTTGTTTCTGATGCGACAGCATTTGAGCCAGCTCTGATTGTGATTGACTATGAGGTTGAAGCTGCTGAGGATGTGGAGGTTGTTGATTCACCATCCCAGGTGTTTGTCTATGAGTAGATGGTGCACTATGCTGCACTTGATTCTGGGGCAGAGGAAGCTGACCGTTCTGCCTAGGAAACTGGTTTGCTGATGGAGCCTGGCTGTAAGAAGATTGGACAGCTGCGCCAGCAGAGGGACGTGTCTGCATCTGGCCAGGTTGCATATGTGACCCCTGTGAACCGTAAACGTTGGAGAAAGATGATGCATTTAAAGTTTGTAACTGCCCAGAATGTGGCAAGGACTGGGGGGACTGAAGAGGTCTCTGCAGAGGTGATATTTTTGAGCCAAGTGAAGGACCTTGTGGCATAGACTGGTTAAAATTCTGAAATGAGAGAAAGTGTGAGGGAGTTAGAATCAGTTTCTAGTAGATGGAACATACTGTAACTTTAAATCTCCGCACCCCCATCCCCACCCCCCCCAAAACAAAAAAAAAAGGCAAGAGCCACCTCAATTGATATACAATCAAATCCAATCCCCATTATAGTCACATAAAGCCCCATTAGGGCCATTACACTCCTAAAATCCCCACCTCCACCCCCCAAGTTATATTTATTTATATATAATGCCAAGTTGCCAACCATATACGTAAGAATTCACTTATAACTTAATTCTCAAATATGCCTTCAAAGCACTTAACAACTCATACCTCTTATATCATTTTAATAGAATACAGCAGCTTATACTTTATAGAGATTATGTAACAATTCCCACACTATGAGAATGCAACCACAGTACAGAAGCCAAGAGCCCCGAACCTGAAATATCCCCAATTATGCCCCCTTTATACTCCCCAAACACAAATTTATAACATGCCTTGAAACCAACAACTCATATTAAATTAATACTTTTTTATAAAATTTAAAACACTTGATACATCTTACTTGTAGCTTTTATTATCTAGTTTACTGTAACATTAATGCTTAATTATATACCAGATGTGACATAGGAGCAGAAGAAACAGCAGGTCTAGGAAATGAACCATCTGCATTTCCAGGAAGGACTCCAGCAGGACCCTGTATTTGGGCATGGAAAAATCAGAAACATATTGGAAGAAGCGAGAAAGAACAACCATATTTATGACATGCATGTAAAAACACCAACCGCTTTTACAATAAGGAGATACCCAGGTTCACAGAGCAGCAAATACAAGAAACTAATGCAATTCAAATTATAGTCAATGATAGATTAACACACAATATTAAAAAAGTTGAACCAATAATATTAAGGGGATGTTGGGTTTCATTTTCAGCCCCCATTTCCACTTCAGTGTTTCCAGTGTAGTTTCAGGTGGAAGTATGAATATATTTGGATGAATGATTTTGAAATTTAGAGTTAAACTTTGAAAATGGGAATATGTTTGGTTAAGCATTTCGATGAATGTGAAAATGGGATTCTTTTGTGATAATTGTATAGTAGAATAGGTTTTGACTTTAGTAATGTATTTCAAAAAAGTAGAAATGGTGTTTTCATTGAAAATGAGAAAGAAAAAACATGATTTATGCTTTTACAAAATAAAAAAGGGAGAAGCTTCCTTCGGGAACAAGAATAAACATGACCTAAGATTCTGTACAGCCAAAAAAATGATGATGCTTGCTTACCGTAGCAGAAGAGACAGCAATATCACCCGATCTAGGAGGAAACTGATTTCCAAAACCATGGTTGCCAACATGAGAAGGTTGTCCTAGATTTTGTGGGCTCACTGGAGGCCAAGAGTTGGGAGCGTGGCCACGGAATTGCTCGTGGCTGTCTGGTGGTGGTCTAGAGAGGAGTAAAAAAGGTAGGATCAAATATTATGAAATTAAAACATTAAAATGTAGAAGTTCAACAGTTTGGCAAGAAGAAGCTAATCACAAGCATGTAACATGGAAGTACCGGATCCCAGGGGCAGGAAATCGAGGACCAAAACCAGGACCACCGTAAGAAGGCCCGCCTCTGGGAAAGGACAAACAGAATATTATTTTGTAAGTAATAAATCAGAAGACAAACTAGATAGACATCATTTTAACCCAAAATTCGCCATACACTATAACCAAAGGTTTCCCACCACGAGAATATAAATTGCAGAATAACTACCTTAAACACATTTAAAGAAGAAACAAAAGTTCTTATACCAAATGCAAAACCAGTTTCACGAGCATGCATGGCTCTAACACACATATACAAGGAGGGTTTAAACCAGAAAAGAAAACAACAATCAACCTACAACATGTTTGGAGAATTAAAAAGGTAATCGAGAAGGGAGGGGGTGGAGTTATTAGCAAAACCTACCTTGACTCTCCAGGTCTAGGTCGTTTAGGGTCTGCAAATCTAACTGTTAAGGGCTGATCGCACCCCTGCAACACAAATCAACAAAATTACAATCGATCAAGACATGGGCAATTGAAAATAAAGAAGCACTAAGAAATGGAAGGAGCATACTCTCATAGTATACATTCCATTAAGAGCATTAATGGCTGCTTGTGCCATCTCTCTCTGAGAATACTTCACAAATCCACAACCTTCAAAATGTTTTATAATGAGTTAGGAGACAAAATAAAAGGGTAAAAATAACTCAAATGTGAAATGTCAATGCCAGGAAGCCACACATCCCATCCCAACCGCACCACCTTCGGCATACAAACAAAAGAATTCCTTTTTTATCAAAGATTGAAAGAAATCACATCTTACTCAGAATATGAACAACCATAAACCTAGGTTGATGGTCATGTTTTTGAATTTCATTGGAATATAGCCAGTTACGTATATAGACAAACATATAACATACATAATATACTTCTACAAAAAAGCAAAAACTTCCAATGGGTAACAAGGAATCAAACCCTAATAAAAATTCCGTACCATATTAAAATTGAAGCTTGCTATACGCTCAAGACAACAGTGTCAGAAGCGCTATAGAAGGGGGGGGGGATAAAGGAGATAAGCACTGCTTTCCCCATTTTTGTAGGGAAATACCTCATGTGATTCTCTATACAATTGGTCTCTTACTGTACAGCAAAGTACGGAACCCTTTTCATTGGCCATGTTGGGACCACAAATACACACACAAAATAATAATGAGGTTGCTAATCTATGAACAGTATCTTATAATCAAATAATTGATCAAATTAAAACTTCAAACAATCTCCCTAGTTCTATGAATGATCCTAGTGGTCCGTCTAACTATAACATTTAATTAATCTACTATACTCCATCTGTTATCGAATAAGTGTCTCAAGTGAGTAAGGCACACTAATTACGAGTCAGTCGCATACTAGAATTCAGGTAACTACCAAGTATATCATATATATATATATATATATATTGTGGCAACCTTTAGATAGTCATTGAAAATGGAAATAATGCAAGGAGCGTACCACGGCTCTGTTTCATTTCATCACGCATAAGATAGACATCTTCAACCCTACCATATGGTGAAAAAATCTGGAGAAGAAAAAACAGTAGCACAAGTCATTCAAATTGTTCCATCAGTAAAACCTTGCAGTAAACCAAAATTGAGCTAGTAATAAACAAAATAGTGATAAAATTGATTCAGTTGGTAAGGCTTGAAGAAAAGATGACATGACAACGAACTGTCAGCTATATGTGCTGCAATAAAATCCATCAAAGACTAAATGTTTGGAATGCACAAAACCCGTCCGGCCGTCCCCATCCTCAATCAAAAAATAAAAGAAAACAGAAAACGGAATATGCACGAGAACAAGGAGGTTCCCTCATTCAAAGCTTTGTAACATCAAGCACTTTTATATGACAAAAGAAAATGCACTATAGAGAAGCACTGAGCAACAGAATATACTTCTTCAACTTCCTTCTCTGTAGCTTGTTTGTTCAATGACCCAACAAACAACTTGTACTCGGTTGCACCTGCAATATGGTTAACAGACCAGCATATAAAGATATAAAGCTTCTTCAACAAAGAAAATTAAATAATAATAATAATAATAATAATAATAATAATAATAATCAGTAATAGTAATTATCTCAAATACTCCACATTCAGACCAGATAGCTGAGGCCAGGAGTAATCAGAAAAAATGAGTATTAAAAAAGCATGAACAGATTCAAGATGATCACAAAGTACCAAGACGTTCTCGCTCTCCATCAGCATATCTGACTTGGATAGGGCCTGTTCCCTGTATAATCCATGAAGAAATAAGAAATATGGGAGCACAAGTTATCAGCATGAGGGAATTTATAGAATATATATGTATGGATACCCCCGGCAGTGTGTACTGGTTATGTAATGCTCCAATGGCCCTATCAGCATCTTCAGGAGAAGCATATTTAATGAAACAGCATCCTGCATAAGCCAAAAGTTGGTATCCAGAGTTTACAAAGATATTCTTCCTTCCAAGAAAATACACAGGAGCAGTAACATTGAAGCTCAACATAATTAGGATAACTAATAAAGCTAAAAGGTTCTGAAAAAAACTGGGGTGTGATAGATGCACTAAATGGATCGAGATACAAAACCACAAGACTCAAATGTCTAAACTTTTAACAACCAATACACACACTAAAAATGGCGAACAAGGCATAACAGTAGATAACAGTACAGTATTCATAACTTAACACCAGGCAATCAGAGCTTACAAAGATAACAGAAGTTAAAGATATCAATTACCTCAAACAAATGAATTACCACAACCATCGGCAAAAATCAAAATGCCATCACTATGCCAAAAATTCTCAAATTCAACAACTATAACATAAAAAATCTTTGCCCAAATAAGAAACCAATGGGACAAATATCATCATTTTGCATGTGAACACAGTCCTAATAGTCCCATTAACAACAGGAAACATTAATAAAATGATGTAACCGAGAATTTCTCATCAATTGTGGATACTTAAAACAATAAACCGGCGAAGACTAGAAATTCAACTCATAATCAAGACTATAGTTGTTAACCTGCTTCCTCACTAAATTGATTCAACAAAAAAATATTTGAATAGATTTTCCACTGTGATATCAGTGCTGGTCGCTTGATGCACAGAATATCAAGATGTGAGCATCTCAAACAGAACACATAATTACAACTATCACTGCTACTGTGAAATGTGACAAGAAGTCTGTAAAAATACTAAACTAACCTCAATCATTATTATACACCAATCCCCAAAGATTTTCACTAAAGTAAAATGGCACCAATTATTGACCTGTACATCGACACATATTTATCTTTCTTAAATTTTAGAATCACTCTATAAGCAGATAAACCGTATTGAACAACTGAATGGAGATAACCAAGCCAAAAATTATCATTGTACTCATAAGAATATCAATGCATCTACACAGAAACTCAAGTCTTTCATCAAAATACCTCCATTTCCATCTACCTCAGCAAAGATACCACAAGAAGAATATCAATGCGTCAACACAAAAATCAAGTCTTTCATCACACTAGCTCCATTTCCATCTACTTCAGCAAAGCAAACACAAGAAAATATATAACATACACTTTTATAATCAAGTGAATCATAACCAACCAAATAGAAGTCCTAATAGAAATTCACTCCACAACAGAGTTACTTTAAGCAGTCGATATAAAATTAAATAAAACAAAACAAACCGATGATGCAGCACAATGTACCAAATCATAGTTCCAACACTCCACAAAGATGGTAAGAACAGAAAACTGATGAAGGCAATCAATGAAACAGAAGTAACTCAAACAATAATTCCCAAATAATGAATGAAGACACATAAGCATCTTTAGAGAAAAATGAACCATCCAGAAAGGATAGCCAGCGTGAAGTTAAAAATAAAAAGTGTGCATCTAGCGAGGCAAATAATAATAGTATCTCTATGGACGAAAAATAATCCCTTTCCATCACACATGTAAAATATTACAAAGATGGTGAAATGATTCAACAGACCACAGTTGGATCAATTCCCTAAATAAGTAGCTCTTTTCATTCCATCACAAATATCTATACCGTAAAAATTCGAATAAGCTAAATTCATCCACAAAAATACTGCCTATAGCACTCGCGATGGTGTGCTCATTCATACATAACCAGCATAACAAAGTTAAGAGGTTGTGAGAGGTGCAGGTTCCACCCGGAGTTGAAACTGAAAAGACAGCAAATTAGTACATCCAGCCTCCTCATCATATTTAAACACAATATTCAAGATTATGTGATCTTGCAGAATCCAACATTGCCACACCACTAATCCAGATGAGGGCAAAATAAAATGTACAGATACAAATCCAACCACATGTTTTATCAGCAACTCCACCACCATGAAGTGTGAAAAGTCGAGTAACTAAAATATCATGTCTACCAATACATGTCAATCCCAAAACTCATTGCCTGGTCCCCCATCATACATGGTTATAGTTCCATGGTGTTTGTATTTATGATTGAATATTTATCACCAAGACCACTAAATCAAGTAATAGACTACATCCATGCAACACAACATATCTAATATTGCAGAATGTGAAACTTCTAGAGCTATTTTTTCTTCACTCCATGTTTTACAGAAAAAGCAAAGTAATAAAATTAAGTTGCCAGTCCCATCACACATGTACGGGTCACCTTTTGTGGCACAATGAGATAAGCAGCAGGACACTAGAGTTCTCACCTCAAAATCACAAACAATGCATTATTAATTTCCTTACATTATCAGCTAAAGCTCACATCACATCCAATCACCAATACAGAGTCGCAAAAGCCAACATGCCTACTCAGTGCATAATTTGGGACATGAAAACAAATCAACAAAACCACTTCAACAGAGAAGCCAATACACGGTATTAATGACTGGTTTAGGAAGCTATACATCCATGATCCATAGCATTGAAATAAAATGTGAACAAATTAGTCAATCCCATCAATAATTTTTCTAACAGAAATAACATCTAAGAAATGACAAGGAAAAGAATGTCTTAAATAACAGCAAAAATAATACATCAACTTCACCATCACTCATTGAAGAATCTCTTAAATAACTTAGACATCTAAAAGCAAACAGAGTGCTATGCTGTAGAAAAATCCAAAGGGCAGCTATAACAGAGTAAGTTATACCATTATGACTCCCAAAGCCAATTTATTTCTATCTCCTAAACAATAGTCTCTCTAAATTCAGCTACAATTATCAAAACGCAAACTAACTAAAACCATGTTCTGGACACTGACGGTAACAGTAAGCATAAATCAACAAATATTTGCAATCTCCTCACAGATATCCCAAGATGAAAATGAGATCGCTAGGTATTTAAACTAAAACCAGCAATGATTAATAACATTTTGCAAGATAAAACTCAATCTGATAAGAATCAAGCATCTACCAACTACATCCAAAAGGGAGAGAACTCAAATACTTATATGAACGAACTCTAAGCCATTGATGAGAAATTAATATCATATGGTTGCCTCAACAACAGAATTTCTCATACAGCTTACTCTAAAGCAAAGTAAATGTTGTCCTAGACTATGTCACAACTAAGAGGTTTACAAACAAACAATAATTCTTGCCGATCAGTGTACATGGATCAACTTATATAATGTTTATTCTTGTCTTCTTCTTGGATGATGGAGTATGAACAGAAAAGATGAGGGCGAATGAACAACGGACGAGAAACATAAGGTTACAGTGGCTTCCTTCAGTCCCCCAAAGGACCTGAAAAGACATTTACGCAAAAATCATAATTGTATGACAGAGCATATGCACATACCTTGTGGTTGACCAGTCTTTTTATCCCTGATCAAAGCAACCTCCATCACACTCCCATGTTTTTCAAAGAGAGGTCGAATCTAGAATCATGAAACAAAAAAGTAAGAAAGAAGATAACCAAATCTTAGTCTACAAGGGAATTAACATATTAGAAAACAAAAGGTGCATGCAGTTACAATACAAAGCTTGAGCTGCCCATGTTTCTTGGATAAGAGTCAGTATACATGAGCTAGATGCATCATACCGAGAGAAAAGATATAAAATAGTCATAAAAATCCCTTATGAGTGAACCCTTGGCAAAATAATGATGAGACAACTGGGAACTAAGGTTAATCTCTGTATCACTGATGACAACATAAATTGTTACACTATAAATAACAAGACATGGCTATGCAGAATTTTTATGAAACAGGAACACAAAGCATAACTTCAGTGCAAAATCATGTCTGTGAATAATCATTGACCGAGTTTACCAAGAATTTCCATTCAACTATAAATAACTTACATCGTCTTCAGTGGCCATTCTTGGAACAGATCCAACAAAAAGTTTGGCGAAACTAGCTCCTTCTCTACCTATTAAAAAATGAAAAATATTGTGATAAATTGATTATTCAACTAATAAAAATTGAAAATATTGTTATATTACAACTAATGCAAATGATATACATGGCAATGAACCAATAAAAAATGCATTAGAGAGCCAAGCATCAAAGAATCTGCACGTAATGCAGTAACTTCAAATAATCAACAACTCACACTTCACATTAACGCCAAACATTTATAATAGGAGCAATAAGGTCATGTAATAATCATACCAAGTGCCACAATAAGAAATGAAAATATGAAAAGAATTTCAAGGTGAAAATAGAAACAAAACACTGCAAACTCGAGGGATATGCAATTACATGACAGTTTTTATTACTGCAGTGACCTTCACATTCCTCAATTCTAAGAAAGGAGGCAGCTTAAAAGTTCCACAAAATGCAAGTAGTTTATAAGGCCACAAGCCCTTCAAGTTCTAATTTTTTTAAGAGTGAAAACTAATATGTTGCACATTCTGTCATATCATATTCTTTGTATGCCATAGTCACGGAATGATTCCATGTATTCAAAATTACTCCCCTTAATTGTACCTTAAGTAGGAAGAGGCAAGAGCCCACACATACCACTGAATTCTCAAGATTCAGTCTAAATATAGACGCCCAAACTGCAAGTGACTTAAGTGTCTAGAGGCAACAGCCAGTGCCATTATCTCAATCAGTACAATACAAACAATGCAGCACATACTCAAAGCTAACTGCATCATATAATACAAATTAAAGATCCAGTATTAAGCCATAATCAACCATATGTTACCAGTAATTAAGGTTTATAGAGGTAGCTGGACAACCATTATCACGATCAATGCTATATTAACAACAAAATCTAAACAGACTTAAACAAACCAACTCTAAAAATATTAGGCTAGGGTCAACTCGACTATCATAGTTCATAAGGTAGATACCTGGAGACCTTTCTCTGGAAGAAAAGGGGTAACTTCGCTTCAGGCCGGTGAGAGCTGGTGGAGGCATGCCGATATGATAGTTATCCATACCAAACCTTCCACCATCGCTGCCACCTCCACCCATTGCCGGAAACCTTCCACCATCATCGCTGCTTCCACCCATTGCCCGAAACCTTCCACCATCACCGCTGCTTCCACCCATTGCCGGAAACCTTCCACCATCACCGCTGCCTCCACCCATTGCCGGAAATCCATCAATTCCACCACCATCACTGCCCATCGGTCGAAACCCACCTCCTCCCATTGGTCGAAGCCCTCTCCCACCACCGCCACCCATCGGTCCAAACCCTTCCGCACCACCAATCATCGGCTGAAACCCTCCGATTCCATCACCAACAGGTCTCAATCCGCCACCTACAACGCCTCCACCGCCACTAGGCGGCGAAGGGTACGGCGGCGGACTTTCAAACGGCCGACGGCTGTCCCTCCCACTGACTCCTCCACCCCGCCCACCACCACCACCCGAGAATCCACTCCGATAACCTTGAGGACTGTCGCGTCGGAAATTCTCCTGATGCCGGTGCTGGAAGGGAGCTCCGCCACCACGGGACAGCCGGGCGCCTGAACTATAATTAAGGGGTTCTTCACTGCTATTGATGTAACTATCCCCACCTCTATTTCTATCGAATTTATCCATCGAATTAGAAGATTGGAGAGAAACCCTAACCCCACTGCATACAAGTATAAAACTAAATAATTGAACCAAAGATTACAATGGAGTGCGCGAACCTTCAAGCATACGAATTAAATTGTGAAGAAATATATGATCAGTGATCTGCCGAAACGACATCGTTTATTGTCCAGGCTTGTTTGATGGGCATAAGTAGACAGTATTACATTGTGGGCCCATAAAAATAATGGACTGGGCCTACAAACTTATTACAAGAAAATGAGCTCTTCCACATCTAAATAACTCTCTTTCTAGCATAAAGTTCTCAACAATTATTTGGATTCATTGGAGCAATTATTATTTTCAGTTTATCGGCCGAAAACTTAATCTTATAAAATTTAAGAAATTTAATTCGAGTATAAACCAAATACATTAGTTAAGCCCAAACCTAAACCCAAACCCAAACCCAAACCCAAGCCCAAGCCCAAACCCAAGCCCAATAATATGTTAGAGCTGCAATAGAACATGGTGATTTATGGATAAGTAAGATCATCTCATGGAATATCATAAGATCATTAAGCATTGCAAGAAATCCAGAGTTTGAATCACGATTAACTAGGAATATGAGTTGTACAAGGATTAGGACAGTGATTGATACCTATAAATATATATTTTATAATTGATTAACAACCAATATTACAATGATAATATACATATCTCCTCTTTAATTTTTAAATTTTTATCAAACACATCACGCTGTTAAATATAATACAAATTTTCTATTATATTAACCTACATGTTTGTTGATTTTTACGTGTTAATTGTTATGATATGCTATAAATAATTTTAGGATATCCCGTTAGTTTATTTAGTTCACTTTGATTATTAAATTTCTTTGAGCATATTAAGTTTTCCGTTGTTTATGAATTTATATATGATAAGGTAAATATTATTCGAAAATTCTAATTAAGATATTCTTGGTTGCAGATTTAAAAAATATTGTGGATATATTTTTGAAAGAAGATCACAGTTGAACGAGTAGAGAAACGAAAGGAAAGTCATGACTAAAAATAAGGAGAATCAAGATATATGCATATCCAGACTACCTATGCAAAGATATGCATATCACAACCGAGAAGGAAGAAGATACCGGCAGATTTCTTGAAGGACAAGGTGTGACTATAAATACAACCTCAAGCCATAGATGAAGAAACTCTCCGAAATATTCAATTACCATCATATGGGCAGAGAAAAATAAAGAGGTTGGTGAAGGAGTTGTTATATTCGGGAGAATACAACAGACTGATAAGAACTCAATGGCGAACCGATAGCGAACATCGCACAGTCTGAATTACACTGAAAATTTACTACACGTTGATTTCGGGAGATTTCAACATTGTACAAACGGGAATTTGTATTCAAATCCATATAGGGGACTAGATGGTCAAGTAAGTGAGTGTTTAGAAGATTAAGTTACACGGGTAGATTAGTATTTAGGGGGAGCCAAATACGTATAAGTTCTACTGTAACATTTGTGGGAATAAATATGTCTTCTAATAAGATTACTTGAGAGGAAGAAGAGATTTCTTCCTCGTTTAAAATCAAAGTTTATTTTAAGCTTGCGCAAGTTTATTTACAGTTCGAACTACTGTTGAACAATTACACACGCGCACACATTCTAATTTTACAATATATTTATTTGCTAGAATGATGCTTACTATGTGTATTTAAATTATAATTGTTTATATTGTTATTACATAAAATTATGTTTATGAATCTGTTTTAAATATGTGTCACTTGGATTGATTTGAGTTAATATTTTGTTTATATTGTAGGATAAATAAAATTTATGGAAATAGAAAATAATCTCATTTCTATTATGAGTTAATATTTTGTTGAAATGTGTTGATTTATGAACATAGTTGTTCGAATGTCTTGATTTGATAAATGAGTGCTTGCGCTATAACCTAGAACAAATTGAACAATACAAACATAAATTGTGTTTGTTCTTACTTTAATTTTATGTTATTTCTTGCATCTATTCATCTTTTACATTAATTTTATGTTTTTTTCTTGCATCTGATTATAACAATAGTAAGTAATTTATATATTTCGTATGTTTTAATAATTTTGTTAGGGGCTTAATTTTTGGTAATTTTGAAAATAGATTAAATTGATTGGTATGGTATATATTTTTTAATTTTTTTATAAATAAATTGTAAAATTGGATTGTGACAAAATATCACGAATGTTATTGTTATACATATTTGTTGTTTTATGTTAATAGCTATAATCAGTAACACGTGCATGATGTAAGAACACTTACAAATTGCAGATTTTTCAGATTTGTTGTTTTTCTGGGAAACTTCCTTCTGCCACGTGGCTCTTGCTCGTGTGCATGCAAAAACCACGTATAATCACACCTTCAGCCACGTACCGGAACACCTAGCAGAAGGTGAGTGTCAGTGGCAGCGAACCCCCACCCCCCCCCTCCCACCCCGGCTCTCTCCTTCAAATTCCCAGCATACTGAAGCCCATTAATTATTATTTTTGAATCAAAACGAAATGTTGAAGAAAATAAACTCCTTCCTATTAATCTGCATATGCTGTGGGATTTTTGCAGCAACAGTCATCGGCGGCAATGGCGGCGTGGTGAAAAGGGAAGGCAGGACGACTTTGGTCTCCACCGAGTATGGGGAGATCTCAGCTGTCCGTGTTGCGGTGGGTGACACCATCAACGGCTCTTATCTTCTCCATTTCTTCACTTTGGATCCCAACTCTCTCTTCCTTCCTGTCCTTCTGCATGCAGATATGGTTTTCTATGTCCACACAGGTATCTCATCATTGTTAACTATGGGCTCTCTTCGTCCCAAAAAATAAGTCATGTTTACGACATGATATATGTCGTTTGTGTTATATATATGTTAGGGAGTGGGAAGCTGAGCTGGACTGAGGGAAATGAGCTTAAGAACACAGATTTAAGGCGAGGAGATGTTTACAGATTAAGAGAGGGATGTGTTTTCTTTATACAAAGCAATTTAGATACGGAAGCAGAGAGACAAAAGCTTAGGATTCATGCTCTCTTTTCTGGTTCAGACAAGGACAAAGGACTGCATGTATGTATATGCATCCCTCCCTATGTATAATATTTTTTGTGCGTGTTTTGTATTCTAGAGTTGATTCTTTGTTTTTATTTATGAAGGATACACCAGGAACAGGACCTTATACTAGCATCCGTGATATGGTTCTTGGATTTGACAAGAAAGTTCTGCAAGCAGCTTTTAAGGTATTTGGCCTCAGTCCCAAAAAAAAAAACGAGTCATGTTTTTGTAACTGTATGAATCATGCACTAATCAAGTTAATGTGATATGTAAACGTATATATGATATGTTTATAAGGTCCCCGAGGAAGAGATTGAAGAATTACTCAATGGAGGAAAGCCGGCAGCCATTGTACATAGGGTTTCGACTACAAAGAGATCGGCATTGGAGATCAAGGCTCGATTCATTGGGAGGACAAGTTACAATATTTTGGAATCATTGAACAAGAAAAAGACTAAAAAGGGATTAGCGTTCAATCTTTTCGAAGAGGATAAAGATTTTGAAAACTGCAATGGATGGAGCACAACGGTGACGAGGAAGAAGCTTTCAGCGTTGAAGGGAACCGACATTGGTGTGTTCATGGTGAACCTAACGACTGTAAGTTGTGTTACTAATATGAATTGGAGAAGTTTTGGTACTTAATCACATGTACATTGGTATTATATGTGTGTGCTCACGTGTAGGGATCGATGATGGGGCCTCACTGGAACCCGATGGCTGCTGAGATTGCAGTAGTCTTGCAGGGGCGGGGAATGTTGCGGGTGGTATGTGCGAACGGGACGGATGGGTGCGGCAACCTGAGTCATGAGGTTGAAGAGGGTGATGTATTTGTTGTGCCAAGATTCCATGCAATGGCTCAAATGGCTTTCAATAATGAGACATTGGTTTTTATGGGATTTGCTACGGCAGCAAAGAGGAATCATCCTCAGTTCTTGGCGGGGCAGGCTTCGGTGTTGCGAACTCTGGATAGAGATGTTCTTGGGATGTCGTTTGGTCTTGCGAATGAGACGATGGATCGGCTGTTGGGTTCGCAGGAGGAGTCAGTTATTTTGGGTTGCGTATCTTGTGCTGAGGAGGAATTGAGGGTCCTGGAGGAAGAGAGAGAGAAGGAGAGGGAGGAGGAGGCAAGGAAGAAGGAGGAAGAGGAGGCGAGGAGGAGAGAGGAAGAACAAAGGAAAGAGGAAGAGGAGGCGAGGAAGAGAGAGGAAGAGCAAAGGAAAGAGGAGGAGGCGGCGAGGAAGAGAGAGGAAGAGGAGGCCAAGAGGCAGGAAGAAGAAAGGAAAAAGCGGGAAGAAGAAGAGGAAGAGGCTGCAAGAAGGAGGGAAAAGGAGGAGGAAGAAGAAGAGGAAGAGGCGGCAAGAAAGAGAGAAAAGGAGGAGGAGGCGGAAGAGGAAGAGGAAGAAAGGCGAAGACAAGAAGAGGAAGAGGAGGCCAGAAAGAGGGAGGAAGAGGAGGCTAGAAAGAGGGAGGAAGAGGAGGCAAGGAGACAAGAAGAAGCAAGGAAAAGAAGGGAAGAAGAAGAAGAAGAAGCTGCAAGGAGGAGGGAAGAGGAGGAAGAAGAAGGGCAGAGACGAGGAGAGGAGGCGGCGGCGGCTAGAAAGAGGGAGGAAGAGGAGGCTAGGAGGCAAGAAGAAGAAAGGAGAAGTGAAGAAGAGGAAGAAGAAGCTGCTTCAAGAAAAAGGGAAAAGAAGGAAGAAGAAGGACGGAGACGACGGGGGGAGGAGGAGGAGGCTAGAGAGAGAGAGGAAGAGGAGGCAAGGAGACAAGAAGAAGAAAGGAGAAGACGGGAAGAAGAAGAAGAAGAAGCTGCAAGAAAAAAGGAAAAGAAGGAAGAAGAAAGACATAGAGAGGAAGAGGAAGAAAGGAGAAGTTGGGAAGAAGAAGAAGAATCTGCAAGGAGGGAAAAGGAGGAAGTAGAAAGAGAGAGACAACAAGAGGAAGCTAGAAAGAGAGAAGAGGAGGCAGCTAGGAGGGAGGAGAGAGAGAGGAGGAGACGGGAGGAAGAAGAGGAAGAAGAAGGGAGAGGGTGGGAAGAGGAGGAAGAAACGAGACGTGGGCACCGACAAGGCCGGAGTAGGAGCGAGGAAGAAGAAGCCGCGGAGGCAGAAAGACGGAGGGAGGAAGAGGGACAAAGGGAGGAAGAAGAAGCAAGACAACAGAAAGGGCATCGGAAAACATGGCAGGAAGAAGAAGGAGGTGAGGAGGAAGAGTGATCATGAATGGTGCAATATTATGAAGAAGATGCTGACTCTCTCTCATGGATGTTTGTAATTAATTTGGATACACTATTTCATCTGTTCTTCCATTTTGCTGCTTTGTTGTTGTAAACTGTCGTACCATGTTTCTGCATAGAAATTGTGTTGGTTGAATCTTTCTAAGCTCTTTACTTTTCCAGCTTCTTCTGACCTCTTTCTAATTTATTGATCTCTTCTTGATTTATGAAAGATTAATTGGACCTAGAAATTTATCCACAATTAGTTTTTGTTTTACTAGATTCAGAAAAATTAAATGTTTTTCTTGTTTTATTAATTTCCACGTTCCTTGCTGGATCTAGGGTATGAAATGAAATGCCTTGGCACATTGAGGTTTTTCGACTAAAAATATGTTCAAAGTGAATTGAGGTTTTCCGACTAACATATTCTTGAAGTGAAGAAAGTGTCAAATTCATTTAAAGTGTCAACCTCAAAGTGAATCGAGGGTTTCCAACTAAAAGTATGCTCGAAGTGAATAAAGTGTCAAGATCAAGGTGAATAAAGTGTCAAGATCAAGTTGATGTTTTTCGACTAAAGTATGCTTGAAGTTAATAAAGTGTCGAGTTCGAGGTAAATTGAGGTTCTACAACTAAAAAGTATATTTAAAAGTATGCTCAAAGTGAATAAAGTGTCAAGATCAAGTTGAGGTTTTTCGACTAAAAATATGCTTGAAGTTAATAAAGTGTCGAGCTCGAGGTAAATCGAGGTTCTTCAACTAAAAATTATATTTTTAAGTGAAATAAAATGTCAAATGCTTGTTAAAAGTTTATTTGAATTTTGTTTAATAATGATATCAAATAAACTTGAACATATTTTTAGGTTTCATAAATTTGAAGTTCAGCTCAAGTTTGTTATATAAATTTATTAAAAAATATCAAACTGCTCAAATTTAATATGTGTTTGTCTCGTTAAAGTTCTGCTTGATTAATAATCAAATAAACTTAAATACAATATTAGAAGTTTGATGATATTTCAAACAATCTCGAATACAACTTGACTCAATTAATAGTCAAACAAATTCTACAATATTAAAAGTTCGGTAATATTTAAAATAATCTTGAATAAAAATTCGTTCAATTTGATTTTTTTACACCCTACGAGTTTGCAATTTTTTATGGACTTGTTTTAAAAAAATATATTAGTGTAATCGATATTACTAATAATTAAATGTGCATAGTGTAATAGACTCCAATAAAAATTATTATTAATTTAAAAATTTTGTGGAATAAAAATTTCCCTTTTCACATCTAAATAAAACAGCAGCCCATCAAGTCATTGCAACCCTTTGGACAACAAAATAGTTTGCCGCGAAATCTATGAGAAATGCAATTGGTCGAGATCTTCAAATTGTTCTCACAGTAAATTTCTCAAACACACCGCCTCAACTCCTCTCACTATATAGACCACGATTCGAAATATTTACTTCATTCTAATTAAAGATTTCATGCTGTGTTGACAATTTGCGCGCCGTTTATCCCAACGGGAAGTTCTTCGCCCCTATCTATCACATTCTTGGGACATATTTAGAATGGAGATTGAAAGATCAATGTCTTTGCTTCAGGTTTGTTTCGTATAATTGTTTCGTCTTTCAATTTACTTATAAATCGTTCGTCAATCTATTGTTAAGCTTGATTCTTGATATAGTTGAGCCCTTTCTTTTTTTTTAATCTAATTCTTTTTTGGGTTTTCATTCTCCCTCAGTATGCTATTCAATTAGAGTTTGTTTCTTGATATAGTTGATCTCTTTCTTTCTTTCTGTATACTAGTTAATAGAAGATGAGGGGTTGCTGCCGTCTCGAGTAGAGGAGATTAAGAGAAGAAATGCTGTTGACAAACTCAGTCAGGTGTGTGTGTGTGTGCTTTTCTTTTTAAAAATTTATGTTTGATGTGAATGAGTACATTATTTTAATGGCATATGCCTCGGTATGTACATGAAATTCGCGCAATTTTACTCCAAATAGATTAATGACAGGCTCTATTAGTATGATTTTCCTGGAAGATTTTATTTTCTATTGTGGAACTAATGATGAATTGGATGAAGAAAGCAGAAAGCGTAGCTACTAATTGTTCTGGATAAAATAGATCATAACAGAACCCAAACAATTAGACTCTATTGTCTTCTTTGTTCTGACATTTCTATCTTTCGCCTAACCATCTGGTTGTTCTGCAAATTATTTATTTAATCCCTATTTCCATTGATCGGCTGTTCTGAAGCCCTATTGCTAGTTCAGGTGTATTAAACTAGCAAGACAGCAATAATAGATCTTAACACATGCGAACACTACCACATGATTATTTGTATAGAATAAGTTTTCAGCTAATTGGTTTTGATACTTACTGGTTCTTGAATTTACAATCTTATAACTATTATAACTATGGTCCTTTTGTTTTTCTACAGATTGTGATGGAGTGGTCTAAGAGAGTGGCTTATTGGCATCAGTTGCCTCAGAGTTGTGTTAGAGCTACTTCTGCTACAATCCTGATATATGGTTCATCTGGTCTTGGTGTAAGTAAAGTTCAGTTGAAGTGCCATACTACATTTATGCCCTTAAAAGTTTTAACTATGTTCATTCAATGAATCCACACTCCTAAATGTAGCCCTGCAGTTGATGAAGTTTCGGTTTAATCCTTTAGAAGTGCATCTAGATTAGTTTTAAATAATGTCTAGATTAGTTTTTAAAATAGTGTTTCATGATGCAGGTGAAAAAGTTAAGGTGAACGGACACCCCCCCGCCTTCTCTAATATGCTATCATTTAACATTTTCTTTCCCGCAGGTGCACAGTAATGGGTCCGATTTAGATGCTTTGTGTGTCGGGCCTTGCTTTGCCTCTTTGGCAGTACGTCCTCGTTGCTGGCTCCATTTTCAATTATTTTTGTTGAACAATGCAATTTCCTTTATCTTTTTCACGTTTTGTAGGAAGACTTCTTCATTTTTCTGAGAAACATGCTTGCTAGTAGACCTGAAGTTTCAGAAATTATCAGTATCAAGACTGCTAGAGTTCCCCTACTTCGGCTCAACTTTGATGGAATCACAATTGATCTTCCATATGCCAAGCTTGATACATTTTTTGTTTGTGAAGTGAGTTCTACTTTTACTTTTTTTTTTCTTTAATATAAAAGGTAAAACGAGTTCATGTTTCTTACAAATAATTGAAGTTTCTTGATAGATTCCTTGTAAAAATGTTGACATTTCCAGTAGATTCTTATTCTCACCCAACTTTGGAATGTTATAAAAGTAAAACTAGTTACTTCTTTGTGACAATTCCAACATACTACTATGGTTGGCTAATTTTCATCTTTATTTCCTCATCACTGAGATTATTTACTTGTTGTTTCTGTGATGCGTAGGATGTGGGTATACGTAACCCATTCTCCATAACAAACGTTGATGAGATCAGTTGGAGAAGTTTATCCGGTGTTCGTGTAAATAAAAGAATTCTTTGCCTTGTGCCAAACTTTGAGGTTTGTTTTTCTTCCCACCAGAGCAAGTATTCATTTGATTTAGAAACAGTTGTTTCTTGTTTTGTGCTATTAGTATTAATCATACTTCTGCACATACTTTAGTTCATTTAAATCTCATTTTTTTCAAGTTGCCTCTATAAAGGTATACCAGTCACTCTTGCGCAGTGTCAAATACTGGGCAAAAAGACGAGGCATTTATGGAAACGTAAGCTCAGGGTTCCTCTTCATCGGTCATTACTCATTTTTCTTTCAACAATAAATTTATTATTGACTAATAAAACTAATATTTTCACCCGACACTATTTTACAGTCAGTGGGATATTTCGGAGGGGTGCATTTGGCAGTCCTTGCAGCATTTGTTTGTCGAAGGAAACCTGAAGCGAGCTTGAGTGCTTTGGTTTCAATTTTCTTTCAGACATTTGCCTTCTGGCCTTGGCCTACACCAGTAATTTTGGAAGATGGTGTAAATCCCCTGCAGCCAATCAACTTTCGTGTTAAAAGGTACCTAATGCCTATTCAATTGCCATGCACCCTCCCACTTAGCCCAAATGAATACTGCTTCTGTGGCATTACCAGAAGTACATTTAACAGAATTGTATGCGAGTTTCAACGTGGTCGTGATTTGACAAAGGTGCGCGCGCAGATTTTCCACTTTTATTGATTTAGGCCCCCCAAACCAGTTAGAGAATCCATGAGAGAGAGAGAGAGAGAGAGAGAGAGAACACCTAACTGTTATGACTATGGGTAATGCAGGATCTCTTTGTGCCGGATTTTGATTGGAAAGTTATATTCGAACCATTTCCTTACGCAAAGTACTACCAAAGGTTTCTCAGAATACGCGTTTCATCAACTTACCAAAAGGAGTTAGGACAGTGGGTTGGTTGGGTGAAGTCGCGATTTCGCCATCTTCTTTCCATGGTACACCACTCGATCCCTTGACTGTTTGTTTATCCTTTCTAAGGAAAGATTTACCGTTCATAATTCCTATGTGTTGGATGCTATTAGCCATCCGAATGTTGACTTATTACACAAAAAAAATTGTTTATTGCCATAGTTGGAAGAGTTGCTGGAGTTGTGTGATCCCAACCCTACTGAATATGTCGACAGTCATCGGGTCGAGCCACACGTCATCTTTTACTGGGGGTTGTCACAACATATCAACGTTAAGGTTGACTCTGTCAAGAAAGATTTCATGAAGGATCTTTTTACGGGATACATGGGCCCCACTGGAGGGCTGGATTTAGCAGTGGTGACCGAGTGCGAATTTTCCAAGACGGGACTTAATCCGCAAACCAAGAGGTAAGAATGTTTTGGAGACAATTTGCAGGCAGTGATCTAGTGAATATGAGCTAGTGTGTTTATAGTTTTCAATCTTTCAGTGATATGTGTGTGTGCATAGAGAATTGTAGATGCACTTTGTGTAGATGTTCAGGCTGACTTAATGGTAAAGGCTGTAAACATCTTGACACAAAGAAGACTATATTGCTTATTAACATGAATTTCACTGTGTTCAACTTACAACTCAACAACCAAAGGGCCAACAAAAGAAAACGAGATGATTATAGAATGACATCATCAATAAATACCTAAAATATATTGATAAAGTTGAAATATGAGATAATATAGATGATTTCAATCGTTAAAAAAATGCTTAACAGTCGAAAATCATTACAACATCTAAAATTAAAGAAGAGCTTGAACAACAATCTTCAATTCAGGGATTAGACGACCAAAATGATATGCGTAGAGAAAGATGCCATCAATAAACATGTAACTTGTATTGTTAAAGTCGAAATATTCAAGAAAATCAATAAAAAATGCATATTGATCGAGAATTGTTCCTATTGTCCAAAATTAAAGAGAAACCTAAACAACAATCTTCAACTAAAGCACTGGCCAACTAAAATAAGATCTATATATAATAATATCGTCAATAAATACATAATATATATCTGATATAAGATCTGTATATAATAATGTTCTCAATAAATACATAACATGCATCGGTGAAATTAAAATATAAAAAAATTGGTAGAAAAATGATTACCAATCGAAAATAGTTTCTACCTTAACAATTCAAAAGAAACCCAAGCAACAATCTTCAATTGAAGCAGCGACTAACTAAAATCAGTACATACAAGTATATATTCTGTTGTAAAAAAAAAATGATGTATCATTCATAAAGTACAACCACAACATATAAAGAAATAACAAAGCATAGCAGACAATGCTAAGGACTCAAACACTGAAATCACAGTCCATAAAACGTCGTCGATCGATAAGTCGAACCACCGGGAAGTCCAGACCGCGTCGAAGTTGATTTCCGGCCACCGGAAGACGGAAATATCGAGCTCAGGCCACCGGAAAACTGACCTTAATCCTAGGCACATCCCTACCAAACCAAGTGCGGACTTGCCCGTACGTTAATTCTTTTAATGGCCGCGCACAACTTTCAGACAGAGTGTCATTTTTTGTGAATTTTGTAATAATAATACATTCTATTCGCAGGGATGGATATTTGGGGGTTTTATGCGATAAGGCTAACTTTGTGGACAAATACACGTGTTTGTGACTTTCTCACTTGCCTACATATTCTATCAACGTCTCATTTTTATTTTTTTATTTATTTATGTATTCTCTTGGCTTGGAATCTTTATTGGAGTTTCCCAACCTAGTTTCAAGTATTTGACTTAGATTCTTTTATACGAGAATATTTACCGATCCATGTGTGTATATAGTTATTATTCTAAGATTATTATTATATATTTAAATAAAAAATAATTAAATATTTTTTATATGATAGAATGAATAAATTAATATATTTATATAGTGAATAAGTGGATATTTTATTTTCAGCGAAGTTTTTAGTTTTTTAATAGTAAGATATAATATTTAATTTATTTTTTTAATTTAACACAAATTATTTAAATTTTTTTGCAAGGAGTAATTTATCTTGCACTTATTATTTTGATTATTTATATATTTGTTAAATAAATATAATTGTTTGAATTTAGTATCTTATTGCATAACTACTATTTACACCTAACCCCTTTGCTTAATGGACTAAATGTCTTATGGGCCCACTAGATAGATTAGATATCTACATTATAAAACCACCATATATAGATAGGCTTCAAATTTTGTCTGAATAATAATAATAATTAAATAATTGATTGGTGGAAATAAAGGGGCATTTGGCTACGATCACGTTGTCACACTCGTGCCGACACAACAACTCCTAAATACTTATCTGGGTAAATATTATTTTATTTACATATACAGTATTTATCCCTTTTGAAAAAATTATATATAATTTATTCGTAAAAGTATATAAATTATCTAATAAATTTGTATTATTTATTTATTTAATTTATCCAATTACATATAAATCATTATAAAATAAATACACCAGCCTCTCTTATTGGGGAGAGGAGTTTGAACTTCGTTTTTGTACTTAGATTAATAATGTAAGAATTGAATAAAAAATTATTTTTGAAATAGGACGTTTTCTGAAAAAGCATACAACCCAATGGGCTTGGATTAATTCAGTTAACAAGAACATTGAATCTAATGGTATCAAGCCCATTATTAGAAGCTAAATTAATTAATCTCAACAGCCCAGTCCAATGGGCTTCATAGTCCAACGGGCTGAAGCCTATTATTAAAGTAAAAGTTCATGATTCCATTATTGGGCTTCGTGGTCCAAAAGGTTCCCAACTCAGATATTGTTGGATTTGCAGTTTATGCTATGAAGATAAATGTTAGAAATAAACGAAACATATATATTTAGCTTTTGTGTTTTAAATCAGGGGTAATATAAAAAATCAATCCGAATTAGTGTTTTTTTTTTAATTTGGTATTTGAGGTAAAAAAATATTTTGGATTACAATCTATTTTATATACTTTGATCGATTCCAACCTATAATTTGTTTAAATTATTTTTCTAGCGAGAAGGCCAGCACGTGAGTTGCACTTGGTTTTTAAGGATATTATCGTCTTTTTAAGTTGCACTAAGGGACAAACTCGTTATTTTGATATTCGAGGTAAAAAATTATTTTAAATTACAGTTTCTATATACTTTTGACCGATTATAACCTATACTTTGTTCAAATCATTTTTCTAGCGAGAAGGCGAGCACATGAGTTGCACGTGGTTTTTAAGGGTATTATCGTCTTTTATAGTGGTGCTAAGGGATAAACTCGTTAATACCCTTCTTTAATTTGGGGATGCTAATAATAGATGAGTAGAAAATGACGAGTTTGCTCCTCAGTGCCAATTAAAAAGACGATAATACCCTTAAAAAATTTTGTGCAGCTCACATGTTGGCTTTCTTATCGAAAAAACAATCTGAATAAGAATAGACTGTAATCGATCAAGAGCATATTACAATCGAATTTTTTTTTACCTCAAATACCAAATGAAAAGAAGCACTATATGTTAGGTTTTTTTTTTTTTTTTTTTATATTAATCCTTTAAATTATTTTTCACGAATTTTAACAATTGATACATACCTCGAAACTAACTTAGAATCTTGTGATAAAAAAAAGAAACTTGTATTTTTTAGAAAAACTATATTATTTTTTATGATTTATTAATTTATGAATATTTTATAAAAAATTATTGGATAATTAATTCTGACTTGCAAAAGTAATTAAGGATGAGTAATTTTTAAATAAAAATTGGAATTAAAACAAAAATTAATTAAACTTAATATTTATTTTACAATGAACTATTTTATTTATAATTTGAAAGACCACACTGCTCAGCTGCTACTTTATAATCTGAACTGCAAAATCGCCGGCGACTCTTAACCTCTCTCACACACTCCCACGCATTTTCGTACACACATGAACTTTCCGACCAAATTTCCTGCCGGCATCATATGGTTCCAAAATTTCCGTCCGATTTTCTGCTGTTTTGGTTCGTTTCTTTTTACTCCACGGGGGCTTTCGCCTCAGCGCCGCCACTTTCGGTTGTGTTTGTCATCTTCTGAGGGCATTTTAGTCAATTTAAAAGAAAGGGGAGTGGAATTAGCAATTTTGGGGGGGCGTGTAGTCACACCCTTTGTCTCTAGCAGGGCTGTTGCCGATTAAAGCAAGCCTCAATGTCATTTGCTGAAAAGAAAAGGAAGGACGACACACAGGGGACTCATAGTCTGTGTGCTGAGAGAAGCAGGGAGAGAAGAGGAGAGAGGAATAGAAAGAGCAAGAGAGAAAGAAACTAGTAGAAATGACGCTGGGACTGATCAACGCCAATCCTGTGGTCCACGCTAAGAAGGAACGGCACGCCCTCTGCACCGACGGCGACCATCACGCCGACGACGCAGTCGATCCTCTCGAAATCTACGATATCCTTTTTCTACATTCACTGTTTTCAGAAATTACCAATGAATTTCTGTAAATTATCCGTACTTGAGATCGTTTTCATTTGAATTTGTGATCCTTGACTGGTAATGGGTACATTTTGTGAGGGATATAAGAGATCCGGAGCACCCTTACTCTCTGGAGCAACTCAGCGTGCTTTCAGAGGAGTCTATTACTGTTGACGAGAAGCTAGGCCGCATTCTGTTAGTTTTTCAATTTGTTATTCAATTTTCAATTTCAGTTCCTTGATATTGTAGCTAAACCGGATAATTATATCATATGATTTTATCATTTATTATTTGCTTTAAGTGATCGATGGAGTTTCTTATTGTTGATGAGAAGCTAGGCAGCGTTTCATTAGTTTTTCATTTTGTTATCGAATTTGCTACTAATCACTTACATTTTCAGTTGAACTGGATAATTATTAAGTGGATTACTGAACTTATGCCCGATGATTTTGGATAGGATAACTTTTACTCCAACCATCCAGCATTGCAGCATGGCAACAGTAATTGGTTTGTGCTTAAGAGAGAAATTGAAGGATTGTTTTCCTCCACATTTCAAGGTTGCTTCTATTTAACAGAATGATTGATTGTTGATCCCTTGTTTATTTATTTAGTTTGAATCTCTTGTTGGAGCTGTCTAAAAGCGGTCATCCAGTTCACTTTCCTTTTCCTCAGAACTAATGAAGTAGCAGTTATTTAAAAAAGAAAAAACTAAAAAACATAACTGAAAGACACTGCTCAAATCATTTATGGGGGCTCCTTTTGAAAGTTTGTTTAATGTAGAGTTTTACTTTCGCTAAACCATTGAAGAGTCTGCAAAGTTATTAGGAATTTGAAAACATTGCTACGAGCTATACATTTAGAAGTTGTCCTCATCAGTACAGAAAGTAAGATATACGACTTTGCTGTTTGTTACTCTCCTACCCTCACTGCAGTTCAAAACTGTTTCAATGTAGTTAGAGTTACTAACGATCTTGTTGATTGGTTGTATACCAATTTGGGTGTGCAGCATCTGAAATAGCTTATTCGTTTATAATTTTTGTTATACAGGTAGACATAAAAGTGGCTCCTGGATCACATGCAAATGAGGAATCAGGTGAAAGTCCTCGAGAAGTTTTTATTATTGTTGTTGTTGTTATTATCAGTTTTTTTTTTTTTTTTGTTGTGGAAAACTTTTCTAGTATCCCGAATAAGCGAGGACTAGTAAGGTTTAATAGGACATCCACCACCACACACGCACACGCACACGCACACGCACACGCACACGCACACGCACACAATATCCTTAGGGTTATATAGAAGATGAGATCCTTGAGGAGTGATTTTGAAATAATTGTAGACCAGCTCACACAAATAAAGCTTGCCTGAGTTTGGTAATAGGCTTTAAAATGTTGTCTAAATACTTTTGGTACCTGTTATTTATTTAGCTTATTTGATTTCTTCATATATATATTAGTTTGTACTGAAACCACCCATTTTGCTAATGCATTTGCATGACTTTGTATATAACTGTGTGTCAATGCACATGTGCTTATGTGCAAGTCGGTCTGCTGCAATCAGTACGTATACTGGTTTCATTGATTGGAATCTTTTATTTATATCTTGAGCATGGTTATCTATTATCAGATATATATCTGTTGCCATGCTTGAGTATTATCGTTTATACTAGTTAAATGACCTTTTCTTTGTCTTTAGCATATTACTCATTTTGTACGTTTATAGTTGGCGCGCATCTACAGGTGCATGGTTGAAAGCGTCTCTTTCCGTGTTACTATGTCCGTTTGTTTGTCTTGAAGCGAGTAAATAATCACCTTTTTCAATGTGAAAAGTATAGGATTTTTGCATTGAAACCGGCTTTCAGGATGAGATTTGGAAAGATATGCACATTGCTAACGTGCATACGTCCAAATCTCAGACTTATACGCCATTTCGCACACGTGCTACTTATACTATAAATATTTTGTGATTAAATAAATTACCTTGCATGTCATCCACAATCGAGGTTCTGCAAAGAAGTATCCTCAAGCTTTCCCTTTTTTGCTAGGCCTGCTGAATAAGTTCTCTCTCTGGCTTCCAATGGGTCGTCCTTTGTTTTACAGCTTTGTATCAATTCTGTTTTCTAACTAGTCCACAATTATCAGAACATTTAATCTCTCTCTCTCACACTGTGTCGTGCAGTTAACAAGCAGTTAAATGATAAAGAAAGAGTGGCCGCAGCCTTGGAGAACCCGAACCTTCGCCAACTTGTAGAAGAATGCTTGTATTCTAGTGAGCTTTGAGTGGCTTGCATGCACCCCCTTTCCTGCTTAGCTTGTATAGTAGCTGTTACCATGTGTTTTGAAACTTTTAAATCATAAATAAACGGTACAAGCTCCTTCCGGGAAAAAAAAAAAAACTTAGAAGATCGTTCTGCGGAATGTATTTATGTGAGACGGATCTCAATTTAATTTTCTAGGGTTTTTTCCTTTTTCTTTTCAATTTTTTTTTAAAAATTAGTTTAATTAATTAATTATTATTACTAATATTGTTTTTGTGCAATGCACGATTTTTAATATATTTAAAAAATATATATATATATATTTATAATATAATTTTGAATATATTAATATTTAATAATAAATATTTAAATGTAACAAAAGTATTTTACCGACAAAAAAATTTGTAAAAAATTATATTTTTGAATATAAATATATTCGTTATGTTTTAAAATAAAAGTTATAGTTTATAATAATTAGATCATTGTATCAAAATTAAATTATTAAAATAAATTATAAAATGTTACAACATTTTATTCTTTTGTTAAAAAATATCAAGAAATTATGGGAAGTACAAAATGGGAATGGTATCAATTGCATTGTTTTAAGTACCTATCTTTTTTAGCAATATTAAAAAAATATTATGTTTCCAACTTTTCACTGAAAAAGATACGTATGGTGTATAGTAGATAGAAATCTTGATGGAAGTGCATTTAATCTGCACATTTTTCTGAATTGATTAATCGGTTTCACAAATTTAGATATATGTATATATATATATATATGTATGATATGAGCTATATAAGTTTTGTAGTTCATAGATAGAGGTCCTGTCTTTTCTTGAAAGAAAAAAGAAAAAGAAAAAGAAAAAAACAATAATCTCCCTCCCAACCACCTGGCATTTAGCTCTTTCATTTTATAATTTATTCCATCAATAATTATTTAATATAAAGACCAAAATCCCGAGTCTAACTACTCGCATGGAATATAAAACCTCCCATCCCACCGCCAAATTTTTTTAATCCACTTTCACTCAGATCTGCGTTTTTTTACCTTCCATCTTTCTCCCGCGTACACGTATACATACGCAGACCATCGCAGTGGTTTTTAATGCTCCTCGATTTACAGTGAAGTTGCTCTGGAGGAGAATGGTGATCTATGGACCGTTAACGCCTGGTCAGGTTAGTTGATGGGTTGCTTTTTTTGTTATAGTATGGAAATGTGGTGAATCTCAGCGAAATTTGAGTTTTTATTTTCGATATTGTTGGATGTAATTGTAGTTTAGGTAAGTGCTCTAGTGGCATTTTGGGAGGGTTTTGGTGTGGTGCGAGCTTTTAACTTTTGAAGTGGATGTGTGAAACGCTAAAAGAATTAGCTATGTGCAAATGCACACACACATATCTATGTAGTGAACTGTGAGTTGTCTTCTCACTTTTTTGGTAGTTTGATGGGTTTTATTTTTAATAGTAGTTTGATGTTTAAGGTTCATTATTGTAGTTAAGCTTGATGATCTTTGTTTACTAATTTTGTGAATGCAGGTGTCTTTTTTCCTTGGGATTGTTCCAGTCTTTGCTGCTTGGTTATACTCGGAATATTTGGAGTACAGGAAGAATTCGTCACTTGCAAAGTCGTAAGTTGAAGCATTTTGCATACCGGTGCTTCATATAATGTTTAATTAGAGAATGAAGGAGCCATTGTACTAGAAGCCTTTTATGGCTTTCTCTAATAATAGTGGATAAGTTGGTATCATAATGAGACAATAAAAGATATGTCTTTATGGAATTCATGAAAGACTAGGATGCATCTGCTCCTGCAGTTATGGTAACAGTAGCAAATTTTCATATGTGAGGCAAATGGCTAATTCTTAAATTATGACCTAAAATCAAAAGGGGATATGACACCATATGATTCTAGAAATAGTTGACCATTGTTCGTCTAACATTATGCTTGCCTTTCTCTGTATTGATAATTGACAATGGATAGGAAGTTCCTTATGTTGTTGTTTGCTATTGAATTGTTCCTTCTAAGTTTGCTGCATTTCAGAGGCAGGAATTCTGACATCAATTTGGTTGAGTTGTCCGGACCTGTTAAAGAAGATGACAGAGCTGTTCTTTTGGAAGGGGGTAGCCTTCAGTCAGCCTCTCCTAGAGTGCGGAATTCATCTGTAACGTCCCATATCATAAGGTTGTAAGAAATTGTAATGTGAAGTGTGAACGTACTTGGATTGGTACGGCAGCTTAATGTGCTTGAATTCACTATCTTATCAGGTTTCTCACATTGGACGAGTCATTCTTGCTGGAAAACCGTTTGACTTTGAGAGCCATGTACGCTTGCTTTTTCAACTTCTTAGCTGTATAAATTCTGATTGCAGTTAAGGGCTTTTGCTTTTTTTTTGTTTATTACTATTCTTTTGACTTATGTTTTGCAGGTCAGAATTTGGTGCTCTTTTAATATACTTTTACATATGTGACCGCACAAATGTTCTTGGTGAATCAAAAAAGGTTGTTCTGATTGGATGTCTTCTTCTATACCCTTTCCTTTCCATCTAATTTATGTGTTTCGGGTACTAATTCTAATATGGATCATGCACTTAGTTAATATGTTAGGCACCAATAATGGGAATGAGAGAAAGGAACTAGATTTGTCATATATGAGGTTAAGACGGAGAACTCTAGCCATCAAATATTTGCTTGAATGGACCTGTATCAGAAAAAGGTATTGAAATAATTTCAACTGAATGTTGAAGAGGACCGGATAAAAAGAAAAGCTTGATCAAATTGCCAAGGTAGTGAATGTATTTATGACACATGTTAATCATATCTGCATTGTTAATGACATGGCGGGGACTTCGGTTCTTTTCGATTTTCAGTGTATTTCCTTCGTCCAGCCTCCTGCAGGTCTTGAGGGGATGATTTAGTTGCTTCTAACTCATAACCTGATTTCTGAGGTCATCTGAAAAACCACATTGATATGTTGTTCAGATGCTCCCCTTTTTAGCTTAGTGATTTTCATGAAAAAACATACATCTGCATTCAAACTAGTTTGGGTGTCACGGAGGATATTCAAGCATGGTGAGAGTTTATAAATGCCACCATTCTCAAGTTTGGATTTTCACAGATACACACTTCTCATGGGAATCACAAGTAAACACACTGCACATCATAACATGGAGACTTAGGGTTATTTTTGACGGGTTTTATGTGTTGTTTGTCAGTTTTGTGCTAATACTGCAAGTGATGCCTTAATCTGTATATGCTAATTCTTGGGAGATGATAGGTTCGTATTTGTTGTAAGCTTTCTCATTAAAATTTTCATTTGTGTTGGCAGAGTTATAATCGGGATCTTTTCTTGTTCCTGTACTTCCTTCTCATCATTGTTTCGGCAATTACTTCCTTCAAGATACATAATGACAAGTCACCTTTCTCTGGGAAGTCAATAATGTATCTAAACAGGCATCAAACGGAGGAGTGGAAAGGTTGGATGCAGGTAATTGTTGGACAGATCATATATTTATCATTCTATTATTTTTGGTTTGTGCACTAATCTGTTTTACTTTGCTAGAGATATATAACCTAATTCTTTTTCTATAATCCTTGTGTCATCCCTTTAATTTTTTTAACCTTCTTTCTTTTTCTTTTTAATACATGCTGATTAGCAAGTGTTTCTGTTATGATTTATCTCAAGCCAATGACAATGATTTGTAAATTTAATGTCAGAATCTTTGTAGTCTAAATTCAATATATTTCTAGCTCAAATTAAAGATTTGCTTCTTTCTAGTTCAATATCTCTTGCTTTGGAACTCTCACCTGGGTTTCCATCTTGTATAAGGTTACTCTCTGTATAGAGTCTTGTGGCCTCCTAAAATTTTTACTCATTTTTCAATAGAACTTTTAGAATTTCATGATAGAAGGAGCATTTTAACAAGTATAGATTGTTCTAAGCATGTAGACAGGTAGAGTGGAGAACACCAGAAAAACAAAAACAAATGAATGACTCTATAAATCAGTTATATATTATGTAAATTGGAGAACTATAGAATTATTCTCTCATTCTGTTGGAAATCTTGCCAAATAACAATAAATGCTCCCTGAAACCATTATAAAGAAATTGATAAGAAACAATGGCTCATTTCATATGTATCAGTTTATCTGTCCTGCAAGCATGGTGGCCATATGATTGAATTTTTATTTCATTTCTGTTTCCATTTGCTTCTTATTTAAACTAATATGATGGTGCCTTCAGTTTCCAGATGGATGTTTGCTGGATCTACCAAGCTGTTCATTAGTTTCATTTTGCACTTACCTCATCCTACTTAGAATGTTCAAGCTAGAAAGAACAGTCTCAACTATCTTTCCCTGTATGTACAGGTCTTATTTCTTATGTATCACTACTTCGCTGCAACAGAAATCTATAACGCCATAAGAGTCTTCATTGCTGCATATGTGTGGATGACTGGATTTGGGAATTTCTCATATTATTACATCCGCAAGGATTTTAGTCTTGCAAGGTTCATTCAGGTACGATTCCCTTTCATTTTAAAGTGACATTTAGTCTTGCTAGGTTTATTCAGGTACGGTTTCTTGTCATTTTGAAGTAACATATCTGTTGTGATTCTGTTCCTACTTTTGAAGATCACTCAATTTTTATTGGTAGATGATGTGGCGGCTGAATTTCCTGGTGTTGTTTTGCTGCCTTGTCCTTAACAATGATTACATGTTATATTACATATGCCCCATGCACACACTTTTCACTCTGATGGTGTATGGTGCCCTTGGTATTTTCAACAAGTACAATGAACGTGGGTCCGTTATAGCAGTAAAAATACTGGCCTGCTTCCTGGTGGTCATTCTTGTGTGGGAAGTGCCCGGGGTATTTGATCTGTTATGGAGTCCCTTCACTTTCCTGCTTGGTTAGTAAATAGTTCTACTATTTTCTTAAAACTTGAGAGTCCGAATGCATGTTTACTCTCTGCATTTGAATGTGTTTCAGGATACTCTGATCCTGCTGCAAAAGTAAAACTTCCCCTTTTGCATGAATGGCACTTCCGCTCCGGCCTCGATCGTTACATTTGGATAATTGGAATGATTTATGCATATTACCATCCAACTGTAAGCTGTGATGCATGCTTATGCTCCACTTCCCTCTATGTTTTATTTGTACATTTGGAAATTGTATTCTTGTTCACCTAAGACCCTAGGGTGGTTTTTCAGGTTGAGAAGTGGATGGAAAAATTGGAGGAAGTTGAAATAAAGCGTAGGATATTGATCAAATCAATTGTTGTGACGATTTCCTTGACTGTATGCCTCAAACTTTAACCTTATTCTTGTATCAAGTTGGCTTCCATTGTAAATATATAATTTTTATATAATTTCAGGTTGGATATCTATGGGTGGAATTTATATACAAGCTTCCGAAGGTTACTTACAACAAGTATCATCCTTATACATCATGGATTCCCATCACGTATGTTCATTATACAGTCTCTTTTATTATCTACACTAGATAAATTGCAAACACCCCAGAAACTTACGGTTGATCAGAATAATCTCTGCACATTTGTGCTAACAGTGTATACATATGCCTGCGGAATGTGACCCAGCATTTCCGCTCCTATTCACTGACACTTTTTGCGTAAGTATCCATGCAACGATAAATTAATTACTTCATAAGAGTTTGAAATTCGTTGAACATAATACTTAATTTAGTGGGATCACCCAATCTAACTGTTGTTACCTTGATTAACAGATGGCTTGGGAAGGTCACTTTGGAGACATATATCTCACAGTTCCATATATGGTTGAGGTATGCAATGTAGTTACAAGGTCTCATTTATCTGCTTCTGGACATGGCTTTTTGGTTTGTTAATTTATTGATTTTTATTTAAAAAAATCAGAGAGTTTAGTATAAATTCTTTCTGGCAGTGTAAAATGGTTCTCAGCTGATTCAATGCAGGTCCAGTGTGCCAGATGGTCAACCAAAGCTGTTACTTTCGTTCATTCCAAATTACCCATTATTAAACTTCATGCTCACTACCTCCATATACGTTGCAGTACGATCTCGTCCACTCGTTTCATTCGCTTAATTCTTCCCTACATAAATAATGCATTAAAGGATGGTGCTGGCTTGCCTTTTTTATTCATAAACCCTGAATTTTTCAGGTATCTTACAGGCTTTTTGAACTTACAAATACATTAAAATCAGCATTTGTGCCGTCCAAGGACAATAAGCGTCTTGGACACAACTTTGCCGCAGCCATGGTGATTGCAGGCATTTTATACATCTTGGCTTTTGCATTGGTTAGAGTTCCTCAATTGATGGTAAGTCGTTCTCTCAACTTCTTGTTATATGTATGGCCCAATAGCAAAAAAACACTCCAAAGCTTTGCAAGATTTTGCTATCTTGGCCAATCCTTATAAAATTGTCAATCTCGGCCAATTTGTGAAATGAATAAAACTGAATTTTTTTAGATGTGTGATTGGGACACTTGTAATCACATCTATCACATTGAATCTTATAAACCAAATCAAGAAATGTATTGTTTGCATCTGTGAAAAGCTCTTGATGATTGGTCCATTTACTGGTGTGTGAAAATTGCAGGTGTGAGATATTCGAAAAGGTACAGAGAAACAGGACTACTCAAGAACGCCCATGCAAAGGCAGCTTCTGAAGCATTATTATGAGCCTGAATCAATCACCAAATTGAGCAATTTCTTAACATTCTCGGTATAGGAGAGTTTCTGTGAAATGTATAGCAAGTTTGGGCTTATCAAGCCATTATTATCAATTATAGAGCTCACCACTTATAAATTTTTCAAACCCCTTGTCCTGGTTATTCATGATGCTGCCTAATAATAATTTGAGGGTTTATAGGAGTATCTTGACATATAGATTATTTTGCACCATTTGTGAAATTATATCAGACAAATGCAGGTACATAAATAATTATTATTTCAAGTATCAATTATAGTTTGAACCTATTATAAACAAGTAATCTGCAGTTGAAGATGATTTTTTCACCTTCCACTACATTAAGGGAGTGAAGCCTTATTGTTTTTTTTTTTCCTCTTTTTTGGGTTTTGGGCTTAAGTGGGCCTGTAGAATTCGGAATGTAAACTTCTTTGATCTTTAAAATTCTAAAATCTTATAAATAAATTGTTGTTTGTGTATTATTATATTATGTAAATTAATGTACAATAATTATTTTAATAGTTTAATAATGTTACAGTGTAATAATTATTTTCATAAAGTAATGATGTTACAATGTTAGATACTATCCAACATTGTAAAAATTAAACAAAAAACTCACAAAAGATAAATATATCGAACCATAGAGTGCAAAATCCATCCATCCAACTTAAATTCAAAAGAAACAAAGCCTTACTAATGATTTTCAGAAGTGAATCTCATTTATTTTGTTAAATCAAGTGCTAGACAAACTAACGTGCAAGAAAAGCAAACAGAGTAAAATTCAAGGTCAAGAATTTCTTTCCATGAGGAGAACAAGGAGAACGAACCCTCCAAGGACCTGAACCAGAATACACTTTCTAAAAAGGGACACAAAAGTCAGATACATAATTTAGTGTTTATAGGCCAATAATCTTACATTCATAACAATTCTAAATCCAAAATATCCGTATAAAGCGCGACTGAATGTTGTTGTACTAGCATACGAAATCAAAACCAAGTGTCTTCGCTTGCTCCTTTTCTTCAATGCACATGTAGGTGTAGCATTGCAGGACGCCCCCTAATGAATGATCCTCCCAGATTCTTCAGAAAATATGAACAATGTCGTAGGCAAACCTTTGTCCAGGTCAAGGAAACATGGGAAAATTGATTGCTGCAGGAATTTGGTTACACTGCACGTTTTCTGTGAGTAACTAAACAGACGTGGAACAATAAGTGAACAATATATGTATACACACATACATATTATATCAAACAGTCTTAAATATTCTATCAAATCAGCAAATAAATTGCACAAAAATGAAAATAAATCCAATGAAGACATTTAGAGAATAAGGATACGTCCAGAATAGCACGAATGACTGCAAGAAGTAAAGATAGCCACCGTTAGATGTAACATCATGAATATAAGAAAATAAACAGAATATATAACTATACTTTTTTAATTTCAAACAGGAAAGATAACAAGAAATAAACTACATTCACCACAAGGACATATTCTTACATGACCTATATCAAGATCGTACGAGCAGATTATGGCTTGCTCTAAACAGATAATCTATGAAGTCAATATGCCGTAAAAATTATATTTCAAAGTCTAGTTTTAAATGATTTATGTAACATGCTTTGCAGATCAATCAAGGAAATATTAATTAAAATACATATTTGCTATAACATCACAAGAATGCGAGATAGTAAGAGATTTCACCTTGGGATTCATATGAATGATTTAAATAAGATAAAAAAGAAAGATAAGAGGTTAAAAATTACCAAAAGTCCGCCTAAAATGCCGTCAAATACAATCTGGTTCCAGCTATCAAAATAAGAATGAACAGAAAAACTGGTCTTTGCAGCAAGCCCTGCAGTGGTAATTGCCATGACAACAAAATAGAAGACAAATCCCATCAAGCCGGTGAATCCCAAAATTCCGGCAATGACTCCACCTATGATAGACATAAACGTACGGCTGAAAGAGAGAAAAAGAACACAGCTGAGAATGTTTTCAAGCAACAATTTTAAATATATATATACATATGTGTGTATATATAATGGTCTAAATGGTAAAAAACGCGATCAATTTTCTTGCAATCAAGGTTACAGCATGTAATTCTGTTTAACTATGTTGGAATCAGAGAATGTAAGAGCAGTAAGTTAAAGAACACACCTATAATTGATGATCCTTGTATTGTTTTGCATATTTTCGGCATTGAAAGTTGGAATCTCATCCAAGGCATCACTTGATTTCTTTTTCTGCGCACTTGAATCATCATGGACTGCCATGTTTTTCTCTTCTTACGATTCCTGACGAAACTTCAACATAATAAGAAAAAAAAATTGAATAACGAATTTAGCTACTACTACACAAAGGCAGGTCACAATAAAATTCAGCATCAGAACACAAATTCAGAAACCCCAACACTAAGACCTTTAATTCATCAAGATTATCAATCCCCGTGATTGCAACAAAAGTAAATCAATGCAATGTATAAAATATTTCGGTTAATTAAACCAATTCCCAATCGATTTTCTTCAGCCCAACGCACACAGATGCGAAATTCTACTAATTCGCGATACACCCACTATAAAAATCTCACCTTAAAGTGTTTTACGAAATCAAATACAATTATTTCACATGAACCAAAGCGAAATTCAGAAGTTAGACAGATCTGTGTAGAACTGAGTAGCATTTAACATCATAATTAAAGGTTTCCGTATATAAATCAAGCTATCAATTAGCATATAAGTAAAAATCATCTACTAAATAGATATCAAATACCTCAGAGGTTTAGCAGGAGACGACGGAGATCGGTAAGCTCTGTGTGCCAAATTCCTTTTTGTAAAAGGCTCTGCTTCCGTGAACACGGGCTACCCTGTTTTCATCAATCGGTTTGGGCTGATTCGGGTTTTGGGCTGACCCATATTATTTTGGGCTTAACCCAAAACTATGGTAATGAACTGGATCAATACGGTCATAGGAATGATCTGGATTTGGACAGGTTGATATATTTGGGCCCAAGTTACTGCTGTAGCTCTATCTTTTTAAGTTAGATATTTTACTTGTGAAATAATTTATATAAGAAAAAGTGATTCTTTAATTTTTTATAATTTGTGACCTACCCCTAGTAAACAGACACAAAAATGTTTCTATAAATAATTAATAAATTGAATTTTTTATTATATTTTCAAATAATTGTGCTTGTAACATAATTTATAAGAAAATTATTTCTTTAACTTGTAAGAATATTTAATGTAACCCCTTATAAAATAGACACTAGAAATCATTTGTAAATCAATTATAATCACATATTAAATAGTTGACAAATATGATGTTTTTTTAATACTTTTTAGAGAATTCATATGGAAGTTATATATAAATCAAATCACTCAATTATACTTGGGCTTCGTTTATTGTACAGCCCAATTAAGTGGGCCTTTTCTTGATTGCTTGTTAAGCTCAAAGCCCATAAATCCATATTCACTCAGTTCATCAACTAGTAGAAAGCTCACTGCGCGCAAAATCTCATTTTCGGTTAAACACAAAATCAACATTTGTTTTGAGGTAATTTCTCTTCTTTCATAATTTGTTTGAGTCTAAGGCTGAAAATTTAACAGTTTCTCTCCTTCCCGTCGACGAGTTCTGCGTTTTACAGTTCAAATTCGCGCTCAACCCACTTCTGAAGAACACCTCTGAGATTTTTGGGAATTGTATGTTATATTTTCGAGCTCTTATTGAATTTATCCTAATTTTACTTCTTTTATTTCTAGTTACTAGCAATAATGTATTTGAAAGAGGGGTGTTCTCTACTGTTAAAAGTGCACAAGCCTTCAATCCCTTTCGTCCTTAGCACGAACACAGTTCTTGATTCTCGGCCACCGAATGATAGAGGTGCAGTTTCTATTGAAGAATCTGAAGTCTTAAAAAGATTGAAAAATGAAAATGATATTACGTTGGCATTGGAGTATTTCAAATCTATATCCAATTCAAATTCTTTCAAGCACACCCCTTCAACTTACAGAACGATGATTAAAAAACTGGGAAATTATGGCGAAATGGATGCCTTACAATACCTTCTGCAACAGATGAAGGTTGAAGGGATATGTTGTTCTGAAGATCTGTTTATTAGTGTGATTAAGTCTTATAGTCGAGCTGGGGCAGCTGAGCAAGCGTTGAAAATGTTTTATAGGGTTCATGAATTCGGGTGTTCACCTACTGTTGGGATGTATAATCATTTGTTAGATGCATTGCTTAGTGAGAATAGGTTTCATATGATTAATCCGATGTATAGTAACATGAAGAAAGATGGGTTGGAGCCGAATGTGTATACGTATAATATTCTGTTGAAGGCGCTGTGCAAGAATGACAGTCTTGGTGGTGCACACAGGCTGCTCGATGAAATGTCAAAGAAGGGATGTGAACCTGATTGTGTGAGCTATACTACTATTGTATCTTTTTTGTGTAAACATGGTAACGTAAAAGAGGCAAGGGACTTGGTTCTCAAATTCGTTCCAAGTGTGCCTGTTTATAATGCGTTGATTAATGGATACTGTCGGGAAGGGAAGACCATAGTGGCGTTGGAGTTGATGGATGAGATGATGGAGAGAGGAGTTACTCCTAATGTTATTACGTATACTGTTATCTTGAATTGTTTGTCTGATTTAGGTAAAGTTGAACTCTCTTTTGCCATCTTGGCGAAGATGTTTGTTCGAGGTTGTTATCCAAATACTAAAACATTTACTTCATTGATAAAAGGGCTATCCTTGAAAGATAAATTAGCTGAAGCTCTTGATGTCTTGGCTCAAATGGTGAATGATGGGGTTTATCCAAATGAAGTTACATTCAACACGCTAATCCATGGCTTCTGCATGGCTGGGAAAATGAAAGAGGCTGTTTCTCTTCTTGAAAAGATGGAGGTAAATGGTTGTTACCCAAATATAACAACATATACTACTCTCGTTGATGGTTTTGGAAAGTTGGGAGATTTGGTTGGTGCATCTGAGATTTGGAACAAGATGATATCTTTTGGTTGCCGGCCAAATGTTGTAGCTTATACATGCATGATAGATACACTCTGTAGAAACTTCATGTTCAACCAAGCTTATAATCTTCTTGAAACTATGGAGAGAGATAATTGCTTGCCTAACACGGTCACATTCAATGTCTTTATCAAAGGCTTGTGTGGTAAAGGTAGAGTGGATTGGGCTATGGAGTTGTTTGATGAAATGGAGAAACATGGCTGCTTTCCTAATATTACGACCTATAATGAAATTTTGGATGGTTTATTTAAATTTGGCGAGTATAAACGTGCTTTTGAGCTTGTTAAATTGATGGAGGAAAAAAGGATTAAGTTTAATTTAGTAACTTACAACACTATCATACATTGTGTTAAGCTTAAGGAGGGAGAGAAGCTTGTTGGAAGAATGGTGATTGAGGGTATAAAGCCCGATTCTTTTACGTTGAATATACTTATCCATGGCTATTGTAAGCAGGGTAGGATTGAGTCTGCTATTCGAGTTTTGGAGTTGATGAAGAAGGTAGGGTTGCAGGCTGATGTAGTTGGCTATACTAGTCTTGTATGTGGGGTAAGCGAGCAGATTGATTTAAAAGCAGCTTCTGTTTATATTGATAGAATGATAGTTGAGGGAATTTTGCCAAATTTTTCACTGTGGAACTTTTTGGTCAGAAGTTTGTTTATCAAGATTGGTACTGGTGAAACAAAGGAACATGTGGATGCTGTATTGTCTTCGTAAATTTGATATAGAAAATTGAAATTCTCAGCTCTCTCCCTCTCTCTCTCTCAAAGTGTGTATAGATATTAGAGCTCAGAATTCGGGCAACCCAAGCTTGCGGGTCAACAATCAGGGTCAGACATGCCCGGAATTTTATCAGATTGCTAAATATTAAGTTCAGCCAAGTCTTACACCCTTAAAATATGCTGAAATTTGTCTGGCCTGCCCCCATGGCTCTTCCGTAGGCCATTGGGTCAGGCCAAATGGATTTGATTACATTTCGGGCCTAAAAACCTATAGTTCAGTTCACCTAAAATATCGGGTTATACAGGTCAAACTAATTTGCCAGCTCTAAATTATATATATAAGCTTATATGAGAACAAAGAAACTGTTTACACCTGCAGTTCTCCACATAATATCACTTCTTGTTACAAACTAAAATCATACATTGACTTTCTCAGGTTTTCTCACAGAACTGCTCGTTTCCACAACATCCACATAGGTAATACCTTCACCATCCTCGTACACCTCACCCTCATCATCATCCTCCTCGTCATCTTCCACATCATCATCCTCCTCATCAGTCATGTCAGCACTGTTGAACTCTGGGGGCGGAGGGCAATCCTCTGTCTCTGCCTTGTCCCGTTTCATGACAAGGTGGCGTATGACCCTCTCGTCTCTGTCTAACATTGTCTTGAAATCGTTGATCCATCGGGCTTCAATCTCGAAGTTCATTAGGATATAGTGGGCATTCTTTGCCTTCTTTATCTTGTATGCTAGCCTACGCATACCCCAGTCACTGAATCTCCATAACTTACCCTTCTTCTCCTCCAAGAATTCTGCAGAAATATGAAGTAAAAACTGACAATGTGATTGTCTGATAAATGCTGTTTTGAAATCTAATGTTAGCGTTTGGATTGAAGAATTTGAAGATGAATTTCAAATCTATAGTTGCAAATCCGAAGGGGGTTGTTTGGATTTGAAATCCGATACATTCATCCATCAATCCAAAGGAAACGTAAAAGATAAAGATAGGCTGGGAATATCCAGTCAAGAATAACAAAAAATACCTCGAACTTTAGTGTTAACATTCTCAACCTCGTCCTTGTGATCCTCATGAATTAGATATACCACTTCATAGTGCCGCACTGCACAAAGAGAGAGAGAGAGAGAGAGAGAGAGGGGAACAGTTAAACCACCATTTCACCAGGCAGAGCATTCATTCATATCTTAAAACAAGATAAATTTACAGCACACACCATCCTTTATTTCCTATAATGTTTCAACTCGTATTTCATTTCACAGTGATGATATCATAATGTACACGAAGTAAAATGAAACGCAGCCAGGGGCATATCAACAACCAAGAAAACAAGAAATCACTGGAAATAATTCTTACTTCGATCAACATCCGTATCACTTTCGAGCTCCAGATTCAAAGCTTCAAAGAGTTCACCTGCCCAGAAAGAAAAAAGAATCGATTTCACTTCAGATCACAGTAAATAACATATGGAAAAGCAAAAGGCAGAAGAGAGAGAGAGAGAGAGAGAGAGAGAGGAACAAAGAACTGGTCTTATGAACTCACGCTCTTCCACATCTGCAAACTCCGGCAGAAGCCTACCATCTTCTTCAACCTTCCTCTGTTGAAGCAATTAAGAGCTTCATTTTATCAGATAATGGAACCATGTAATTGGTATTAATATCATTATACAGAAAGTAAACAAATCATCATCAGTTTTAAATCAAAATAATTCAAGGAAAAAAAAAAAAGCACAACATTGAAACAAACTAAAAACATAACCCATCTTCCCAAAAGCGCAGAAAATGGGACTCGATACTTATATATATGTGTGTGTGTGAAAATGAAAAATGAAAGAAAAATGACCTGTTTGAGGAGCACAGCCTCAGGAAAAGGGCCGGTTGCTTCATCGGGCTTCGAAATAAAGCTATGGCTATCTTCTTTCCTCTTTTTATTGGGTTTATTTTCCTTCTTGGCTGCTGCCATTATCGCTGAATTGCTTCTGAGCTTCAGTTTCTGTGAAAAAGACGGCAACATACAGGAAAATGAAGAAGGGTACTTGAACTCATTATTTGATGCTTGTAAACAATTTCTGCAATTGAACGCGAATTGAGTGGATTTTAGGGCGATGGAATCCATTAGTGTTGTTTCTCGAGCTGCAGGCAGATAGGGGAAGTGTGAGCTTGGGATTTAGAGAGGGGAGAAGGGGGGTTTTGCGTAATTTTCAAGGAGTTTTGAGGGTATTATGGTATTTTCATATGTTTAATTTTGTCCAAAATAATATAATGATATAGAAAATAAAATTGGGCGCTGCTACTAAAATATTTTTAAATATTTATATTTATTTTATTTTTATTCTTAACTTATTTATCTTCTTTTTCTTGATATTTTTTCAATACATAAAAGTTGGAATTACATATTTACGAATTTTTTGAGATTCAACTTCAAATCTGACATTTGACCGCCAATGCCAAATTTGATAAGCAACACACTTAACACTATTCTTTAAGTGATTTTTCCCCAAACTTGATTTTGTTAGGAATTTTGTGTATTATTCTTAAAATGATTTTTTCCCAAATTTGATTTTGTTAGAAATTTTGTGTGCAAGAGTTCATATATATATATATACATATATGTTCGCTGTATGTGGACACGCTTGATGATCTTATCATTTGCCTACTATTTATTTAGGCTAACCCCCAAGGGGTTGTGGGTTTTTTTGGGGCTCGCCTTTCAACCCCCCCCCCCCCCCCCCATGGGGATGGTCTACAAGGTTCATAACTACACCTCTTACTATATGACGTTTACCTCGCCAATGCTTGGATCCGGCTCTACCCAGGTTCGCCCCAACATTCCCCACTTGTCGTGTAATGTCGTATGTATGTAGATGGGTGTGGTCATTGACCTCAATGCTAATCCCCAAGGTCCCGTATTTTTGACATGATTGGAGGATTCGTCATAATCACCAATTTTTTAGAGTCCTTCACATTCTAATGTTAAACAAAGAGAATTTTTTTTTAGATTTCTGGTAAAAAAGAAAGAAGGTGCAGAAATTTATGGTAGAGAGAGAAATTGCAGAGATAAATTATTTTATGTTTTTTTAATTTTTAGTGAGAAGGTATAAAAGATATAAAAGGATATATTTAATAAAAAAATAATTATTAAATTTTAATAGGGTATATTTAAATTTCAGGATATGTTTAAAATTTTTGAGAATATGAATAGCTACATCCAATAAAATTTGAGGTGTCCTTTCTACAATAATGAGTTTATAACACAATATTTTAATAATTATTAATTAATTAAAATGAATTTCCGTAGCAAGCGGACTCCTTTACGTGTAATTGAAGAATTAAAGAAACCTTTGATATTCATTTAAGTCGGAAAAAAGGTAAGAGTGCTCAAAATAAATTATAAAACTTTGATTTCATAAAATTTGACCACTAGTAAAATGTGTTCAAAAGAACTTGGATATTATTACCCCTTGCAAAAATTCTCCATACTGAATCTCAAACTCACCAAAATCACCCCAAGAGGTTATAAACTTCAAACACATCATAAAATAAACGATACCAATGAATTCATTCTTATGAATTTGAAATCAACCCAAACGCAACCTGAAGAAGAAACAGGCATAACATCTGGAATTATCAAGGATCCAAAAATATCACTATATTTGCTTTTCCTTTCCACCAACACATGAACACTGCTCATAAGAAACTTAAGGAACAAACAAAAATTCAAGCCAAGCCACCAGCTATGCGTATGCCACAAGGCTTCACTTACATGGCCATTTTTCGACAATATCTCAATTTTCGGAGGCAAAATGCTATACAATCTCTTATAATTGATGCAAAGATGTAAAGGGTATAAACCCGTCTCCAGTATACAATTAGTACTAGTTAACTTGGCCTTAAGTTTGGCTAAACATAAATTTAAAAATGAAAAAAGAAACAGCATTTCAATTTGCTCACCATTGCTTCTTTCCCTTCTTCTTTTTCTTGCTATTGGCATTGCTGTTATTGCTGCCGCCACCCTTGGGGTTAGCCCCCGAAGAACTCTCAGACGTACTGCCTGAAAAATTCTCAAACATTCCACTTTGAACAGCATTTTGTAACCACTCAAAGAATTCTTCCTCAGTCATCGTCTCTTCCATATTGGGTGGTGGCACGCCTCGTTGTGTGGAGGCAGGTCCCTTTGGGTGAGGGTTTTTTGAGACAATGCTAGTGTTCACGTGAAAGCTAGGCTTGTGAGTGTTGACAGGACACCTCATTCCCTACGTGAAGCAGAAAACAGAACCGAAAAGAAATAAATCATTCACTCTAAGGTTCAATTGTTGAGTTTCTTATACAGGATTCCTCGTTATTTGTCTTGGATTACTAGAAACTTGTGTTGTGTCGCCATTTCGTTCATCAAAGAGATGCTTTCATTCAATCATACAGAACATCTCACTCATGATGATTATAAAGAAAAATCAAATACACGAGTTCAGAAAAAAATGCATACTTTGCTCCCTAAAATTTGATTTGTTCTTTCACCTTTACACGAATTTAGGAAAAAGGGCATGTTTTGCACTTTATTTCCTGATCTTTTCCTTCTCTACTTTTATTTATAGCTTGTGCCCCTTCCAACTTCATTGGCAAAGGAGGTGACAGAAGTTGAAGGAAAATAAAAGCGTAGGGAGCATAAGACAAAGATAGGGTGCAAAAGTTGATAGAAAAAAAAATGCAGGGTCAAAATAAAAAGTAGAAGTTTAAGTGCAGGGCCAAGAAACTAGAAAATAAAGTATAGTGGGCAAACGGAAAAGAATTGAAAGTGCAGAAGTAATATATAGTTGGGGGAAATCTACTTTCCCATGAAATTATAGAGCCGAATTGTTTTTACCTGACAAATGTACCATTCAGTTGCATCATATACCTTGCCACCAGCACAAACAAATGCGGACGGAGCTTCGACCTGAACATACATATACTTACAGAGGTTGGTGGCCCATATATGAGATAATTAGAAACAAAAAGCAGCTGTCCAGTTTTGAAATGATGATGTAATTATTATCATTATCTTTATTTATTTTACACACGTGCTGCAGCATTCCAAAGAAATAGGGTTGTGACGACTGCTCCACCCATCCATCACCGTCTTTAGCCAGATGAAAATCTTTGCATTCCTACAATACAACATCACAAATACTACAATCAGAATAAAAAAGTAAAATATATTTTTTGTTACAAAATATATTGTTTTTGGTTGAAAACTGATTATTGAAGGGATAGTGTGAGTACCTGACACCATCTTGCTCTGGTTTTTAATTTGTTTGTAACAACCCACAGATGAAAAAAGCCACACTTCCTGCATGCAATGTGTCTGGACTCTCCGAGTGGATTCTCACCATTAGCTTCTGGGCGAGCGAACCTGGACTTATACAAGCCTTGCCCTTTATTCTGGGGGAAAAAATACTCATGATTAAGTGAATTAAAACTGAAGTGCTTCGTCTAAACTGCTTTTTAAGTATTTGTTGGAAGGAATACTAAGTTAGAATAGGCCTTAAAATAAGCAATGACATTGTGAGGAATTCTCTTACTGCCTTGACTATATTTCAAAATGCATTCATAAAATACAAGTGCAAGCAAATGAGAATCGGACTTCAAAAGGTGAAATAGGTTGAAGCTCAAACCTGATGGGAGGTACTCTGGAATTTACGGAAATAATTCAGTAGCTCTTCCCTTCTCAACTCATCATCATATTCTTTACGCTTGAAGGAATCCAGTAGAACCTATGAAAGAAATACCACCTCAATTGAGCAACTGCAATTTAAAATTTTTACACTGACCTTGATTTATATTGAGAGAGAGAGAGAGAGAGAGAGAGAGAGAGAGAGAGAGAGAGGACCTCATAAGCATTCTGAAGTTTCTTGAAAGCTTCCGCAGCTTTTTCATTGCCCATATTTTTATCAGGATGAACAAGCATTGCCTATCAATCAAAAAAATCAATCAGTTGAATAAAATTTATAATTCCCTTTAGCAGTCTTCATGTTTCATGTCTATATCTTGTTAATTACTCTTTAACTTTTGCAGAAAATTACAATGATTAATGAGTTAATGACATCAAGCCATGCGGACATTAACCTTTTTCCTATACTCCTTCTTGATAACCGCTAAATCTATATTTGCAAACCGAGACAAGCCCAATGCAGCATAATGATCTGCACAATTCAACAATCTGGAAACTTCATCTTCAGACGTCGTTTCAGAATCAGATCCACTAGTTGAAGGCATTCCTGGGCTTCGATCATTTTCGTTGGGTGTAGCATGTGCCGATTCATTAGGATAGAAGGGGGGTTGGCCTTGAGATCCAGTTGCTTGTTCTGGATAGCTCTGTGGAATTCCTTGCTCGTTTATGATATTCCTCAGGAAAAACAGAAGAGCGTCGCTCGATATGAATGATAAGTTCAACCCCAAAATTAAGCCAAGCCACCCAACATAGTTCCACGCACAATATATGGAATATACACTTGTAATGAAGAGGGCAATACGATCATGAGAGGTCACGAATGCCAATCCTGCATTTTCACGAACTGCAAATCTCAAGAGAGGGAGATAGAGAGGGAGAGAGATAGAGAGGGAGAGAGAGAGAGAGAGAGAGAAGGCATATAGATGACTAAAAACAATACCTCCAAGAAAGATAACGAGCCCTGTTGTCCAAAAGCTCCCATACAACCATAGGAAGGCTATTCCAGTCAGGCCAGTTAGTAGAACACTAAGGGTGAAACCAAGAAATAGTCCAACTGCAGCAGCCACAACCTACATTATCATAACATGTTATAAGAAACAGAAAACCAGAGCACAATCACCTGGAGAACCTAGAGAAACTTGCTGTATACTTAAAACATAAATCTAAACCAATTCTTCTTGGTTGCTTTATCTCTCTCTCTCTCTCTCTCTCTCTCACTCACTCACACACATCCAGTTAACATTTAAGAACAAATAAGATTTGAGCTGACAATCCACACTTCAAATGGTCCAGCAACAGAAAGAAAATAACTATAATTAAATTTGTCTCTTTCTCTCTCTCCACACATATGCACACATCCAGTTAACATGTAAGAGCAAATAAGGGTTGAGCTGACCATATACTCTATAATTAACTTTACAAGATTATATGATATAATTATGAAAAAACAGAAGGGATACACTCCAGACTTAACTTTACAAGTTTATAATATAGTTAGGGAATCACTCCCTTTCTAAAATGAAGGAAATTGAAGGCAATACATTAAGATGAGGCATAGATGACATACCAGTGTAAGCAGGACCTTGCCAATGCCAGCCATGGCAGTTACTGAAAGAACACTACACCACAGAATTGAGAAAAACGATGTTGTACCCATGCGCATAAATGAATCAATGCCCCTTATGGTACAGTCCAACCAAACCATAAAGAGAAGAAGCATAATATTCCCAATATGCATAATCCACCTCAACACAATAGGCTGTGCAACCTGAATCTTCATTCTGACATGATCACGTGCCTTTAATATATCAGACTTTAGGTTGACCATGGTAGGTTTATGCCTCTCTACCCAGTTAGCAGATGACCTTGCTAGAGACAGAGCTAAAGTTCTTATGAATCTAAAAACAGCCGTTTCTGGGAACTCTGCATTTTCCAAACCTTCTTCTCTGCCCATACTATTAGATGAACTGTCAAAACTATTAATATTATTGCAATCTTGATTATTAGACAAATCGCTTCCCTCTCTTACATTTGAAGCTTCAGCTGTAGATGCACCATTCTTGTCTACTTCTGTATCATTACTACAAGGTACTGCATGGCCAGTAACTGTCTCTTCCACAACTTTTCTTTCTTTTCTTTGAGATTTTCTAGATTTTTTCTTGGTGTTCTTCCCATTCTGAACATGATCCGCATCATTACTGCTCTTCCTGGGCATAGAGTCGGTGCCATTTGGGAGTTCTTTGCCCAAACCCTCCTCTTCTTCATTGCCATTACCTCCATCTTTGGTGTTTAAAGGTGACGTGCCAGGATCAGTGACTCTTGTTTTACGGTTTTGTGGGCCCTGATCCAACCCGTTCTTATGTTCGTTTCCCTTTCTAGCCATTACAAATACAGGGTTGTCAGCAACAGGATAGGCAAAAGTGATTTAGCTCATCGCTGATGGCGCTATTTGTGAAAACCTGTCACAGGAAGGAGGGGGAGGGGGGTATTAATCTACATTAATGGGAGTATCTAACATGACAGAAACAAATAACTAGCAATAAAGAAGTACCATTAACATTACAGCTATATCTAAGAGAAACTGAAGAAGCCGATAAGTTAGGTGAACTATAAATTTTAAGGGAAAGCAAAACCCAAAGATTAGCTCATACTAACTTTCAACGAGAAAATCGCATGATGAATAGTTACACAAAGTGCATGTAAAATTGTTGTGAGAAAACTGAATATCTTTTGGGGCTGCTTGCAAACACAAGAAGATAGCAACTTCATCACATTAAAACACAGCAACTTCTAGTTCTTGTGCTTCAGCCTAGAATATGATTAGTACAACAACAAGCAAGACTACTCAGGGGAGTTGAACAATATTGAGAAAAGGGTTATAAAGTTCATGAAACAGCTAAAGTACATACAGTTGCTGCCTTCCTCGTACGACTTTTTTTTTTTTTTTTTGATAAGTTGTACACATCGTCATTTTATAAAGAACAAAAAACAAAATTAAATACTCCTGTATGATTCCCAGATAATCACGGCCACATATTTCCCATTTCTAACTGCCATTTTCATATCAATTTTATATAATGATGAGGCAAGACTGTTCGGGATAATAGCACGAACTGAAAAAAAAAAGTACAAAAAAAACGAGTTCCATATCCCCGAACCCAAAGTTATTTTGAGGATTCTTCCTGAGCTTAACCAAATTGGGGTGAAACCCCCTTTTAAAAGGGGGGAAGAAAAATAAGAACAGCAAACCCTTATGCCTGAATCTTTAGATAACCATGGAATATCGCCATAAGTAAGAGAGAGATAAAATTAAGCAGACAGTAATACTACCAGAAACAATAACAGAAATAACAAAAGCAAACGAAACTTACCAGCAAAAAAGATGGTGAAAAGAGGTTGCGATAAAGCAGGTGAGCAGCAAAAAGAGGGGAAAAGGACGGGGGAACCCCAATAAATTTTCTATGAGAATTAAAAGAGAACGGAACCCAGAAGCAGCAGCAAAGATGGGTAGGCGCAGCCCGTCTCGTTCTCTCTCTAAAACTCCCTACCTCAGAATTTCTTCTCGTTCTTGGTGGAGCCCATGGAGAACAATAACAGTCAGCAAACTCATGAAGCAAATCAGCCCAGCCAAGCAGTGCGACCAAAGCACTGTAAACTTTCTTATTTTGCTTTTTACCCCTCTGGTTGGGATAATATCGATCTGACCCCTCTTAATATTGCAGAACTCTTCTTTCGCCCGTTTTTAGGGTATTTTAAAAAGTAAACAATAAAACATTAACCTAATATTGCCAAAACTTTCACTCATAATATATGTTTTAGATAACTGGAGTCGACATGTTCGCAATACGCCATTCACCACATCATTAACCAAACAATTCAAGAATTAACATCCCTAATTTTATTATTTTTAAAATTTTATTCATGAAAATTTTCGTAAGATAATTTTATTTGAGTCGTATATCATAATGTGTTAAAATGTTATCCCCTTGAACCTTGTGTCGTTATCCTTATAAAATACAAAATTGTATAGCAAACAATCTTAAATAAGTTGTACAATGATGTGGCGTTCTTCCTAAAACGTGAACTCTATTCATTGAAAAATGTACACGTGGTTCAAATTGCAATAATAAATAGAAGCCAACATTTATTTTACTAAATACAAAAGATGAGACTTACACTGCAATTGTAAAAAGTCAGTAATTTTTCTTGCAATTAGCCTCGATTTTATTACAAGTACTTCATGTAACAATATCAATATATTGTTTGGCCAAAGAAGAGCCATATTGTATTAAGTGCTCTTAATGAAGCTATACCTCGAGTTGGTCCACAACAACACCTACCTAACTTTCACCACAATGCATAGTGTAGAAATTCCAAGTCTTCATTCATAAATCAAGAAAATGGATATATATCTACCCCCTACCCCCACCCTCACCCCACCCCCATACAACCCACATATAAATTAAAAATATAAATACTACTCCTTTCAATGAATGCTATGACAGAATCTTGCTTAAAAGAACACTGCAAAGAAAAAGGATTCAACTGATATCTACACAGATGTCTTTTTAGAATTTTCCTACAGCCAAAGTCCATCATCTTCTTGTCCTTCAACACCAAACAATCGGCGTGCAGCTCGATAAGAGGACAATTTGATCATCAAAACTATATACGTTCTAGACAAGTACAAGAATAGGGGGGAAATAATAAAATAATTAACCATAACTAGTGTAAGAAATATGATATTAGTAGTTTCACTAATCCAGATGCCTCATTTCTTCGCCTTTGCAAACCTGAGGCAGCGGTATTTCTCTCCGCTAACAGTTATTTCAAGAGCTCCGTCTTGATTGTCTTGATTAGATGCAGTTCCCATCAGCACGCTTTTCTCTTTCTCGAGATTTTCTCTTTCCATCTTTAATCTTGCTTCTTGCCTAGCAATCTCTGCCTGATAACGAGCAACCCCAAAATCGGACATTTAAGAGAGATGAAGGAAAAGAAAATGCAGAAATAGGTGAAAAATATAAGTGCTGAATTGTTCAAATGAAATTTAGAAACCAACAAAGACTCAGAAAGTCTTGCTTACACCAAGTCTGTTCAAATTTTAATCAGCTCACCAATTACTTTCAGGAGAAATATATTATAGTAATAATAATAATAATAATAATAATAATAATAATAATAATAATAAAAATAAAAATATTATTATTATTATTATTATTATTATTATTATTATCGTTATTATTTATTTCTCAGGAGATAGAGAGTAAAAGCATGGTTATGGATCTGGCAGAAGACAAAAAGCGGCAGAAGACAAAAAGCAGGAGATGGTGTAAGGAGAAACAAGAAACAATGAAAAGCAGGTTTTATTTAATAATGGTATTAATCTACCAACTAGAAAGCCAAAAGAAGACAGAAAATAACCACTAAAACTTTAATATCAACGATAAATTGGAAGCCATCTCAGACTGCCTATCCATACTGCACGAAGATGGATTGGGAGATAGGAAATCTACTACTTGCAGCGTAAATTGTTTCATTTTCTAAAACCAGCAGCTACCTAGATATACTAAGCAACAAAAGCAATTCATTAACTAAAAATATCTTCAATGCCATACAGATGTCAGACTGATTAACTTCTGAACAATCACATATATGTTATGTAACTTATGTTTGTACCATAGGATATTCTTTTGCTGAACTGAGTTGATAAGTTAATCCCAAACTATGAGAATAAGAAGTGAACAATTTGATGAATTGATGCAAATCTCATATCTAGGCTAAATTTGTGTAAGGATGAATATAAGCTTACATACAACTAAAGATCTATATGTTATCGTAGTAGGCAAAATCATTCTGTTCCCATGTCGACTTAATTTTCTTTCTGGTTTGTATCTTTAATCCCAGAGCATTATTGTGAACCTCACTAGACATAGGAGAAAGCTCCTCAGTCTTTAGCTGTTGAAATTAGGAAAAGAGAACTATATTTCATGACTTGTAAGGAAAGATGACATTTCCATGTCAGTTGTAAAGCTGCTTCTAGAATCCACTATTACTAATTCCTTATTCAACCTTCATTAACACTCATAAACAAACCATATCATGTATACAAGTTTCAACTGACCATAAACTGGGATTGACAACTATTACACTTAACTCTTGGCAGAAGATATATATGATGAAATGATTCTCATTGGCTTAAAATAAATTTATATAAGCATCCATCTTAATTGCACAAAAAAGCTATTTCAGGTCACAGCCAAAGGATATACGGTGCATGAAGCTAAAGACTGAAACAATAGCATTAGACACAATATTAACTTAGATTTAGATTTTACAAAACACAAAAATAAAAAAAACATTAGACAATCATTAACATAAATTTCAATAACCAATTTAAGAAATTAACAAGTCGTACATTTAAATTGTTCTTGCCTTTTTTTATTTATTTACGAATCAACAACGAACTATTCCCGAATTTCCTATCTTCAGAATAAAAAAAGTGAATAGAGTACCTCACGACGTGAGAGTTCCGCCTTCCAGGCAGCTTCACGCTCAGCAACCTCACGTTCACGCTCCTCAATGTAACTCTGCATCTCCCTTTCCTTCATAATCCTATCTTGTACGTCTCCATCTAGCGCCTCCTTCAGTTCCTGCACAAACTTATCTACTACTGCTTTTATCCTTAAAGACATCAAAATGGACCCTCTTCACGCTACAGTTCAATCAAGGTTTTCTTGATAAGCCGTAGAAACAAAGTCTTCACTGTTCTTTCCAGCAATACCACAAACACCTGCAGGACAAAATATTTTTTTATATTTCTTGTTTCTGAAAGTAATTGAGATCTTCAAACTCAGGCCATCCTATGATTCAAATGGAAATGGGTCCAGAAGCCAGATTTGGAAACAAAATATGCAAAAAAAGAAAAGAAATAACACCCATGAATGAACAGGTATCGATATGAAGAAAGAACATAAAAGACGAGAGGCCAAAAATCCACCTAGGTCAAGAACTACTGGAATCAAATATCCTTTTCATTTCCAATAACATCAAAATACAGAAAAATTCTGAAAAAGAATAAAAAAGCAATGGAGAGTATAAGCGAACAATTTCAAACGCAAAGAAAAGAGCGGATAACCAGATAGCGAACATAGGGAATTTCATAGCCAGGACAGCAAAGATGAAAGAATAGACCTTTAGAAGATTACGTACAAAATTATGCGATTACAGTAGCTAGGAGAACAGAGGGCTGCGCTTGCTCGCTGAGAGAGAGGGAAAAAGGAGAAACTCAAGTCCACAAGCCACAGGGCCACATAAAAATGCTGCTCTTGTTCTTTTCTTGCGCCAATTATTTTATGTTTCTTGATTTCTCCTCTAATTTTTTGTTTTCTTTTTGGGACTTATTTTTCCATCCAAATAAATATTTATATATTTTAAAGAAAACATTTAAATATAAGATACATTAAAATTCTGGAACTCGGAAGGCTGAATTTTCCATGTTTCATCACTACTAAAATTAAACACCGTGACATAAAAAATATGTATGAGATGTTGAGCCGAGATCTTAAAACGTTGTCTCGGAGTTCGGTTTCAGTTACTTGAATTTATTCTACATTCCGTATAAGAATTTGTCCGAACAGCATATCTTGTACGCTAGATTCCTAATTCTCGACTTGAGAAATAGGTACCAATATGTACTAATCAAACTCGACCTCAAATTTAAGCTCAACAACTTTTTTTAGCCAACCCATTAGCTCGTCAGCCTACTTGTTTATGAGCTCACGAGTTTGTTCAATTGTGCATGAGTTCATAAATATATTCTCGAGCTGCTCCTTAAGAAATGCGATTAAGGACACATATATTTAAGTATAATTTCAAACTCAATTTATGTACACCGAGCTTGAGCTCAATTTCATGTTTAACAAGCCAAGCTCGAACTAAGCTCGTTTAACATGACAAACGAATCATCTGTGAGCATTGCTCAAGCCGCCAGTGAGCTTGCTAATTTTCAAACGAACACTGAATTATAAAATTCAAATCAAGCTAGAGCTCGTATGAGAGGAGAGGAAAGTAACACAAAAAAGATTGATCACACTAATCAGCCTAATAAGGAAAACAAAACTAGATACAAAGAAACAATTTATTCACAAAACAAGATCAATCACATTGTACATGATTCATAAGGCTAGCGATTAATTACCAAAGAATGCAAATTATTAGATAATAAAAACCAGAATGCATTCACAAGCCAGACTAAAGACAAATGCTAAGTGCATAGAAGCTAATGTATATCTATGCTACAATAGTATTCCTGCAATACTTTAGTGGCAAGAAATAATCGTGCTACGAAAAGCATGAGCCAAAAACCACAAAGGCAGTGTGGCAGTGTTCTTCACTGAGTACATCTCCATCCAAACATGGGTTTTCTTCTGATACACCAGAACCTGCTTATGAGTTGCAAGGAAAATGTATTCGTCAGTCTGACTTATAGGGAAAACACCAGGAACCATCACCCTTATGCAGCGAAGGCTAACCCTATCTACAATGGACCATTCTTCCCTCCCGTAATCTTCCATAACCCAAATACTCATCCAAACATCTGAAATTTGAACAACAGACAATTTTCCATCAGACTCCAGCAAATAAATCCGATTCCCACTCCCACACACCACTTGACTAGGCAACTGGATTTTCCTCCAAGTTTCACTATCCAAATCAAGAGCTAGCAAACAAGAGCAACTTGCAGTTAGCCAATGCAAGGCACCATTAGTAAACACAACTTGATTCCTATTCATATGGGTAAAATGGTCATCTTGCAGAGTCACAAACTTCCTCCACTTATTTGTCTCAGAATCAAACACCATACATATGAAAGTCTTCTCAGGCCTATGTCCAAAGGATCGATGATACCCAGCCAAGACTACATTGTACTTTTGTGTCAACATATTGCAGGCCAAGCCTACAAGAGTAGCTTCTCCATCAGGATAAAATCGAGTAACAGGCCTCTCCCGAGTTTTCGGGAGCAGCCTATACTCCCTTGTCATAGGATTGCATACATAATAAACACCTTTATCTGGAATGCTGGAACAACACAATAATCCATTACAAGATGCTCTAACCTTAACTCTATCCTTGATAAAATCCAATGAGAATTCAGACACACCCCTCAAATTATCAACAAGAATCAAACTTGGTCTTGATTCTGAAGTTGGGTCGGTAATTTCTACGAGCACCATAGGGTTCCTAACAGACACCTCATTATAGAGCTTCGTGAAGTATTTATCTGAAATTAGCTGATACCAAACTTTGGAAACGCATTTGGTTCTGAATAGGGACTTAATAGGCAATCTTGCAAGAATCTGAATCACAACTTCATCCGGAAAAAACCCGGATTTTGAACTGAATGAATTCATCCTGTAATTTACAGAAGTGAGAGATGAAATCACGAAAATTCGAGAAATGTTCGAGGAAAAACTTACTCAATTGAATCTAATCAAGCAAGGCTCCCCCTATAGACGAAAGTTTCTGCAAATCATAGCCAAAATGTTTGATTTGTAAACAGAAACAAACTATTTCCCTTCTCCTGGTGGATCAATATGGGGAAATGGCAATAATCGGGATTTGATTATTGAGGTTGCCGTTGTACGTGGAAGCTTGAGATTAACATTAAAGAAAATGGGCTGGGCTTTGACCAAATAATGTTGCTAGAAACCTCCACTTGAAAAATGACGCACATAGCCCAGAATTTCTAGAAAGAGCCCAATATGTTCGTGATTTTATTTATTTATTTATTATTACTCGATATATTTTATTATATTAAAATTTTATAATAAAATTAAGTTTATTATTATTATTATAAAATGTACATTACCTATTATTTATATCAATTATATAAATATTATTTATTTTAAAATATAATTTGTTAAATTACATTATTTTTTTAATTAACTGTTTTAAACAATATATTGTACTATATTTTAAAGTAATTTTTGAATTGTCCCTAAATTAAAAATAAATATTTTAATATACTACAAAAGTTGAAAAATAAATTATAATATTATATAAATTTAATATCACAATATTTTTTATTTTTATAAAAAATTATATATATATATATAGCTTAAATCCAATTAAAAATCTAATATACTATTTATTCAAATTCATCATATATCACATTTTAATAAATAATAATTCAATTAAAAATAATTATACATTAAGTAATATTATTTATATCAATATTTACAATATTAGTGTTAAATTAAAGATCACATAAATAAAATTAATTTGATATATCGTATGTTAAAAATTAATTTAAAACAATTTTTTTATATTTTTAATTTAGTGAAAGATACAAATAGAAAAGAGGAAGAATGTATAAAAGACATGACAATTATTTGTGAAAACACGTGCCAAGAGAAGAAAAATATTTTCACGATTAAAAAATAATAATAATAATAAATTATTATTATTATTATTATATTTTTTAATATATTGTCCTGAAAAAAACTAATCGAAACAAGGATAAATAACTTAGATTGTATTAGTGGTAATAAAATGTATTGTATATTTGCACAACCAATTTATGTTGTATGAATAAATAACGAATAAGATATAAAATCTAATTCATAACCAACTTTTGAAAATTATAAATTATTACTTGTAAAATTTTATTTATTTTTTAATTTAACTTATTTAATGTAACTTATTTGTAAAATTTAATATTTTAATATTTACTTTTACTAAGAAACAAAACATTGAATTTCAAATCAAAATTTATATTTTTAATTAAATAAATATTTTCAAAATATAACTCTTATTTTACGACAATAAATTATTTACAAACACAAGACACATACATATTTGAAGAAATAAAATACATAAGGTAAATTTAATAAGATGTACCCTTTCCACAATGCAGATCCATTTTAATCTTGAGCTTGAGCTTGAGCTCGAGCTCGACAGTACTCTGGTCAACTCGATTCAACTTCTTTAAACCCTTATTACCAATATTGTGTAGAGTACCATATCACCGTCATCGATAAAACTCAACTCCTTTAAGCCCATATTATCAATATTGTGTAGAGTACCACATCACCGTCTCTGATAAATTAAAATAAGACGATTACTAAAAAGATACATAAGTATTTTGTTAATGCTTTAGTGGTACTAACATTCCGTTTTTATGATGAACTAGAACACACATGAGAAGCAACCTTCAAAATCCAAAGTGCATGAACAAAATAAGCAGACAAGCCATATAGAAAAACCACAAGAGGGGTGTTGTCAGGCAGCAGTATCAAGGTTTCCAGTATTTTTCACAAGTCACAGTTAAAATAATCCTTGTCTTTCTGTCAAGGTAAATGAAAGAAGGGAAATTACAGAAACTAACCATAGCTATGCGCATGTAGATGACGAAGATATACACTAGCTTCGTGTTCATGTACCAAAAAAAGTCACCTCAGAGGAACATCTGAACTACATCAAATTGCGAAGATAAGAGCTAAGACTGATCATTTCTTCAGTTTTACTTTGAGCATGATTTGCTATCCTGAAACACAAGAAGAAGATTAATGGGCAGTGTTTGTGGATGACTGTCCAGATTAAACAAGAAAAACGAAACAGAAAGTTAAGATTTAGATAATATCAGATGCATACATATTTCTCTTTAATGCACAAGCATTATTTGGGATCTTGTAAGGAATTAAAAACCAACATTATCCAAAAAAATGGGATGTGTTAGTTCAGGGACTTTCTACTTTCAATGATATGTCCAATAATTTATATAATCTTACCAAGAGCATATGTTGTTTCTGCTTTAAGAGAAAGTAATAATCAAGAAAACATCCCTAAAGCGTACCCTTTTGGAGAAAACCCACAGACCATTGATCCAATCTTGATGAGGCCTCAAATCAGAATGCTGGAACTCGATTATCTCCTTTGAGGTATCAAAACAAACCGAGTACTTTCTTCCGGGAAAGGCTTTACAGATCTGACCAACCCACCACCCACCATTGTACCAAGCATCAACTTCTTCAAATGGCTTAAATGGATCTGTTCTTTGAACAACGGGAGGGCATGGCCTTATGCATAGAGCATCGGCTTGTTCCTTGTGTAGTTGGGTTCCATCATCAGCTTTCAAGGTCTGGTATTCAACCAGATAATTTCTTCTTCCCAGTGATTGCACGATAACAGCAGGGAACCAAGAACCCCGGTAAATTTGGTCATCACTTTTTACCTCTACCTTCTGTCTTGTCATAAAATATGTTTCTACTCCTATTAAATCATACCCTCCTTTACATTTTCCGAGCTTCTTCTTCTCTAGCAACTTCGACTTTTTCTGCAATTCAAGAGGTTACATGTTAATAGAATTACAAGAGGATTGAATGGCAATAAAGGACTTACATCAGCAGGACAATAGCTGAAAATGTTTGTGTGCTTGTGTATATCTACTGAAGCAAGACCAGTCTCAAAAATTAAAGTCATACCCCGTATGAGACAATCCATTTGCCACCAATCCATTGTTGATGAGGCCTCAGACTAAAATGATCAAAATACAGTTCCTCGTTCGTTGTCCAGAAAAAAACTGCATATTTCCGATCATCAAGAACTTTGGAGATAAGGCCAACCCACCATCCCTCATTGTACCAAGCATCAACTTTCTCCAGCACTTTGAAACAGTCAAACCGTTCAATTTTAGGGGGGCAAGGCCTAATATATGAACCAATTGCTGTTTCTCTTAGCAGCTCAGATTCATCGTCCGTTTTCAGTGTTTGGTACTCAACCAAATACTCATCAGAGCTTAAGGTACGGACCACTACAGCTTTGTACCAAGAACCCTGGTAACCTTCTTCATCACTTTTCACCTCCACCATCATCCCATCTTTGAAGATTGTTGGCTCTGGTGCCTTTTGATTATATTTCCTTTTCAAATTCACAGTATTCGACTTCGGTTTCATATCAGCTAGATTTACCTGCAAAATTCAAATGTTAAGTATATATTTTATATAGAACTGGGAGCAGGCAAGAGAACGGGATTACATTATACCTTCAAACCCGCAAACCATTTACCATCAATCCACTCTTGATGAGGCCTCAATTTACTATGTTCAAACACCATTTCTTCATGTGTGTACATGAAGTGAACCATATAGGTAGAACCATTCAAAACTTGGCAAATGTAACCCTCCCACCACCCATCATTATACCAACCATCAACACGCTCGAGATACTCATAAGATTTAACACGTTGAATAACAGGTGGCGAACACCTGATGCATGAAACATCTGCTTCTTCTCTCAGAAATTCAGTGTTGTCCTCTGTTCTCAACGTCCGATATTCCACTAAGAACTTGTCATCTGCAAGGGGCTTAACAATAACAGCAGTAAACCAAGAACCAAGAAAACCTTCCATGTCACTTTTGACCTCCACCAACATCCCTTCACTGAATTTCATCTCAGGCCGTTTCCGACTACACTTTATCTTGAGTTTTAACCCCCTTGATTTAACACTTGACTCAGTTGGCTTGTTCTGTAATTTTGATTTAAGAATTCAATACACGGAAATCAGGAGAAAATATACCATGATTATCTACAAAAAAACATCTGAAAATTATCTGCTCAAGATTGTAGGTACCACGTAACAATTTATACAAAACTGTACAAAACTGGTACATATATGCTCACTCATCAACTCACACGAAGGAAACACCCAGTATAGATTAAACAAACCTTCATTATCTAAAAACAAATTCATTACATTAAGCAAATTCTTGCATATAGAAAGAAGAAGAAATACAATTAAATTAAAAAACACTTGCGCAGCACAAAAATCAAACAAACACACACCTGCAAAACTTCTTGAAGCAGAAAAGGTGGGTTCCAAGAGCCATCAATCCATTCCCTACCAGCTCTCAGCTCCCACTGTTCTAACACAGCAAAAGACCCCTCCCCCTCAAACGACACACCGTACCTAGAATTCTCCAGTATTTCCACAACTTTGGCTTTCATCCATCCCTTTTTCTCTCTGCAGTATCCCTCCACTATTTCCCCAACTTTTAAGTACCTGTGAAGCTCCGGCGGCGGCGCCGGCCTGACGTCATCCACGTTAACGTGCGCCCTCCGCAACGGCGACGTGGGATCGCCTATTTCGCTGCTTGTCTCGAATTTAGCGTACACCCGGTCGAGGGAGGAGCGGATGAAAGTGGCGGGGTACCATATTGAGGAGTCATTTTGCATCCGGACCTCGATTTTGTCCCCCTTTTTGTATAATTTAGTCGGCATTCAGTCCCTGGTGTACGAGCGTGTGAGGCAGTTCAGAGAGAGAAGAAGTAAGCCGTCGAGAGAGAAGGGGTGGCAATGGCGGGAGAAAAAGGTGGTGCTCCTACTGCAGTGTACGTTGCGATTTGCGACAGTAGTTTTTTAAAGTAAATTTGACTGTAAGTAAAATTGGAGAAAATTGATGGAAAATGACAGGAGAGACGAGTTAAACTTGAAAGGCCAAGATTGTGTGTGTGTGTGTGTGTCTTTTTTAAATAATTATAATTATTTTTTTAAAGTTAAACTTGAAGGCCAAGATTTTCCCTTTTTTTTTTCTTTTCTGAGTCTTCCCCAATGTATTTACATTTGTGGATTGTGGATACGTGAGCTCAATATATATATATATATATATATATATAATATTAATATTATTGTATAAAATATATGTACGAAATATAAAAAAGATAAGCATAAGTATGATTATGTATTTATACTTTGTGTTACATGCATTTTTACGCTTATTACATCACAAATATTTTTTCAATTTTTTCCTAAAAACATAAATTTCAAATAAAAATTAAGAATTTTGAAGCTCCCTTGTATAATTGGGTTATCATTAATCAAGAGCACCTAACTTTTTTTTATTAATTCTTAACAACTTATAAATTAACAATTTTTTCGAAATTTATATTTATATTGCTTCGTATTTTACATTGTTTACACGGTAAAGATACCAAGATACGGTTCAAAAAAAGAATTATGTTTATAAAAAGCAACTTATTTTTAAAGAAGGAAGAATATTTTGTAATAAATTAAGGCATGAAACAAGTATATATAATTGATTATTAACTTTTATAGATGAAAAATAATTTGGTCCAAGTAATGGGCCTAGGTACAAGAAAGGAGTTGGGCCAAGTCTGCATAGAAAGCCCAAACGTATGAAAGAGTTAAGTGGCCCAAAATATGTTGCTGAAATACATCATCAGTATCTATAGATACAAACATAGGAATCGGATCACATGGTAAATGAACAATACCAGGCACAACAAGCACCTGATGGCTCCAACTTAGACAACACTAAATACAACTTATTCATGATATTCTTACACGTAAGCATTACACCTCACCAGGTACAAGTACAACCACCTAAATATAAACAATTATTCTTCATTCTTAAACACCGTAGTAGTAAGGTATGAAACAAATGATGACAACAACATTTTCATGTGTGGGTTGAAAGAGGTTGAGCAGACAAGTAAGAATGTATTAGGGCTAGAGCCTCTTTAGGGTTGTTGAGAGGCACCAGATGACCTGCCCCTCTCACTGTAACAAAGCTCAACCCTTCATACTCTACTATCCTCCCAGCTACCTGCAAATTCACAGCAACCATCATCCTACAGTTTCTTGATCGTTAATAAAATGATAAGTAAATCGTTTTCTATGTGTAACTACGATAACAAGAAAGGTATTTGATGAAGTCATAATTGAGAAACAGTTCCCTTCCAAAATAACAAGTTGTGATCGTATAAATCCAACTTCTTGTGGAATTGACCAACCAAGAAAGTATTTGAAAAGGGTTCCCGATCCAACACCTGATGGTGGTAGAACCAAGATGCCCAAGGCTTCTTGACAGGTAGCTGAAGAGCTTCAATGCAATATCTTGAACCTATAACTGGCACTCTACCATCTGCATCTCCACTGTTAGAGAAACACACACAACAACAACACAAGTTTCCATGTTAACTAAAATCTTACAACAACATAGTTCCTTAACAAGAGAAAACTGAAGCTGTTTCACCTGTAAATCCAAATCTTTAGGCCACCTTTGATGAGTTTTTGGTATATTGGCAGGACAGAGAACACAGTGTAATTGTATGTTCTAAGCAACAATTCGCTACGACGAATAAATTCCCAAGAAAACAACATTATAACATTGCAAATGAATACAATCCAATCAAGAGAAAACAACATGAAAAACAGCTTGCTTACTTGCAGACTTTCCATTTCACACTCTCACTCAGCCCTCTAGAGCGTATATGTAACGCCGCCTGTACGTCTTTCCTGTTGAAATACGCTTCTGTATGCGTAGAATAGCAGGGGTCGTAGCCCCCTGGGACGAGCTTCATTCTCCTGAACGCGTATTTATGTGCCTACAAGGTAACAGAATACAAGGAAAACTACCTTAATCAGACCAAGAAAAGTGTCAAAAAACTGTAAGATTCTTACAGCCTACCTTAGTGTTTGAGAAATCGTTTTCACTAGCAAGAACACCAGCAAACGAAGACGTGCCATTGAGAACACAAGACGGGGCGTAGATGTTATAGATATCGATCTCATTGTACAGATCAAAGACTATCTTCATTGCAGAATTACATCCATTAGACCAGTTCTCAAGCTTGAAATTGCATTCTTTTCTGGCCTTGTCGTATTGTTGATCAGATATAACTGAATGGCTCCAAGCATACTCGAGCAATCCTTTATAATCGAAGTAATCGTTTGTCTCGGGATTTCCTACCTGAAATGGAAATTGTTGCTGTCTTAATGTGACTATATGATCATAAAGATGGTGAATTAGGACAGTGAGGGTAGAAACATACTATGAAACCTTTGAGATTGATGTATGGATACTTCTGTCTATTCTTATTCCTGTCATACACAAGTTCAGCAAGCTGAGGCACATAATGACCTGCAAACAACACAGGATTCTTGCTTGTAAGAACATATTTTTCCCCAAAAAAAATAAAAGACTATTTGAAGATTTTGTAATAATTAAAACTAACCTGCATAGCTCTCTCCTGAAATGAAGAATTCGTGGTCTTTAAATTGTGGGAATCTTTCAAGCCATTTTACTAGAAAGTTGTAAGCATCCTCAGCTGGAAAGCAGAAGTAAGTTAGGGATAGAGAGAGAAAGAGAGAGAAAGAGAATTGAAGTCATTTGGACAGAGAATTACCGACAAATGTATCATCTATATTAGTGAAATCAGAAGATGTATTGGTGTAAGAGAATCCAACCCCAACTGGAGATTCCACAAACAGCAAATTTGCTTCTGCAGGAAGAATTCTTGAATGTTTCATTACAAAAGTCTTTATCTACACTTAAATCAGCTGTAATAACAAAAAATAAAAAATAAAAATATTGGACCTTTATTCCACGAATGCTGATTAAATTCAAGAGCAGCTCCCTTTTTGCTAACTCTAAGTGGGCCCAACTCCACAGCTGCTCCATATCCAATGGATGAACAACCAGGCCCTTAATTCATCAACATCAACACCCCTCATTACAAGACCAAACAAAACTACTTCAGTTCAAGATAAAACAAGGAAAGAAAGAAACTCTCTCGCACGCACACACATAAAGACTCTGAGTTGCTACTTCAGTCCCAAGAACAATAAGGAACATTCTTGCACAAGAAAAAGATGGTCAACTTCTAAAAGCATATACGTAAGTATAGATATATCTATATATATATGTGTGTGTGTGTACCTCCATTGAGCCACAGGAGAAGGGGTTTGTTAGTTGGTTGAGATTGAGCTTGAAAGAACCAATAGAAAAGGGCCCTCCCATGAGCTTCATTAACTGTTATATAACCTGAGAACTGTGATACATTTGGGGTTTTTGGTTGGCCAGGCAGTGTATTTACTCTATCATATTCATATTCAGATTCCTCTGACTTTGGATTTGCTGCATTAATATCTGCATTCAATGCTGCAACTAAAATAAAGATGAACAAAAACATTTTATTGGCCACTATACTCTCAGTTTCCATGCTTCTTTTACTTCACATTCATCAATTCTTTCTATGTGGTGCAGTGAGAGAGAGAGAGAGAGAGAGAGAGAGCTGATGTGATTTACAGAGTCAAAGAATACAAGCTGTACTCTTGGAGAATGGCAGTCTCTGTGTTGGTAAGGAAGTGAAAAGAAGATGCCTTTTATGCATGCTATCTTGATCTAATAAAATATGAATTTACTTTCATATTATCTAAATTTTTCATAGAATACAGTCTGCATTCATATGTATATATAAGATAACCCACCGTTTTATTATAAGATCGGTCAGCTAAATAACATTTAAAATTAGATCGACATAAATTTCAAACAATTATAAGAGATTTATCTCGTGTAAGAACATCAATCAAACTCCCCATTTGGAAGCTGAATTATTACAATGGATACTACCGTAGATATTAAAAAAATATATAATTAATTTAACAATTATAGTTTTCTGTCGGAGACTATATAATTTTTTTTTCTTTTTTCCATTAAGAGAAAATAAAAGTTAAAAGTTAAAAATAATGCAAGGGATTTATCCCAAACAAATAAGTTTGGAGAATGGGGCCCACTGACCCACACTCATGACTGGTCAGAAAGATTACTTGTCTTATCGCATAAAGAAGTCAATTGGTTATTATGTTTGCTCAATAATTGCTCTCATCGTTACAAAAAAGTCCAAATGATTGTATTGACTTTTCAACTCTCTCTCTCTCCACAATATATGATATACGTATCATTTTAATCTTTTTGGTACATTATTTTTTTTTCATTTTTTGGTACATATATATATAATATAAAAAGACTTAGCAATAAAATTTGCAAAATATAGATCCAAGAACAGCTAATATGGACTTTCTTGTCATACAACGGGTAAAAGTGCCATTTTACAGGCGAAATATTTACATATTACAATAGCGCATACACTAATCAGTCATCTAGAAGAATATACTTTGCCAAGCACTGCATAGAATAGTGAATCCATGAAAAAACTAGTAAATCTGCAGTATGATGGGATGATATACAAATAGCAGCAGTGTGTGGAACAAGGAGGAGAAGAAACTAATATAACTACCATCAGATGCTCAAACTAAGTTGCTCCACAACTAATTCGTCCGAATATGTACGGCGTTTGGATTTCTTTCGGAGGAAGAGAGGTCGAAGCATGTACCGAGAGAACCGGCTCAATGGGTCCTGCAAACCTTCCATTTCATAGTGTCCGAAACGCCAGTCTCGTTCGATATATGGACGAGATAATGGTTTGTCGAGGCCACCTGTAGATGGTTATAAAAGCCACTTGTTTCAAATTACTCAATCCAAACACAACATAAACAAAATTATAAATTATTTAGATTCTACAAGAAAGTCAAAAGAGGCATTTCATGAGCATTTGGCCAACTGAAGCATGCCAAAAAAAAAACTCCCTCCATCCCAAAATAATCCCATTTCAGAAACAGTTGTTATCTAAAAAAAAAGTCATTTCCGAATGTCAGGTCTCATTTTATCAAGCAAAGTCAAAACTTGAACTTTTGTATTTGACAAACAAGTTAGATATGATTGAATATGTTAAATTAACAAACAAAAGAAGAATTTTTGGTTTTTAGGAAGTTGTACCTTCATTAAATTGACCAAAAATAAGATATTGTACCCCTGTGAAACATGATTTTTTTAAGGAGGGATTATGTGTTTTTTCCACTGTACCTCTTTTGATTTTCTGCACTAAAAATATGAAACAGTGGGGCAAAGAATTACCAGCATACATCAGACCATGCTTGTTGACTGCCCGATAAAACGGTCTAGTTTTTCCCTCTTTAGCAGCCATTTGAAGTTCGTTCCATGCGCGTGCTCTGTCTAAGCGTGTTATTTTACCTGACTTTACAATCTGCAGTTACGATCTCAGTAACATTCTTAAGATTATTCGAAGTATGGATACTATATTTTACGAATGAAAGCATCAAATCTCATTTACCTTTGAAAACAAATGATAAGATGGACGTGGAATTCGTGCAAGATTGTTGGAACGGTCGACCGCTACCAAGCCGAACTTAGGACCATATCCATCAGCCCATTCCCAGTTGTCCGATATGGTCCAGAACAGGTAACCAAGAATCGGTACACCCTAAATGTTAGCTGATGTTAGCATTTCAGTTAAAATCTACTATTGAAATAGTATCTGTTTCGAAAAATACATATTTTGTCCCCTGTACTTCTAAACTTTTTTGTCCCAGTACTTTAATTTCTACACTTATGCCTTCGAAATGTAAAGGTGGCAAAAGACGACAAAAAATGGAAGAACACAGGACAGAAGTGCAGAAACTAAAGGGGTAAAGGTTAAAAAAATGAAAGAAAAAAGAATGAAAGTATGGGGGGCAAAATATGCATTTTCCCTATTGTATGTATGTATGAAACATAAGCTTAAAACCATTGTCATTGCTGCATAAGTTGCCAGAAGATGTTCCAAAATGTATGGCCTTCTGATCAAATCTGTCTCATCAGATACACCATTTTCAGAAATAATGAACGGTATGCCTAAGTGTTTGTATCTTTCATGAAAATGCAGAAGTACACGAAACAAGCCATCAGGGTAAACCCCACGTCCTGATTCACTATACTCATCGTTTTCTACCAGCTTCAATCCAGCACCAGAAACCACTTCCTGCCAAAATAATTGGGCTTGAATAATTTGTCAAAAGGAACTGTATAGAAAAGCCAAGAACATCAAACTGTATGCATAGAACCTGCCCGTAGTAGTTTATCCCAATGTAGTCTAATTTGTCAGAAATACTATCCATAAATGGAAAGAGTGTCAAAGAATTAGCCACTGAAACTGCCGCGATGTCAAACAGCCCATACGGTCGCATAAACGAGACATGGTGAGCTACTCCAACAATTGCAGAGCTCGCACTGAAGCCAAAACAGATATTAGGTAAGCAAATAACTCTCTTATGCAGGCTCACTTCTTATGAATGAAAGTGTAATCTTGTTTTATTGAATGTCATTCATGAATAAATATGACTTTACCAAAACTTTGATCATATGGGCTAAAACCCTCAGCCAAATAATGGCATTCAACAACAATCGAGGGGTGGGGGAGGTTTGTGTTTTATTCAAGATTCATTCACGAAAAGATTAATATTGGATCGTCAAAAATGGCAACATTACCCAAAACAGAAAAAGGGGAAAATCATCATGTGGCCTAGAAAACTCTCAATCAAATAGCAGCATTAACAACAAGCAAATGTGTGTGTGTATGTGTTAACTTGTTTTGTTCGATGGTCAAAGGTTAAAGGATCAGCAAATTTATGACATTACCGAAAAAAGAAAAGAAGGGGAAAATCATCATATGGCCTAAAACACACACACACATATATGTTGGTATGTGTATATAAAATATAAATAAAGTGAGAGAGAGTGGGAGGAACCATTTCTCATGGATATAATCAAAGGCCTTTGAGTGTGCTATTGCAATCCAATTCATGGTCTGGTTGAATATCCCAGTAGGCAGAGCAGAAGTGGCAGCCTCAAGCATGTCAGGATTACCACCAGGCCAGGAACCAGCACAGTAAGTTAGCATACAAAACACATGTGGTTCATTAAATGTTACCCAATAGTCGACCAGATCCGATACACAGTCGACAACAAGTCTGAAAAAAATAACAGGTTCATTAAATGTTATCCATGATAATCAATTCGTATGCTTAATATTTAGAGATGTGTCATAAAGTCTAATGATAAAAATCAGAAGCACTTATAATAACTACCAACAAATTGAATGGATTGATTCAACAAAGCTGAACCTGGTAAATTCCATAAAATAATCGACAGTCTTCTCCAGCCTCCAACCTCCATACTCCGCTGCCCAGGGTGGCAAAGAATGATGGAACAGAGTTAGCATTACCTTCATCCCATATGAGTGAACTTTGTTGAGGATCCATTTATACCTCTCCAATGCAGCAAAATTGGTCTAACGAGAATAGAAGGATTCATCAGTTCAGTAAGTAAAAATGCAAATATATAAAATTGACAGCCACCAAAAACATTAATGTTGAAAAACAAATTTGAATTGCTAACCCTCCATCGCATACACCTTTGCGACACAAGTAAAAGATTTTTTGTTTCTCCTCGATAACCATTCAACAAAATATATATTTCCAATATTTGTCTGGTCCAAGTAAATAATAACATGTCCGTTTCATGTTCAGGGGTGTTCCTGAGGAACAAGGATAGATTATTTTTTTTACAACTCCAAATTTCTGTTTTTAACAAAACAAAAGCGTTCTAGAATAATTTACACTTAATGGAGGCTGGTTTTATTGTTTTGATCCTACGGAAGCAACATAAACGATAATAAGAGAGGGTCTATAATAACCAGCATTTTCATGGTAAACATTTTACAGGAATGGAACAGAATAGATAGTATCTCAATGAAAAATTTACTTGGTCAAGTAAACCAAGTTTTCATCTTCAACACAAAAAGATTTAACTTCATGATGTTTGTATGATAAAAGACTCGGCCAGAACTCAGATGCAATAGGCTCAGCTAGCCCATTCCACCACCCTCTCCTCCCAAGGGTTTCACCCCTTTTTTTAAGATAGCTAATTAACTAGATATCAAACTGACACATCACAATTGGTATTTTATAGCCTTGGTCTGTCCCGAGTACAGCTAATTCTAACACCAACATACATACTTACCGTTGCTTTAACATCATTCCCTGGCTCCTCAGGCATAACTCGGGTCCAATCTATGCCCATTCGAAAAACCTGTACGCCTGTTTCTTTAGCCAATTTTAGCTCTGTATCAGGATCAGACCAAAATCTCAACCTCTCCTCCCTGAAAATGTTACAAAGCCCAGTTTCTCTCAGATTACATATTATCATAAAAAAAAAAAAAAGGTCCACCTATAATACCATGAAGGATTTTTGTGGCTTACGGATGAGGAACATTATGCCAGGAGGCAACAGCATGATGGCATTCTTCATTCGAGTCAGGCTCTTCAATTTCTTCATATTTCTCAAATCCTCGGATTAAAGCCTCCATAGCTATCCTATGCTGCTTCTTTCTCTTCATACTCTTATTGGCGTGTTTATCTGGAAGCCTAGCCTGGTGAGAACCACCATCTCCAGCAGCCGAGCCCATAACTGCATCAGCTGGTTCAGTCCCCTTTTGAGACTCTGGTTGGTCACAAGGCTTTTCTTCTGCAAACTGAAGCCATGCATCATTGAGCCTATCCTCGACATGAGCCGGCGCTGTAGCTAATCCAAAAAAGAACCCTTTTTCCTCTTCTACAGAAAATCGCCAAAAAAAAAAAAAATCCAAATCACATGAATCTTGATGAAATTCATAACTCCACAGGGATAAGGGCCAGAGGACATATGTTGTAGCTAAACTAACTGAGATTCTGGTATATGATCAAGCATCCAGAAATAGTACTCACTACCTTTCCTGCTTGAATTAAAAGCATTGCCTTTCTTGTAAGAAGATATTAGCTAGATTAAAAATACACATTACCAGCATAAAAGACCATACATGTGCCCATATTCCGACCCGAAAATAATTGGGGAGATCAAAGAAATCCATTTTTCCTCCTCTTATTCTTTTGAAAATGCAGGTTATACATATTATGGTCCCTTACCTGAAATCGTAACCCAAAATCTGAACATTAAATAGCCAACATTACTATCATGGAAATCCCTTCTCTAATAATAAAATACACCTTCGAATATCAAATGGGAGTTTATAGTTCTCACTTTGTCACCAAATTTGAAACGATAATCCGTCTTCACCACAAAAAATAACCAGAGGTCCAGCGTAACAGCCATAATCAAAGCATATCCAATCTTACATTACGCTCAATCTAATAATCCATATTTATTGCTCCCTTATAGTTAATTCACCTAATTCTACTCAAATAATTTCCAGATATGTCCAACATTTATCTGTGACGGGGAACGAAAAAACCGACTAACGTAAGCATACCCGTAGTAGGATTAATGTTGAACTGAGCAAGGGTATCGGCAGTCTCGTCGATCGGCGATTTAAACTGTTTTAAATTCTTACGTTTGAAGCGTGAGAAGGAGAAAGCATTCGCGGCGACGGTGACGGAGAACAAAACGCCGGCGAGTTTGGTCGCGGTGACGATTAACGTCGTCAGTGTCATTGCTCTGAATAGCTTCGAGCGTAGTAGAATGGGTAGGAGTACGGATGAGCATTTGAGGCGACGAGAGCGGACACGTGTCAGCCGCTGAGGAGCGAAGAGAAGTCCTAGAATTTGTCCTTGGTCTGGCGTTCTCAATAACGTGATTCGAGGTACAAATATTGCAGCTCGGAGTATAAGCACTTTTAAAATTTTCGAACTCCTAGAATCTAGCCCCTGGTCTGGCAATCACAATGTGATTCGAGGTACAAATATTGAAGCGTGGGGTATAAGCAATGTTTAAAATTTTCGAACTATTCACCAATATTATATAATAAAATATAAGAAAAAAGGATTTAAGGCCCATACCTTAGCTTAGCCCAGGTACTTGAGGTCTACTTCACCAGTTGGGTAACTGAATTTAATTCAGCCCATAACAGAGCCCAATTACTTAATGGGCCTACTGGGCAGGCTAAACACACCTTCTGACTTATGAATCATAACCTAGCCATGCCCATTCTTGTGTATTTTAATTTTCTGTATTATTTTTATTTAATGCTCGCCTTTGTATTTAATATTTCTTTTCACAACTTAATTTTTAATAACATAAACAAAATCAAATATAGAAAAAACATAAATATAGTCTATACCTCATTAAATCTAAAATAATTTAAATATTGCCAACACAAATAAATAAAGAAGCATCCGACTACTTCATACAGCTCGATTTTATGAATGTGGATCCTCTATATTTGAAGTTCCATCTCATGTATTAAAATATTTAATATATAATATATATATTAATTAATAATGTCACATTATATAATAATTATTTTAAAATACAAAATAAAACATAAAATAAAATAAAAAATCTTAATCCGAATTTGACTCAAGAATCATAGCTCAGTAAGCAGCAACAGAGTAGAATCATAGGGTCAAACTGAAACCCAGAAAAATCTAAGACATCAATATAATATATATATTTCACAAGACTTTAAAAAATAATTTAAATAAATAAATAATATATATGTGGTCCAATATATATATATATATATATATATGAATTGAAGAAAAAGAGTGAGTTATAATGATTACATGGGTTCAGAAAAATCTGGTGTTGAAAGTTACTGTTCATCCAATAAGTGTCAACTGCAATGATACATCATTTTCAGAATAAATTCTTTGATCCAAAATTCCATCAATTGGGCATTTATGATTTCCCCGACTCATCTGACTTACCCTTTCTATTTTTCTTTTTTTTTCTTATATATATTCTCTCTTCACAATTTTACTCTCTCTCTCTCTCCTCCAAAACCTAAACCTACCAACTTCTCACCCTTTGAAATCAAATGTTTATGTTAGGATTCATATAATTGTGATAGTAGAAATGTTATGAATCTTTGATAATATGTTGTATTTATCTAGTTTAGACGATATATATCAAAACAACTTCAATTTTTTTCGAATATTACTTTTTGGTTGGGTATCTATCTTATGATAGTATAAAATTAGAATACTACCAAAGAAATGTGTTTTGCTTGCCGGTGTTTCCAACAGATAAGCTACGAGATTCGTTCATCTGAAATATGAATAAGTAAAATTTAAATATCTGATTATTTTAAAATATAGATAAGAAATAAAGTAACGAGAACAACAACAATTATAATAATTTGTAACTAGTTGCAAATGGTCAAGTGTGGAGATGTAATTTTTATTGGGAACCATGTTTGGCAATAAGGTTATGGGAGTTTGCAAATTGCAAATTATATACAAAAACCAATATTTTTGTGTTACATTTCATCAAGAATTATAGGAGGACCACACATACCCTTAACCCACCAATAATGGCCTTTTCTTGCACCACATCTTATCTATATTGATAATAATTTCTTCCTACTTTAGATTTTTTAATTTAGTTTGGCTCATCTTACAAAATATTTAAATAGTATTTAATAAGATATCTAAAAATTAGTTCTTTACTTGAGAATCCCATAATCTTATTTTATTTTATTTGAAAAAGAAATTATTTTAAAAATATTATCTTTTTTTTATTTATTTACTCCCATACCGACCTTGTAATTTGTTAAACTCCATGATTGGTTACACGAAACTTTAAAGTTAGATCGAACATATATTGTCCAGTACTCACAAATAATACATGCAAGATAACAAACACATAATTAAAATCTATAAAACAACAACAAAAAACAACTCTTTTCTAATCATAATATATTGTTTCTTCTAACAAAACTTTCCCATATAATATACCATTGCAATTAATTTTTTGAACAATTTGTCCTTCCATAATATAGATAGGGCTAAAGGGTCACATTCTATGCCAAAATATTGAATAATCACTAAACAAAACGTTATATTTGTAATAATTACTAAATTGAGGTTTCACATTTATGATGGAGACAAGTGACATTCACACTCTTTAGGTTTTGTGATGTTGTAGGTCATTCATTGTCTTTGATATATACACTTTCCTACTAAGATAAATATTTTGGGGTAACAATATATTTCAGTCGTTTCGGGTGTAATTTGATTAGTTTGTTTGTTACTGTTTTAATTTATCAAGCTTATATAATATTCAAACTTCAATTTTTTTTGTATTTAGAGCAAACTTTTGCCAATGCTTGTTTAGTTATTATTTATATAAAACGAAATCCAAATAAAGTATTAACTATAAACGATATCGAACAGATAGGTCTGTTTGATTTTTGATTATACTAAAAAGGATTTAACATATTCACCAGACATCTATGGTTTTATGTGGAGAAAAGATCCTATCGTTACTTCTCCAATGACTTTCAGCGTTATTCAAAGCTAACACGAGTACGACATATATTATTTAATTATGAAAACCTTGATATTTATCATTGTTGCTATGCCGGATTTTAAGTGTCAAAACTTTTGTGGAACAAATCCATCTTGACCCATTAAACAAACACCATACAGATAGACATTTATGAGGGACAAAAATTTGTTCATGATAGGTTGCTTTCACATTAAGACGACAACGTTCATGACAATTCATTGATTAACATTTACATTCCATTTGCAGCCACCTTGCCCCTACCAAATTTATGACTATCTTTAATGTTCACATAAATAAATAAAAGAAAGACGGCAAAGGATGGGAGCCTTTGCAATCAAATTAGGTCTAACTCCGTCGTAGGGCGGAGCTACACAAATTTGATTGAAAGAGTTAATTAGTTATGAATGATTTGTATGGATCGAAATGATAAAAACAAAATTTATAGAATTTTTAAAATTTTGAGTTATATGAGCACATCCAACATATTTTCTTTGCTTATTTTGTAAAATCTAGTGAAAATTTCAAATAAGATTGCGCTCGTTAAAACTCAAACTAGTCGGACTAGCGATTGTTTGCCAGTATTCAAGTTTTATCATGATATCCCTTCATGTGTAAAATATAATTTTATTTATAGTAACATACTTGATATATATATATATATATATATATATATATTTATTGTGGGAATTGAATTGAAAAATTATAAGCACATGAGGTGTGAGGACAATAAGGATAAATTAAATATGAAATTAAGCAAACAAAGAAGTAGAAGTATTTGAGTGTAGTAAATAACAACCATAAATAGAGAGTGGGTTAATTGAAAAGGACATTCCTCTTATATGTATGGCCATTACACAAACACAGACACACATATACATATGTGTGTGTGTGTACCATTAAGCCAGTCAACAACCCTAAATCTCATGCATGCCCTACACATAATAAATTATTATTTTCCCCATATGAAAGAAATAATAATTAAACTATGATGCAAGAAAATAATAAATAATTTATTTGCAAATAACATTTATTTAAATAGAAATAATCATAGACAAGAGAAACTATTAAAATTATATTAGATTTAGTAAGTTTGACTGTCTTAGGAAAGTGTGAGATTAAAAAATGGTTGGCCATGAGATGCCATTCCCCACACCCTTAATTCCCTCACAAACCCTAAATTTTATAATCACTAGAAACAAATAAATATTTAATTTAATAATTTAATTATTGTTTACATTAGGCCAATTTACTCTTACCTAGACCTTGAAGTTATAGTCTTGATATTCTTGTTTTTGTTTCTTTTCCCAAGTCTCATTTTATTTTATTATTATTATTCCCTAAGATTTAAAATTTGCCCACGTACCAAAACATTATTAAATTATATTCCATTAACTTTTATTCAAACTTTAAATTATAAAATTTGATAATAATTAGTGAGTTAATTTTTTAAATTTTAATAAAAAGATATTATAAATAATTAAAGAAAATGAAGGGTTTTTTTAATAAATAAAATTAGTTTTGAATAATTGAGTTATGAATTTTTACTTTTTCTTTAAAAAAAATAAAAAGAAGGGTTATGACTTTCTACTAGGAAGTGATTTTGGACGAGGTTTCTGCTGTTTTTACTGCGGTCGGCCGGACAGCCCCACCGGGCAGGCTGTGGGGCAGCCACGTGTCACATCGCTTTTCCTTTACATTCTTTCTGGGCCTTGTAGCTGTCATAGTCAGGTCCATAAGGGCAGCCCACTTGCTGTCCATAAAAAGCCCATTCTCTCCCTCCGACTTCCCTCATTCTCTTTTATTCATCTCTCTCTCTCTCACAGACTTTTTTGCCATGGAAGAGAGAGAAAAGTCTGCAAAGCAGAAAGCAAGCCTGGGATTTTCACAACTACTGGGTAAGTCAAGAAACACACACACACACACACAATCAGGCTTTTCACTTAGGATATATATATAAATATACATATGCACATATATACATATATATGCATGACCTTTTCTTGCAGGTTAATACAGACGATTCATATAGGGTTCCATGATGTATATATAAGTATATATGTATGTATTTGCTAATCAATGAAATATTTATTTGATGCAGGCTACAAATTTGATGAAAATTTGGAGTTTCAGCCATGGATCACCAACACAAACATTGTTATCATGGTTGATAATTCTACAAACCTAGTTATGTGTTCGTGTTGATAGGGTGCTATCCTACCTGAGCTTTTTTACTTGATTTTTTTTTTTGACTTGTTGCCTTTTATTTTTTGTTCTTTCCGTATCTTCTTGACCTTGTAAGACCTTTTCTTGACCTTGTAAGACCCCAGGTCCTACATTCGTTTTTCATTTTTCGTTTTCTTTTGGATACCACACCAGATTTTTCTGGTGATGGATTTATCCGTTTACTTTCTTCGTTCCCGTCCAACTCACGTTCTCCTTCCTTGTCTATCCCTCCTGAGCTATTTAAATTTTGAATCGTTATATTTTTTCTAGACAAATAATGTGATCAAGAATCAATATAAACACGAAATCTTTTCATCTTCCCTTTCCCTTGATATTATATATATAGATGTGTGTGTGTATGTATATTAGTGTAGATTGCACAGTGTATATTCTTGTGGTAGGGCCCTGAAATTAAATGATAGTACAGGGGCAGATATCCAAATATAGACAAATGCTGTGTATTTCATGCCCTCATTGTTCCTTGTTTTATATGTTGTTGGCCTGAAAAGTAGTATAAGAATAATTAATATTCTTTCAGTTTTGATGTTCAATGACTCTCTCTCTCTCTCTCTCTCTCTCTATTCATCTTCTCCTTATTACACAACCTTAGTTTCATGGTTTCAGTTTGGTATTAAAAGCTTTTTTATCTGAAAAAAAACAAAGGAAAAAGAAAAAAACAAGTTTTTCTCTGGTTTTTAAGGAAAACCCTTATTCTGTCTGTAAAAATTCTTGCATGTACCATTTACTTCTTTTACTGCAGACAATCTGAATGGTTAATTCATGCAAAATTTGAAAAAGATAAATAAAAAATTACGTTATATGATTTAATATCGATATAATATGATATGTATAGTAATAATATCATTAACAAAACAAGGACGAGAGAGTGGGAAGCACATGCAATTATTTTTACCTTTCTATTAAGATTTTTTTTTTCTTGTTTCGTATTTTATTTTATCAGCATATTCCGGTGGTTGAGATTGTAAATGACGAAAATACGAACACACCGCCATACACTGATTAATTGAAACATGGGTTAAAGGTTGGGCAGGACATGCACTTTTTTCCCTTTCTATTAGAATATAAAATCCAAAAGCATATTTTATTTTCTGAATAAATAAAAAGTGCAAAAGACAAAGCTTCTTGAGTTGAATTCCTGAAAATCAGGGTCAATAAATTAATTTTTCCACCACAATTATTCTTCTTCAAAAAATAAAAATAAATTAAAAAAAAACACACTCAGACACACACATATATATATATATATATATATGTATATACATATAAAGAAACGTCTGAAGAGTGAAAAGAAACGTCTTTCTGAAAATAGGGGCCCCTGTGGTTATCTCTGAGTTTCAACATTTCTGAGCATTTTCTGCAAATACAGCTTAGCTTTGATATTTGGATCTTCTTGTGATGATGGCTTTTGTATTTATTCAGACAGACCACCATTATTTTTCCTCTTGCTGCTGAAATTACAAATATACCCCCTTAAATTAATTACAAATTACTTATATAATATAATATAATCTTTGACATTCGTCTTTATCATAATTTTATTTTCAAGAACAAAATTATGGTGTCTACAAGTTGGGCATTGAAAGGCAGACAGCCTTTTATTACATGTAATACCAACCACCTTAATTCATTCCCTAAATTTATGGCTATGAGGGAATATCATCAAACAAGATCTTCTCCATCATTTACTTTTTCATTACAAAAAAAAAAAAAAAAATTGGACAAATTAGTCAAAGTAATTAGTGCATCACAAGTATATTTTGAAAGATGACAATCTTGTTAAAACTCATTGATTCTTGTTATGCATTGGAACGAGCATATATCGGATCTTTGTATATCTTGAACATAAATGACCAAAATACCCCCTTGTACAGTGAACTTGATGTAAACAATTGGTTGATATTTTTATTTTTAAATACTAAAAAAGAAAGTGTAATAATATAGGGTGATGAGGTTATAATATATATATATATATATATATTGTAAGAAATAGGCAGGAATTGGGGCCAGTAGTGGCATAATATATATATATATATATATATATATATATATACATATATATTGTAAGAAATAGGCAGGAATTGGGGCCAGTAGTGGCAGGCTATGATCCCATCTTTTAGTAACATAGTAACATGGGCTTTTCATTACAAGACTTTTTACATGAAATCATTCCTCTCAACACCCTTTTCATAAAGTAACACATTTTTGTCAAAGGACACTCTCAATAATGCCTTGATAAATATATCTCACTCTTCTTACACACTATTTTGCATTATCCATACATGCTTTACAACGGAGGGCCCCGTATGGCCATATACAAAATCGATCGTCTATCCATTATGAGTATGTATTAATATGTTTTATCAGTGTTGTGTTAGAATTATACTATAAGAAAATCAATTATTTTTTACGCACAATATGTGAATTTGACATTAATACATCCTCAATGAACTTATTAAGACGCATCCATGGTAGCTAGGTGATCTTTCCAACGAGTTTCTTGCTAATTGATTGAAAATTGTTATTTCAATGTCTCCATTTTCACAAGACCAGTCGAATAACGAGATGGGTCGTAGTATGACTTCGATCCATTGTCATCCCTAATCTTGTGTCACACTCACCAACTCACCATTCTTTTACTATTAACGTAGATATAATTTTGCTAATGCTTCTTCACTTCCTCTGAATTCACTGTTACACAGTTTTGGGCCTTTTGGGCTATAACTATATTAATTTATGTGGGCTTTTCTAAAATTTCATTAGTCTGGCCCAAAACTATAGTTGGCTTGGGCTTTAATGTTACAGTCGATTCGAAAGTCATTGTGGACCTGATATTTACCCAACATCAGATCCCCAAAATATAAACATTTTTCTTTCTTTCTTTATTATTTTTTTCTTTTTTGCGTATTACAAGTACAATTTTTGATGTATAATCTAATTGAGCATAAAAGAAAATATCTAACAATAAATTAATTAATAATATATTTTAACTGGATAGACCCCTGAAAGTCTAGATTTGCGTTACTTAATCGATCTGCTCCATTAGACCTGAATCTTCAAGCTGAACCATTTCAATTCTTCTATTTGATCGATTGTGAAGATTTTTATTTTTGGTTTGGTTTCGAAATTCTTTTTATTAGAATCTTCTAACTTTGATTCGATTTTGAAGATGTTGAGATCTCCAGACAACTCCAATTCATGGCACCCCTACCCAACGAGTGATTTTACATTTTTACATAGATGATACATGACACACATAATATATATATATATATATATATATATGTGTGTGTAAATAGAGAGCAGTCATTTGTATAGAATCAAGATTTTGATTGGGACATGAAATATTAATTGGAACGTGATAATTAATTATTGAATCGACAAGGAACCCTAGAAATAAGCAGATGTGGAAAATGGAAAGACAACGACAGTTGAAAAATTCTGGTAATAAAGAAGGAAATAAAATGGGTATGAGCCATAATATGGGCAGTTAAATGCCAACAATTGTTGGATCCTTAAGGGCCTTTACTTTGAGGACCCTTCCTCAAGTTGCACACAATAATGACTTATGTCATACATATATAGGGGTGTCAAACAAGTCATAAATCGACGTCGTAGGCTTGTGAGTCGGCCCATTTAGCATTGTGTGAAACAAAAACAAGAAATATAACTTCTTATCCGACGTACATGAATTATTCTTATAAAAAATTAATAGATACCAACAAAATCTATGAAACTCTTAATGTGCTTTAAATTATGATATATGTTCAAGTACGTCGAAAATAATATATGGAATTAACAATTTATTATAATATGCCATAGGATTTTGCTATAGAGACATAATTTTTTACAACTATAATATTGCATATCTTGTGAAATTATAACAAATCGATTTTCAGCAATAAAAAAATGATTTATTTTGGTGACATGACGTGGCCGAATTCCTTTTTTTTTTTTTCTTCCTCTTCTTCAATAATTAGGTTCGGTCTAATTTTAGCCCAAATTTTAAAACAAAAATCGATTGTAATGTTTATATTTGTATTATATTCATATCGAATTATGTTGGTCGGAAATTGCAACCCCTATGATCATATCAATTCGGTTAGAAAACATAGACTATACTCACTTTTTGTTGGAATAAATAAATAAAATCGAAAATAAGGGCCATATTTGAATGCCCCCATTTGTGTGCCAATGGAATGTTCAACAGTTGTTAGCTAATTAGGGCATCTTCTATGAGGACCCTCTCTGCACTTCTTGATGCTGCCCTCTACTAATTGTATATATAATTATATACATAAGGTATTCGGATAGAAATGTAATTGAAAAAAAAATTAAAAAAAATCAATTATATAGGACAAGAAATGAAAAAAAAAAAATCTAAAGAAAAAAGGAAATTAAATATTCATTTTGGGTTTTTTTTAATTATTAAAATGTTTTAATTTGTAAAATCATCCAAATATTCATTTTGGGTTTTTTTTTCTCAATTTTCAACTGCACCAATTTATGTTATATGTTTATTTATAATATTATTCTAAATATATTATATGTATAAATAAAATTAGAATATAAAATAAAAGATTCAGATGCAGAAAATCCACCGAACCCAAAAAAAATCAACTTTCTTGACTCATATATATTTCTTGTATTACTTTTCTTCAAAGCCAACAACCCCCACAAAACCCAAAAAAATAATAAAATCAATAAAATCCAATTATATTATCCCTACCCCTTTCATTAATTTATAGATATTCTCATTAATTTTGTAGATATTACTTCTTCACTCTGTATATGTATGTACGAGGATCTCCTCTTCCTTTTTCTCTCCATTTCTCTCTCCAAACACAACTCCACTCTCAAATATTATCATCTCAAAAAAGAAAAAAAAATGGTTGCATAGTCTCCAAATTCAATAAAAATGGAGAAAATAAAAGAACTCCCAATAATAGACCTTCATTCCAATAGTGCAGAAGCCTCAGAACAGATTGTTAAAGCTTGTGAGAAATATGGTTTCTTCAAAGTGATCAACCATGGAGTGCCGCAGGAGATTATTTCCCGGATGGAAGAAGAAGCCCGCGAGTTCTTCTCCAAGCCCGGATCGGAGAAGAAGTGGGCCGGGCCTGCTAACCCTTATGGGTATGGCTGCAAGAATATAGGGTTGAAGGGTGACGTGGGAGAAGTTGAATATCTTCTTCTCCAAACAAACCCTTCCTTCATTTCCAACGTGTCTGAAACTATTTCTGCTCATCCAGATAAGTTCAGGTATTCACCATTGATCTTCCTCTGTGTGTGTGTGTGTGTGTTTAATCTTGTATTATATATATGTGTGTGTGTGTGAAATGGTTTTGTAATTTGTAGTATTGATTATGAAAGTATATAAAATTGTTTTGTAATTTGAAGTAATATTTTTGTATTGATTGTGAAAGTCATGCTTATTTGCAGAACCGAACATGCTCGGATTTTGTTTGTGTTTCAATCTCGTGTTTTATTTAATCTTATATCTAATGCGGTGGTGATATTTAAGGATATAACATATTCTTGTCAAGTTTTAACACTATGGTTGTGTTATAATACATATTTAGAGCATTATTTGAGTTGAAACTAATCTAATGTAGTACCATTTGACACTCATGATATATACACACATATGTATATATAGACACACACACATAAATGTGTGATTGTGTGATTTGGGTGTGTGTATGTGTGTATGTGACATTGTATTCTAGAACAACCTATTTTTAGTATTTTTAATTTGTAAGAGTTCGAGATTCGTACAAAATTCATCGAGTATAATTGCAAGATTTTTCCTATCGAACTTATTTCTAGATTCATCCCCAACACCATATGATCTTTTTATAGGGTTTGCATTTATCTATAATATAAATTAAGATTGTGTTCATCTTTGCACGTATAAGAGTTCATCCTCCTTACAAAGTAAGTTTGCACCATCATAATCCTTACAGTCATCTTGGAACCTATTTCTAGATCCGTCACTTGAAATCAAGATCGTTAGGGTTTGTATTATATTAATGTTTTCTGAGTTCTTTCCTCTTTTGAGCAAACCACGTGTATCCACACTACTTCTAGGGCCAAGGCTGCTTGTATAAAACATGTAATAAAAGACACAATAAACAATGCTCTCAGTTCATGTAAGAAATATCCTAAGATAATATTGTTGACCAAGCAGATGAAATGTCAGAATCACAAACTTTCTTTCTTTCTTTCTTTTTTTGTGTTGAAAGTGTCAGAATCTCCAACTTAAAAATAAGCAAATTGGTATTGGCTGTGTCCCTGCATCTTTCTGCAATTTAAGACTAACAAGACACATTCATTCATTTGGATAAACTGATATATATATATATATATATATATATTTGGATAAACTGATATATATATATATATATAGAGAGAGAGAGGGAGAGAGAGAGAGAGGGTGGGGGGTTGGATAGCTATGATGATACAGTGAAAAAATGTATTGTTTACGTTTTACAAGAAAGAAGATAAAAAGAAGAATATTTGGGGTTTGGAATGACAAGTGAGAAAGACCAATCAAATCAAAAGAGTTTTGAAAGAAGAGAAACTTCCCAGATATAGGGCAAATACTATGACACCATTTTTTACTATAACAAGGAATCTGCACCCCCTCCTCTTTAATACATCACATCTTACTTTCATTTTCCAAATTCAAAAAATTAACTAACTTTTATATTATATATATATATATATATATATTCAAACTTTGTGTTATTCTGTTTCTAATCTAACGTGTATTTTGAAGTGCAATGATAATCATTATTTACGTTAAAATTGTTCGTTCACATATAATCACATACAACACACTTTTATATAAACATGTGCATGTGAAATAATGAAGCATGTGCATTTGGTGTATTCAAATAAATATTCCACCCTTCCTCTCTCATGCACACAAAATTATTTTTGCATATAATAGTATGTTTCGTTTCATAAGTTTATGTAATAAAAATATATGTTTCGTTTCATAAGTTTATGTAATAAAATATCTTTTATGCATAAATAAATAGAATACAGTTAGAGACGGCGTGAAAATATGCAATTTAACCAAGTAGTCTTACTTTTATCTTAAAGTAGTTTAGTTTCTTGAATACAAAACCTTACCCTAATTTTATTGACAATAAATTATAACATAGGTGAAGTTAAACATCAACATAGGTTACATTGAAATTATTCTTGCACACCTTATGATTAACTCGATCTAGAACAAATATGTTTACTTTGTCACAAAAATAGCGTATTTATGATTTTTTTATTTCAATAAGAATCTTATTTTAAATGAATTGTTAAATATTCTTATAATTAAAATATTTTGGAACGAAGAGTATTCAGAGTTGTATAGAAACCTGAATAACATGATTATCATTTCTTGATCTGGCTGAGAAAATCTTACAAACATGTCCTAATCAATCTGTTTTCTGATGATTTTGTTATGTTCCTTTAAAATCTGTTCACTGGTTACAGCTCCGCAGTGATTGGCTATGTCGAAGCAGTTAAAGAGTTGGCGTGTGAAATATTGGATCTGATGGTAAAAGGGTTGGGTGGGTCTGACCCTGACCCTGACCCTGACCCGGCCTCAGTGTTGAGTGGGCTAATCAAGGACACTAATAGTGACTCTGTCCTTAGGCTTAATCACTATCCACCATCTGACGTCACGGATGCGTCATCCTTCAAGATTGGATTTGGGGAGCACACTGACCCTCAGATCTTGACCCTTCTCAGATCCAACGGTGTTGAAGGCCTCCAGATCTCATTGGAGGACGGGGTGTGGGTCCCGGTCAGCCCTGACCCAGAGTCAGCCTTCTGTGTCAATGTTGGTGACGTGTTACAGGTGGGTCCCACACTTTTTGCGTGTGTGTGTGTGTGTGTGTGTGTGTGTGTGTTTTAAGTGCCACATCTATTTTTGGAAAGTATGTGTTAGTATCTGCTACAAATTACACTAGTTTTATTATTAAATTATTTATTAATATTATTTTTATTTTATAAATGGTACGTAGCTGAGTTGATGATAGATTTGCATCAACTCTCTCTCTCTCTCTCTCTCTCTCTCTCTCTTCATGCCAATTTTTTTGCTTGGCATTATAAGTTCCAATACAATATTGTTTATAAGCAATAGTTACATTGATCTTTCAACAAATGCTTCTTTACTTATATTATTATTTTTAAAATTTTGTTTAAAGGTGATGACAAATGGGAGGTTCTTGAGTGTGAAACACAGAGCCGTGACGAACTCTTATAAATCAAGAATGTCGATGGCATACTTTGCTGCACCACCACCACACGCGATGATAAATTGCTTTCCGAGCTTGAAGGCACCTCCGATCTATAGAAGCTTCACTTGGGGTGAATACAAGAAGGCTACTTATACATGTCGATTAGGCGATCGTAGGCTTAATCTCTTTACATTGTTGCCTAATGATGATAATAATTAGGGATTGTTTCTTTATTTTCTGTTTTTATTCTTTTATATTTAAGTTTTTTAATCTTATATTTAACTTAAATAATTCTAAAAAAATTGTCATTTACTTTTTTAATTTTTTTAATTGTATACTATATAGAATAGTAGTAATTCTTTTATATATATTAAAGTAATGTATGGGTGACTGAATTTGGGCCAAAATATAAGACAATGGGCCGCATTGAACAGAGCCCATTTGTGAGGTTATAGAGCCCATGATTAAGCTCATCATTATCGATAAATCTTTGGATAAAAAGAGAACAGGCTAGCCGACAACACAGCCCACATATAGTTATTGGGCCCAACAGATCCAAGTTTTTTTTTTGCTTTTATAACATACGAGGAGAATATTTTTTAAGTAAAAAACGGAGTTTAAATTAAATATATGAGGTGGTAATTCGGACTGTTCAGCTCAGCCCGATCCAAATTGATAGGCTAATGATAAAGTTTGAGATGGATCGGGCCTACCCAAAATTCAATTAACTTCACTCTCTTAAAAATTTATCGAGTCAAATCACAACCCACAAACTATTAACCCGACCTTGGGTTCAAAAGGGTTGGCGAAATAAAATAAATATTCTTCCAGAAATAAGTGGACTACTTAACAGACGTAAGCAATGATACCATTACTGAGACAATATTCCACTAATACAATACTCATTTACAATAATTAACCACTTATCTTCTCACTGACCCCTCTTTTGTATTTATTTATATTATCCAATTATTATATCATCCATTTTCCGGGAGAATAGGCTGCTAATTGCTTGCTAATTTTTTCTTTTAATATCATAATTATGGTTATACTTTCGAATGACGTTTCATTTTGAATTTATCGTGTATAAGTTGGTTAGGAAGCAAGAAGTATGTGCTCATCTCTAATTCGATGGCACAACTTTTGTCAGGATCGAACAAGCATCAATCTCATTTACCGTCCCTCTTCAAATTTTGTTAGCTGGTCTATACTCGGGGTCAAAATCTTGATAGAATTGGATCTTAACTATTTGAAAAGATTTGATTATGATAATATATTTTTTCTATTTTACAGCATGTTGCGTCAAATATATGTACATCTTTATTTAATGTTGAAATCAAGATTGTAGTATTACTGGTTGTGTTTGATTAGTAACTGAGAACGCGATAACCAAACACCGTGATTAGAAATAATAATTTCCAATTTATAAATCAATTGGCGTTTTCTTCTAATTAAGGAGTGAGAAGGGTTGATAACCAACTTTCTACTTCATTTTCATATGGAACGCAGACATAAGTTTGTCTTGTTATTAACCTTATGCCATTTTTAATTTAATTGTTATTAATCAAATGTTGAAAATTCTTTTCACACAAGTTGCAACGTACAAAACGGTGAAGACCATAGACCAAATTATTGTTTGCAACTTGTCATCTTGGAGGGGATGCCAAGTTTGGATTCATGATGAATAATTGAATCTTTTTATCGATTAATGAGTTTAAAAGATATATTATTATTAAAAATAGATGTAAGTTTATTTTACGGATGATTTTATATGTAAAGTTGAATTTTTGTCGGATTTTGAATTAAAATTTTCAAAATAGCTATAAAAAATGTGTTAAGTGAAGTTATAATTATATGGTTGGTTAGCTTATAACTCTTACTCCTATGATGCTATTAGTAGTTGGGTGGAAGAGTTACAATGGCATCACCAAAGAAATTGGGATATTTAAAAATTATAGCATATATAAATAAATTTAACTCAGATCATTTAATTTTGTCTAAAAAAGTAAACAAACAAACAAATATTTCAAGATTATACTTGCATATTTGTTCCAACTTATAAAGAATTATATAACACATAATTGATGTAAACAATCACTAAACCCACGTCACATCTTGTTTTATTTAATTTTCGAGATTTAATTATCTTTCAAGTCTCGCCAACACAAATTTAAAAAAACAATTTGATTACGATAGAAGCACAACACCATTTCCAGTAGTGGAATGTCACTAATAACACATCCTAAAATTGTTACCCCTTGGCAATATATTCTCTCCCAATTTAGGTGATATCCAAAGTTTTGGAATAAATGACTGAATTCCATTCTCTCACATCATCTTCCTCAATTTGAAAAATTTGTGGACGAGTGACCTTCAAACCCATGATTGAAATCTCATTTTCACAACAATGCCTTTACGTAAAGCAAATGGGTAGTGAGAGAAAGTGATGTCACAAGTGTAGGCTTAAACATATGCCATTAAACTTGTTTATTGGTCCTTAAGCAGCTGACCCATGTGATTAGGTTTGTTAATGACTTCAATTCTTTGCCCCGTATTTCAATATCGATATTATTTATGTTGTTTGAAATTTTAAGATTGATGAAAGTATTCAAGAATTTGAAGTTTTGTATTTGGCTACTTGAATTTCATTTGATATGTGTATTTTTATACGTTATTACAGACCAGTAGTCATCATTAATTTTTTTTACAGATATTTATATGTTATTGATTGCTTTTTGTTATTTAATGTTGCTTTTTAGACCTATTGATCAGTAGTTCAAACTATTCAACGATCAATTTATATTCGCATTGAATGAAACTGAATTAAAGAATTAATTGAAACTCAAAATAAAAAAATTTAGTATTTTCATCATAAAACATACAACCAACGAGATATAAAGATATATAACGTTCGTAATACTCATGCTCGACTTAAACATAGATGTTCTCTCTCTCTCTCTCTCAACTTATAAATAATTTTAACACATTAAGTTATGTTACTATTTTATCTCTACGCTTACGTATCGAATAGTTAGTGTTTATTAAGTTCTTTTAAATTTATTACAAAGTAAACAATTGTATTTATCCAAAATGCTAGCACGATTTCTCTCTTTTGTTCGTTTTGGGACGGAGGGAGCATTATTTATTTTGTATATAAATTTTAATTCCAATTAGGTAATTTCAAATCAAAACATTTGATTTGACCAATGAAGGCACTTTAAGCAGTTAGCTTACTGTGAGTCTTTGGGGTCCCATTTATGCTACAGTCTAAATATTTTTGAAATATTTGATTGATAGCAGCAAACCACTTTTCAGATGCCTATGGTCATTTCTAAGTGGGCCCAGGCCCAAATCCACTGGGCCCACTAATTTGCACTCAAAGATAGGTCTCCACGTGGCACTGTTTAAGAGTCTCTTGGTTGCTCAAGTCATTGAATATCAAGAAAATATTGAAAAATGAAAAATCAAAGATACACAACTGTTGTGGTGGAGTCCAGTTGTACAATACATTGATTGGTAGGTGTATTTCTTGATGTATACGTACAAAAATACACACATTTAAATGTGCACTGTGTGTATATGTAATGACAAGCATAGTGCAATTATAAGTAGAATTTTAAATATGGTTAATTAAGTGATTATTTTAAAAATAAAGTTCAACCACAATATATTATTTAAAATTGACCAAAATTTATCTGATGTGAAAGATTATTATAATGATAAGTGTGAGTGATATTTTCTTATTTATGAATATAATATTTTGTAAGTTGGATTCTTAATATTTTGTGTGGATTAGATTTCTAATTTAAATTACAGTTTGAAATATATTATGTATTTTTATTTGCATTAAAATTTGATTTTTTATAAGTTGTGTAAGCGACTAATAATAGGAATTCAACACAAATATAATTAAAATTATAAATACTCAATGCAAACAAATGTCATAAGGACCTTGTTTTATATAAAAAAAGAATAATATATTGATTAAAATTAAATAAAATTAAATACACCATAACCTCAAAAAGAACTAAAAATACAAAAATCCGAATACACTCTTTCTTTTTATTTACTTAAAAACCTAATAGTGTATTATTATATCTGAAGCTTGTATTTAAAATTTGTATACGAGTTGAAAAATCAATTAGTCGTATTTATTTTTACGGGCTTTTATAAATATCTTATCTTTTTTCAAATAAAAATTTATATAAATTTAAATTTGGAATTTGTATTGCGTGCATATTTTGAATATAGTATTATTATTTTTTTTGTGAAAAAAAATTAGATTGGTGCCTCTACTATCAATGTTGTATTAGTAATTTATAATAAATAAAAAAATAATATTTGTACATGATAAAGTAGTGACCCCACATTACATGTGGCAAGATCCAATTTTCCATTGTTTGGTGGTGTTTTATTTCAATGGTTGCGGCTCCGAGTGCTTCCGTCTAGGAAACCCAAACACCCAAAACAATTTTATTTTTTATTTTTAAATTTAATGAAATTGATTTTATTCAAGAAAAAAAAAAAAAAAGAATTTACATGTGGAAGGTCATCAACACATCTTGTTTTGGGACCACTTGTGGTGGCTTCTCTCTCTTGAAAGCACGCGGCCTACAAAACTGTTCCCGCCGCCATGCTCTCTTCTTCCTTTCTCTCTCTCTCTTCTTGAAGCATTCCGTTACCATTTCAGATTTTGATTCGTTCCTCTTCATCCTACCATTTTTGTTATATTTTTTTGGAATAAACTTTTTATGAGCTTTTAGTAAATAATCGTAAACATTTAAAAAATAATTTCGAATTAAATATCGAGTAGTTTGAATGTCACCCAAAATTAATGAAACTATATGCCTACAATCTGTGAGCGGGAGACACGTAATAATAAAATATATTAGAATCGACTCAAAAGCATTATTGTATTTTAAGTTTTGATCAAATTAATTATTTTTACAATAAATACAAACTTTTGTTAATAAAGTTATATTTCAGTGTACATTGATTAGGTCAAAGGTTCAATCTCTTTCAACTCGTTATATTATACAATCTTTTTTTTTTAAATGTGAACTTCTAAAATAATTATTCTATGAATTTTTTTCGATACCAATAATATTTTTTCTTGTAGTGACATAAAGTTAACTCGAAGGGTGCATGTAACAATAGTTAATAATCAATAGCAACTATTTAAATTAATTTTTTTATTATTGGAATTTTTTAAATTAATCAATTTATTATATATTATTGTTGTTCAATACATAAAAATATTGATGTTAATGCTTATTAAGTTGACCAAAACTAGCTTTTGAGTATTTTTTATAGTATAATAAATGTAAGTGTGTAATGTCCTACTTTTACATACTATAAATTTATTGGACATTTAATTACAAAAAGTCTTCTTCTCAATTAATAAAATTATTCTAAAGAATTTCTTTAATAAATTCTCAAATTTATACTTATGTTTGTGTAGCAATTTAATTATTTCCAACATTATTATAGTGGGTTCAAAAAATATATAAATAAACGTACAATAAAATAAATATTTTTATTTGTAAAATAAAATACACCATAAAATATGTTGCAGCAATATCTAGACTTTAATAAATTAGTAACATCGTCTCACTTTTTCTAGACGCTTAGCTCGATAAAAAAATATGAAGTTGTAAAAATGTGTAAACTTGTAAGGGAGTCACGTGGCATTTTAGTAAAGATGATAAGATCATAGTAATGGGTGTGTTTGTTTATTAGAATGTTGGAGATTTGGTATATAAAATTCAGAATATTGTATGTCCTTAAATCATTGTTGGATTACTTTTTCGCCCTTAATCTAGAACTAAAAAGCATGGGGGGGGGGCTTTCATCTGGTTCAGGCCCCAATGGCTATGTTCCCAAAATTCCACAACTAAATAAAAAATACATTAAAATGAAAAGCAACAATGACATTTATTTTAATAAATATATATAGTGGAATCAATTATGCACACCTACAACTGCGTTATATATATATATATATATATATATATTGTTAAATCAAAATCTTGTGGTACATGTTAGAACCAGATCCCTCATTGTTTTTTCTCCGACATATCTCCTACTGTTAAGTTTGATTGCATTGCATCAATCATCGTCATCTATGCCACATAAAGACAAATCAAACATTAGATGTAATAATGGAAGTTGTAGATATTATATTTGGTGATCGATTATCGACTGTGGTGGAATCTTTACAAACATAAGGATAGGTTTAGGTGAGTCTTGGGAAGCTTTAAACTATATTTTGGATTTGTTTATGTACAAATTATGAAACTATATTCGAATTTAATATATTATGAAATGTGGATCTAAATAAATTAAATATGTTTGCGAATATGTATATCAATTACTTATTGTTGTATTTAAAAAATAGACAATATAATAATAATAATAATAATAATAATTTCTTTTATGTAAAAAAATATTTTTATACTGGACGAAAAGTAAATAGACATTTGTAGTCACAATGATCAAGTTACAATTTGATGTGTACCCCCCACAAACTAAAAAGAGAGAAAAAAGAAAGACAAGGAAAGAATACAAACATAAAAACTAAGAAAAGTTAAAAATCCGATGTCCCACTTCACAAATCTATGAATATTTAAACTTGAAAAAAGGGGCTATAATTCTAGGGTTTTGGTTCTTGATTGTGTTCTTCAATCCCAATGTTGGTTGTCTTAAGCACTGCTGTCGAATTGCTGCTGTAAGAACCACACGTCATCAACATTCCACAAGTTGTCCGACGCATCTCCGCCGTCCATCCACTGCCCGTTTTGCTCCATGAATTCCAGCCCTTGATTAAAGAACCCCGTCGGGCTGGTTAAAGATTGATCCCCATAAGAGAACTGATTATTATTCGCCGGATAATAATGATCCTGAATATTGTTGCAGCCCTGATTAACTGGATAGTTGTTGTAACAGTCGGTGAGCTCAGAAACCGGCGTCCCAAAGGAGTCCGACGACGCGGCGGTGCTGGAGTTTTCCGGCGTGTAAGTGTGGGGCCCGGGGTGTGGCGGCAGTGCGATTTGGGCCGAGCCCATGTCAAGATTCGGGCTGTTGAGGTGGTAGGAGGTGGTGGTGGTGGTGGAGGAGGAGGGAACTGCGGTGGCTCCTCCGCCAGTGGCGGCGGCAGCCTGGATTCTCTCGACCAATCTGGGCATCCATAGATAACGCATGGTGTCCTTAAATTGCTTGCTGTTCACGTCACATTTGAGCTGCTTAGCATGCTTCTGAACTCGTGTTCTCCAGTAATTCTTGATCTCATTATCAGTTCTTCCAGGCAAATGCTGAGCTATTTTTGACCACCTATATATACAAAACCCAGGATTTATGTAAGAAAATTATTAAAATCAACATTAATATTTAATAAGAATGCAATAATATATGAGTACAATACCTGTTTCCCCAACGAGAATGGAGTTCAAGAATCAAGAGCTGTTCTTCAAGAGTAATATTTCCGCGACGAACGTCGGGGCGTAAGTAATTCAACCATCTCAATCTGCAGCTTTTTCCAGTTCTCTTCAATCCTGTGTGATCATAATTCATAATTGTTCATTAGGAAACTTTTTTTTTTTTAATAAAAAAAAAACTAAAGTTGGTAAAGTTTCACACGTAAATTCCTCGAATTGTTTTGGTACTTTTGTTTGGCTTTAGCCACCGTTCTTTTCTTGTACGGACAATGAATTGTATATTTATCCCAAAAAAAGAAAAAAATATATTTAATTGTATGAAGAAGAGATTAAATAAAATAAAATGAATAATTACCTGCACAACGAGCAAGAGAATTCCAGCGGCCTTCACCATGATGAGCTATGTAGTTGATGAGGGTGAAATCTTCATCGACGGTCCAGGGCCCTCTTCTCAAATCCATTGATTCTTCATCACTTTGGCTGTAATTTGATGAAACTTTACCATCTTGATGATGATCCATGTTCCTTTCTCTCTCTAGAATTTATTTTTTTGTGTGAAACCAAAAGAAGAAAGAAGATGGAAACTGATTGATTGTGCAGGAAAAGTTGATGATGGATGTATAGATACAAGTTACAAGGATAGATATAGACAGGGAAGGGGGTGGGGTTGGAGTGTAATACAAGAGGATAATGGAGGGAGGGGCTTTATATAGATGGAATGGGAGAGGTTTGAAAATGGTGGAAGCATGTGAGAGAAAGGAAGTGGGAAGAAAGCCGCAATGGGATTAATTTAATTAATTCTAGTAATTACTTAATTAATTTACTTTAATTTTGGGGATTAGAAGTAATATAATATTATTATTTAGTTAAGCGAGTGAGGGCTTTGAAGTTTGACGCTTTGACTAGTTTTATTTCTCAGTGTGTAGAAAATGGAGATTAATTTTTCTATTTTTTATTTTATGAATTGTTATAATTTAAATTAAATTAAATTTTAATTTTGTCAAACCAAGTTGCCATGGAATTATTGACTTTGTCACTTCATGTGACTGTACTAAGCTGCTAAATTTCCACAATTCAGAATGTGTTTATGCTGTGGATTAATTAATACTTGAGAGCTTTGACATAAAAATAATCGGAAATAATTCCACTATTTATTAATTGTTTGGTTAAATATTATTATCAATATGTTTTTTTTAAATAAAAAATAGAAAAAGGAAAATTACATTTTGATTTGATGGTCGCTGTACTTAAGTTTCGATAATGAGATTAGTATTCTAATCGAACATCATCTATCTTGAAATTAGACCCGAATTTAGGAATATAAGTAATGTTAAATAAATTGAATTAATTTTTTTCGTATTTAAAAATCAACTCATTTTAAATTTATTTTTTAAATGCTTGAGTTTGAAATTATATGACTCGAAACATTTGATTTTTTAAAAAAAATTACAAATTCATTCCTGAATTTATATACCGTTCGATCAAATCCAACCATGAATTTTTATTTTTTTGGTCTAAATAGGTACTTAAATTTAAAAATAGGTGATAAATTAGATCTTAAACTTCTAAATTCGAGATAAATATGATTAAAAAATAGGTGATAAATTATAATAATTAAATACATTAAAGACTAAAGTAGGGGTGCTAGCTACCACCTTTTTTCGTAGTAAATACTTATGGTTTCAACTTGAAATAAAAGTATGAAGAAATTTGCCATCCCTAAATATTTGTAGGGCATTTCTCTAAATATTTTTTCCCGAAAAGTCTTGAAGGCTTTATGAAATTAATTTAATTGAAATATGATAAATAAATTGCCATATGATAAATAAATTGCCATAATTTTTGTTTTTCTTTTTTTAAATTCATCGATCGGTAATCTATCGATATTTAACAGATATTTATTTTAGCTCCTAAAATATAAATCGACTGATAAAGACTAAAAAAGTAAATTTGTTTCGTTGTGAGTTCGATTTCAAATAATTATTCGTCATGTGCATTAAATTTATCAATGCTATTGTGGAATTTTTTTAGATTTTTTTGGTGCTATGTAAATTGCTTAGTATATGTGGTCATTCTCACATCTTAAATTGTATAATTAAATTTTATTTTAATTTTAAAGCATATTTATGGAAACAATAAAACTCATTCATCAAAACCATATACTTAATTTATTTGTTCCTATGACCACATCCAATTGATGTATAATACAAATCATCATATTTTCTACTATTTAATTAATTTAAAATTTTGATAGTTATGATTTAATAAATTTGAAACATATCGATGTTATGAACTGAGTTAAGGTGAGCGACAATATTTTATCTTTAATTAGATAATATTATCTTGAAGGAGTGATTATGGTTCCACGATAAATTGTAAATGTGACTCAGCTTTCGATGAAAATGATATATTTAGTTTTGCACTCAATAAATAGACTCAACAGTGCATGAACCGAGAAAAATTATGTGCATGCATGCTGTGTTTTCTCGCACAATCTTAATTTAACACACATAATGTACACCGAGCATACATTTACGCTATGATGTATATTTAAAAATATTATTAGCATTTAAAAATGTTTGTTATTGATTTTTTTAAATAAATAAATGCATCTTCTTTGTTTGATAATAAGAGCAAATTTCAAGATTAGTCTCATAACTATAGGACATTTACAATTTTAATCATGTTCAAATGTAAATTATAATTATATCGCATAACAATTTTAATTTTGCGAATTTAGTCCTAATTTTGGTGAAAATTAGGAATTTTTTTGTAATTTGACATATGCGTCCCACATGTCTTTTTTCCGGCGAAACTTTTTTGATATGGATTTTAAATTTTCATACAACTTGGAAAGAAAAACAAAAAAAAAAGCAACACAATAAAAGAAAATGCCATGTAAACAAAATATTAAAATAATTTAAAACAAAATGGTTGGCTTTTAAATGAACAATCCGTAAGCAATCAAATTATTTTAATTTTTTCTTTATGAGGAATTTTCTTTTGTTGTGGTATTTATTTTTTATTTCTTTACAGGTAGTGTGAAAATTTAAAAGTTACATTAGAAAAATTTCTCTGAAAACAAACACGTGAGATGCATATGTCGAATTCAAACAAAATTTTCTATTTCCACCAAAATTAAGACTAAATTTACAAAATTAAATTATTATGGGACAAAATTAACATGATTAAAATTATAAATATCCTATAATTATGGGATTAATTTTATAATTTTTTCGAAAAGTAAGGTGTCAATAACTTCTTGATGGTTTACGAAAATGCAATTTAATGTTATTCTTGAAATAATATTTTTTACTAGCAACATCTTGGTAGAGTGGCAGGTGTGATTCTAACAATAATAATTTTATAATTGTTTTCTTTAATAAAATTAAACTATTGCATGAAGATTCTCGAAAGAAACGTGTGTTACGCAGCAAATGAGCCGCATATTTAACTGAATATATCTTACCTATTATATTATATTATATTATATTATATTATATTATATAATTTCTTAAAAATTAATCTCCATATTATACACAAGTTCGCCTCCTATGGTCGCTTGGGCGGTAACATCTTTTCTATTCTTGTTGCTTAGGTATAGTTTCCTAGGACAACGTGTTTTATGTGACTCAATTAAAAAAATACATTTATTATTAATAATACTTATATAGAGTATATGCTTGATTAGTTTTGATTAAAAAAAAAAAAAAAAAGAGTGAGGGTGAGGCAAATATTAAAAAGAAAAAAAGAAAAAACGAGAAACATAATTGTTCGTTTTTTTCTTATAATCTTTAAATACTATTCTTGCTTAGTACTTTTGGTACGAAGATGATGATTCTCCATTTAGGGATGGATTCTGCGAAAGTATTCGAACCCTAATTTATTTATGTTCAAATTATCAATATGTTTTTATTATTTATAAATAATAATAAAAAAATAGATAAATATCAATAAAATAATACTACAATAAAAAAAAAAAGTATTTTACATCATCAAAATATGTGGAACTTTTCATATCGCCAGTATTAAAACAGACGGAAAGAATGGAGAATCTCCAATTTCGCTAAATGCGAGCAAATTCAAATATCTGAATATCTAATACAGTCTTGTTTCATTTTCTATCCCGTTATTCATAGATTCTCCAATATATTTATTTCAATTTTGAAATGAAAAAATTGCCATCCATAGTAAACAAAAGGTAAAGTAAAACTCAATATGATGAATGAGATATGAGGCTTAAATTTTACACTTACCATTATAAGTGAAGATGCAAATAAAATATAATAATTATATAATGGGAGGATCTAAGAATGTACACGCCAGACATAGTACTTGCCTATAATATTCATGTCGATTATATTCCCTGCAATCATTATCTATAAAGTGATTCCAATTGGATTCACATTCTTTTTTTTAATTTTTTTATTTTTATGTAAAAATAAAAAATATATATTTAATTATTATTATTATTATTTATTTTTTTCTACTATCTTCCACGAGTTCATCACAGTTTGTAGATACATTTGATAATAGGATGGGGCCAACTTAGTATTTATTCCATATACAACACAAATCAAATTGAAGCACAAGCAAAAATGGGAAAATGTTACTTTTATTGGTCTCTTAGATATAGTAAATTAATCTAGTTATATTTATTAAGTATTTTGAAGAAATATAAAAAAAATGGTGTCACTTTATAACCGTCGAACGACTTGATATTGCGAAAAGAGACATGGAGAAAGCTCTTATCTATATTGTATAGTTGTAAAATATAAAAAAAAAATTAATTTTGCAATATGTAAATATATAATACTTTTGTGACTTATACTTTTAATATCTTATTTATTGTTCGTTGTACTCTCATTTTTATTGTCGATTTCAAATGGGCGGAAAAAAATGTATAGGAGGAGAAATCAAGAAAAGTGGAATTGTTGGGAGCAAAAGTATAAAGCATTAATTATAAAATAAATCAAAATTTTGTTTTTCCTAAATATATGATAATTATTGACATACCTAGGGCTATTATTTAGATTTTGCTTTTGCTTTTTAACTAACAAAATTCGATTTTCAATTATGTGCTTTAAGCTATTTGATGTGAATGTGGAACAATCAAGAAATTATTAGGATGATACCATCCTATATGTGGTCCCTCTCACTTATTATAAATTTTAGTATGCTAATTAATTTCTATACGTAACAACGGAATTTTGTAAGACCGCTTTACAAAATAAATTAATATTATCATACATAAATTTCGATGCTCGTATAATACACATCGATAGTTTAGTATACTTTTATATTGGTGTCAAAAATAAAAATATTTTAAAATTTTCTTAATAAGGTTCACAATGAGTGTTCGTACTTAAACCTCATCTATCACTTGTGTCGTTGAAGTAACTTGTGAAATGTAATTTGTGCAATCGAACAAAAAGGTAAGACATTTTGATTTTTTTCCCCGAAATGTTAAGTCACTAATTTATTTTTTTCCCAAAATATTTAATTACTTTTTTTTTTTTTGTTGCTTGCCAGAATTAAAAAATATCAAGAGGAAATAGAGTGAATGTAGACAGTGTGAAAAGAGATTTTAATTGGAGGAAAAAAGTGAAAAAGAATTAGAATGATGGATGGGGTTTCTAGAGGGATTCCATATTAATTATATTATATTATATTATAAAATAAAATAAAATGAATCATCCCCAAAAGAGGAATATATATATATATATATATTATATGTATATGTGTATGTGCATGTGTATGTATAAAGCAGGCGTGGCCCATCAACACAAATTCTTTTCTTCCAAGACTCGAACTCTTGCCCAAAGCCCTCATCTCTTGTTTGCCATTGGCTGGGTTTGTGCTATCTGGTCACCTATAACCCTACGCCCTAATTCTATTATTTATTTTTTTTTTGTCTCATTTGATCAAATCTTAATTCTTATATGCTTTTAGTATTGACTTTTCAGTAAAAGTTGTAACAAGTCAATTTATTTTATTACTTTACAAGTTTATTTAGGATGTTGATTCATTGCAGCTACACCCTATGTGATTTGTTTGACTGTCACAATTAACGTCAATCTTGCTGTGATTTTTATATCCAATAATTTTATTTTTTATAAAATTTATATTGCCCCCCTTTTAAAAGAATGTAATTGTTTTGATTTATATAAATATATACATCCAATTAAAAAAAAAACAATAATGTGTCTTTCCACGAAGAATTAAGGAACGTAATAATTTGAATAATCGAACATTTTCATAATCATCGTAAAATCATAAATTTGATTTGATTTCAACGAATAAGTAGGAATAAAACTGATAAAGTGGTAAAATTTTCTAAAATAACGATTAATTTGTAATGAAATTGAGTTCGTAAAATGACAATTATTTTGAAACGGGGGAGACGATGGCTAATTTCGTAAGGTAGGAAGAATTTCTTTCCAATATCAGTAAATATCTCTAACAGTGTTAGCCATTAAAAATGATCGAGACACTTTTTAAGTTGAAGCAGACTTGATTTGTCACTTAGTCCAATCTCTGTTGGCTGTTCTTCATGATCACAAAATTCAACTTGTTATTGGAAAATTAAATTTATCATTATTAATTGTTCCTGGATTTTTTTTAATTCCATTTTCCAATAATATGTCTAATTTTATTCACAAGAAATATTCTAGAATTGTTTTATTTTATAATTTTAATGGGAAATATAATTTATTTCTATATTTTTCAAGATCTTTTAAATATTTAATTTATTTCATGTAATTAATCACCACTTAATTCTCATACTTAGTGACATTTTATTACTAAATTTATTCCAATTAAAAACATAAAAATGCTGTGGAATTTCTAACACAGCAGTCCATTGACTGCCAGTGGAATAATTGAAGATTCCAAAGAAATGTTCCAACACTTTATGAAATTCCATGCAATTTTCTTTGGTGCAACCAATTTAATGATTATTATACTTTATAACATGAATAAAATTGATTATTTAATGATTATTATACTTTATAACATGAATAAAATTAATTTTATTTATGTTACATCTCTAATATACTCTACAAACTTAATATTGTATAATATTATCTGCTTTGGATCGACTATATATTTTCTTTTGCATTTTTTAAGAAAGTCCGAGGAAAAAAAAACCAACATCCTTGAATATTAATGTCTCATTAAATTTTTATTTAGTAAACTAATTATTTTATATGTATATATATCATATATATATGTATGTATTGCATCTATTATTTATTTATTATTATGCAAGTGTTGATTATTAATTTTACTTTTTTGAGAAAATATTATTTAGAAAAAAGAGAAAACTATATATATTTTTTAATACAATAAAAGGTTTTGGAATTGTGGGCTCAAAATTATTTTGTACAAATTGTGATATTAGGATACGTCTTTGACCCGATTATAGACTGCCATACATTATTATATAATGATACAATGTACGAATATTTAATTTTGACCCCAAACACCATGCGTATTTGAATTCGTAATTAGTTCTTAATGGGAAGCTTGCATGTACTTTATATATATATATATATATGTATACACGCAAACACACAATACAATAGGTATAAGCAATACTAGCGGATGAGTGGTGTAAATCTCCATCTTAATCAAGCATGGAAAATTTTGGTACATACATGAACCTAACAAGTATTTTATATCGTATTTTTTGATATATTTTTAACAATTATATAATATCTGCTGAGTTTTAAAATAATTATATTGTATGTATATATATATATAATGATAGAAAAATATTATCTTATATTCTTAAAGAGTACTCTGTATATATTTTTTAATGCAATAATATTTACATAATGTTTGTATTACGCAAACACGTCAGCAAGTACCATGAAGGTGTTTGTGGGCTTTGAAATATAACACACACACACACACACTCTATGTTCTTGAAAATATGTCCCAATAACAAATAAGTAGTATATCTCACTTACTCGAGACTATTACTAAAAAAGGGTACCTATAATTTGATATAAAATTCAATTTTAAGGTTTCAATGGAGTCTATATGAACACACACAATAACACATAATGATAGACTTTAATGGAGCTAAAACACAAAATACTAGTTTTTTCTGCATATTAATATTGTATTGAGATTAGCTGGCGCCTAAAACAATTGAATGTTCGATTTTATATTGGGATGCTAATACTCTGTATTAAAATTAGATTCATCAGAAAACTCAATATCTAATATTGAAATTCCGAAGTATATATTAATATTGTGAAGAATTATTGTAAAAATATGTAAGTGTCACAATGTAGTAATAGTGAGCATCAACTCGATGAAAATTATCGTTTGAGAAATTGTTCGCTCTTCAAAGAAGCGAATTGTTGAGACACTCAAATAAATTTTATATTAAATTTAAACTAAAAACATAATTATAAAATTATAAAATGAACTGTATCACAAACATATAAAAATTCGAAATCCATCGTAGACTCAACAAATAGTCAAACATGCTCTCCAACAAAATTTAAATAATCCAAACATATTTAAATAAATTTTATAAAAAAAAGGTGTAACTCGACTTAATTTATTTATAACCTAAAGTTTCAATGAACCGTGTGAATGGTAACTTCAGGAAAACGGCCTATGGTTTCTTGAACAAAACCTAAATTAATATATAAAATATAAAATAATAATAATAATAATAATAATAATAAAAAAAGAATTGAAAATAAAAAAGAACTTGTTTGTCTGCTGGAACTTTATGAGCAGAGATCATATTATAGTCCACAATTGGGCTTAACATAAATAAAATATTAGTTTGGTGTGGATAAACTAGTTTGGAAGCATTATTTTTTTAGTAAAAGAAACTGCCAAGTTAATTATTAATTGTGGCGCAGCTAAGTATGAAAAAAGATTATTGTCTCCTACTTATTTATTTATTTCATATTTATAATGAGGGGTTTTCTTTTCTTTCGTTTCCTAACAATTTCTAATCACATTGAAGAATTTTGTACCATAAATTTATTCTATAAGTTGATCAATCTCATGATTTCAAATTTACGAGGTTTTGATTAGTTCAGATCAGGTTGAGTTAGAGTTTATAAAAACCGATACTGAGTATTAAGTAATATTGATTTATTATGGGTGAGTGTTCTGTGAAATTGTTGCACGTGTGACGGTATTACTTGTGTAACTATAAAATATTATTTATTGAGCAATAAAATATCACTATTTTTTAAGATAACTAATCAGAAATAATATACTTGAAAAAAAGTGATACTTTATAGTTAAACAAGTAATACTTTATAATTAAACAAGTAATACATTAAATCGTATCACACGTGCAACCGTTTCACAAGAGTTTTTGCGGTTTATTATATGTATAGACGACGTCGAGTTAGAACATACGAAAAGGATACTGGATCATCTAGCTAGTAATATAGATTTTTTATACATATGCGACATAATGTATAATTTTAAAAATACTCCAAATATAACCCTTAAGAAATACGAAAGTCATATAAAATTAAATTAACCACGTTAATTGATGCACTGCGTATTCTAATTTAGTAAGATTTCAAGTTTGAACCCCATCCTCATATTGTAAATTATTACGTAAAAACGATATAATTTGGTAGGATCCTACAAATTTAATCATCGAAAGTTAATCTTAATATTATGATCAGTACGAACCCCTTAATAATTCATGGTGCTATATCAGCGGGAACCAGTCACCGCCATATTTACGTCTCTATCGTAAATTTGTCACCAATCAACTAGTTGATCGATATATAATCACAATAAATAAGATATTCGTACATCAACTGTAGATTCATTAAGAAATATACACATGGTGGGTGATCAAACATTTTGCCTATACCAGTGACACAAAAATTGAGTTCTCTGGACATATGTTTCGTGTCGATCGATGGATAGTCTGTTTCCTAGAAAATAATCTCAGACGCATCAAAGTATATTCACATAAGGGGATACGTCCTTCAAGGTTTAAGTCAACAAGAAAGATCTCTACAGCAAAAAAAAGAAAATCTATCTGATTATCAACTAAATTTGGCCCGTTAAGTTGATTGATTTAGATTATCCCAAGCTGCCCTATATTTGTGACATTTAGAATAGATACTAGGGGAGGGGACCACAAAGCCACTCATATACATATATATATATATATATTTATATATGTCTATAATTTGATATTTTTGTCCATATTTTGTTGTAACAGATTAAAAATATTTCAGATTTAAATTTATATGTTTGTGTATATATGTCATAATCATTGTCAAATATGATAAAATGATGAGTAGGGTTTCCAACAGTAACAACACTATAACTATTTGAATAGTCCCACAAGAAATGGAGCCATGGGTTGCCACGAAAGCATTGTGTCGATGATGACGATCGCAATGAATATAATTATGACGTAAGATTGTGCTTTTTTAATTTTAGATTCGAACCTAGTTGATCGAGCATATCAATTTAATGAGAAGTCGATTGCAGTTAACAATGGATCCAAATATAAAAATGAGTTTGTACTTTTTTTTCAATAATATATTGATCGAGTAAAAATTTAATACTTAAATATTCTTTTTGAACATCCACACACGTACATATATATATATATATATATAAGAAAATATTACTAACTAAACTAATTATCAACCTTAATACATAACTCCAGCGGATCTCCCCATGACGACACCGCGACTTCTACATATTGATACATGTAAGAAAAACAACAACTAACATGCAGTGAGGGATACGTTACTATTCCACCACAGTTGGATCATTGAAATATGTAAATTAAGATACTCATTTATTCTTAACTAACATGTGACATATGTACTGTGATGTCTTCTTTTTTTTTCTTCTTCTTCTTCTAATAGTTGGAATCATTTAATTTTCATGTATTATTGGTAAATTTGGTCAAAACTAAGAAGATAAACCTCAACAACGAAATCTAGTTTTTGATTCTCGCGATGAAAACTGTGTTTAGATACAGACAGCAGATCAAGATTTCACTTGATATAATGTATGATAGAGACATAGAGTTCACCAAACTTATATCATTAATGAAAATATGATGTATTTATATTTAATTAATTTTAAATCTGAAATTTGATAACATTGCAAACATAACGAGATATTGTTGATGTGTTGGATAAGATTGATCTTTGAAATTCCATATTGAGAATGATGCAAAGGATCCAGGTTCAGTGGTACATAATTAGATTGTAATATCATGAAGTCTACTCTTTGATATGACTCCTCATTAAATTTTGCAATATATATATATTTATATATATATTAATAAAATTTTAATCCACTCATTTCTAAATCAAAGAGAGAAGGGACCAACATGTCTTAATAACTAAGATTAACAATAACTTGGTTAATAAAAAATAAAAATAATTTTTTTTTTAATCTTAACACCTTTGAACAAGTATTCCAAGTGTAATCAAATAATATTTTGATATATGTATAGTTATTTAATTTTACTCGGAGAATAGTGAGACGAAGTATGAGTAACTTTTTTTTATAGAAAAAATTAGAAATTTAATTATTAAAAACATGTTTTGTAGTATTTAAAATTAAAAAATATGTGTTAGTGTTACATAAATTATATTGAAAATAAAAAATGTGCGTTTCCACCAAACCATGACAATTAACAAAAGTTAAATAAAATGTAAGATTGAAATATTTTTAAATTATAAAATAAAAAAATCAAGATAGTTGTGTCTTGGCTTTTAGTCCACAATGATATTAAATTGCAAGAAAATTAAATATTTTAGCTGAATTACTATTACTCACTCAAATTGAACAATCCATATGGGCTCCACATTTGATAACGGTGAGAAGAATCTTGATATATTAATTATTTATTTATTTGAAGATAGATTTCATAGGTTTGGCGATGAGATTATGTAGCATTTGACAGCTTTTTGCGATGTTACGCACGTAATTACTCACGTTGGGGTTTTATGATAAATAATATTTTATTTTTTAAATACATTTTACTAATAATATATTATGTGTGTATTAATATTCGTATTTTTTGTTCGTATTCATATTATGAAAAATCAACAGATCTGATTTATTGAATTTGTTATAAGGGCTGCTGTTAAGTTAGATTTTTCATTATCGATTTTAAAATACTGTACAATAATATAAAAGGGTTTACGGCAAAAAAAATGTAATTTACAATTTATCTATTTGTTTCATCTCGATCCATCGTCAACATTTTAATAACAAATAATAATTAATTTCACATGTATTTTTTGGTAAAATTTTAGCATGATTATTAATAATACGAAATAACATATGAAGAAGATAAAACATTATTCGATAAAATCGAATTAAAATTCTTTTACATAACATATCAATCTTAATCCATTTCACAGATTAAACTAGTACACTAGTTAATTAATTAATCCTTTTTAATTGAGTAAAAAATAATTGTTATTTTTAATTATAAATTCATTTTTTTTCTAATTAGAAAATTATATTTTTGTTTTTATAAATCGGATAAGGAAATATTTGAAGATCTCATTGACATACTATATAACAATTTATATAAATATATTACATTTTTAATTTAGGCTTGCGATAATATTGAAAGTATTTTGCTGTATTAGTTCTTACAATTTCAAAATTCCTTGTCTTAGGTTTCTTGCATTCTTGTTAATTTGGCTGCTTAAAACATGTCGGTAAAATTGCCCCACAATTAACTTTTATTAATTAAAAAAATATTAGATATTTTTATTTTATGTTAAAAAATGTCATTTTGTTGTACCAAGTCAACGACACCATGTAGTTGACCACGTGTGTAAACATTGTCAAAAGGGAAACCTTAAACATTTCCTTCTTTGACAAGATACGAGGCTACCCTTTTAAAGTATATTATTTTCTCAAATGGGCTGCAACCAAAATGAAATAAAAATAGATTTCTTATATTATTTTAAATAAAATAGATGTGGTAGTTGTTCTAAGATAATCTTATAAATATATCACTTATCAGACTTGTCAATTAAAGTCTCCCAAAAAAAGTGTCAAATAAATTAATTTACTATATACGAACTATGATGGATTTTTTTTCGATTTGTTTTATTGTTGTTCGAGTATGCCTAGCTTCCCTATTAGCAGTGCAAGCAAGCACAGCCTGCAGGAGAAAAAATGAGTTATTCAACACAACTTGACGGTTCGCGTCACTTCAATTGAATTCGAGCCTTTGTAGTAGGTGGTCAGTACGGATACACGAGATGGGATCGATACAAAATTTTCATGGATTTTTACTTAGTTAAAAATTGCAATTAGGATACCTAGTATTTTAGTTTCTTTCTTTCTTTATTCATCTGTTTCTCACACGATTACGTTGAGAATGATATTCCCAATTCGTTAGAATTTTTAATATTTACATATTCTTCTATTGAATGAATGTATCCCGTTTTAAAAAATATTCAAAGTTCTTCAAAAGACAATTAAAATAGAAAGATCAAAGAGCAACTAGATTTAGTTTGAATGTAAAATATTTTTATTGAAAAAGTAATGCAAGTTGAGGCCTAATGCAATGTTGTGTGATCATAGTCGCAATCAATTCATCTACAACCCCATTATCAAAACAAAGTTCAAATGGTCAACAAAAATGTCAAACCTAACCATTCATTTGGTCAACACTCAAACCCCTAGGAATTTTTTTTATTTGTGGAAAGTCATACCATTCCATATATACATACACAATACATACATATTCTTAGTAATATCATATCTTTGAATCTTCAAAACAAGAGGGAATTCAAAATTTTTTTTTCTAACTATTTTTTCGTACAACACTTTTTAAAATAATAATTCATTTGCAAGAAGACCTAATTGTAAATTGACATTCAAGAATTGGGCTTATTTCCACTTCCTACCCTAGATGCTTCCATTGCTGCAGTATTTTCGGAAAATATAATTTATTTAAGGATTTTTTAATACTTAAATTGCATTATTTGATATTATCCTATTTTTATTCACCATTATTGACCCAAAAGTTCACTCTAAATCCATTGGGGATATTATATTTTTATTCAGTGGATAAAATAGCCATTAATTTGGGCCTATCTCGGCCCAGATCCAAAAATAAAAGGTGGGCCTTTGAGCTTGATGGACTCAACTCATTAAGAAACGCTAATTGAAAAGCCTTGTAAGTTGTAACTAATCATAATTAATAAACTTTTTACCAACTATCATATTAGCAATTTTTTTTTCTTTAGAATCTTCATACTGTCGGATCTCGTGTCATAAGAGGCTATAACTAGAGATGAAGGAAATTTGGGCCAACGAGGTTCAATTTGCGATGGAGATCCAACGAGCATGGAATATCGACCGTTGACTCGTAAAAAATATGTTTTGATTGCAAGAATTGACATGTGAGACTTATGTCATCTGAAATAATCTTTAAAACTAGTAAGTCTTGTTAAATCATCATTAATACAACTATCTAAGTTAGCCATAAACTTGGGTTCAATAAAAGACTACTATTGGGTTTACTTTTGGATTAATCCAAATATTTATTGTAGCCCAATTGTCATATCATGGGCCCAAGATGAAAATTAAAGCCCAATTTTATATATCATTAATCTCGGCCTGAATGATTATCCAAGCTCAATTGGATTAAATTTTTTTTTTTTAAATAACTTAATGGAATTATATTGTGCGTATAATTAATATTTTGAAAGAATACTATATAGTTATATACTTCCCACTGTTGGCACACCTTTTGCTTTCCTGAATAATTCATTTCTCCTTGAGAAAGACTTCTCTAAATTTCTTGCATCAACTAGGCTGGTTTTTTGAATTAGGGTTTTGAATTAGAGGAATCAGATAGAAAGAAAATGTTTTTCACAGGTGATCCATCCACGAGAAAACGGGTGGATTTAGGTGGTCGGAGCTCCAAAGAGAGAGACCGGCAGAAGCTTCTGGAGCAGACACGATTGGAGAGGAACCGACGCCTATGGATTCGTCAACAGAATTCTGCTGCTCTCAAAATTCAGGTTTCTTGTTAATCTGATTAGCTATTCGTTGTTTTTTTGTTTTTAATTTCGTTGATTGTGTGTTCATGGATGAGTAAGCCGATTCTGTTGGGATTTCATTTTCTCGTGAATTTTATGGAAAATGTGTTGTTTTGTTCATATTCGATCATTCATTGCAAGAATTTAAGCTCAAGTCTTGAATTTGGGTGCTGAAAGAAGAAAAGAACGGAATAAGGTGTTCTTTTGACGGGATGAAATATTAATGCTTGTGCCATTATCTTTGGATTCAGATAGCATTAAACTTCAAGTTAACTAAAACGGAGGAGGATTAGTGAGCAAAATGATGAGTTGATCTTTTCCATTTTAACATTTAGTCCTTTCCCCCCTCCTTCTATTGCTCTGAATCCAAGATAAAAAAAACGTGTCCAGCAAAAAAGGAGTTATGTTAAAGATAACTTTTTATGTTGTCATTGAGTTCTTTCAGTTCGATCATATGTGAGATTCCACTTTGGAGAACTATACTAGCCGTTCGTTAATTTCTACGTGCCAAGGGTCAGTCATTTGACAGTTTCTATGAGGTAGACTGAAGCAACTCTTTGCACATTTTTTTTTTGGTCAAGAAATGTACACATCACAATTGAATTGGAAATAGTAGCATTTGAATTTCATTAGAATTTTAATCTATTATAACTTGACAGTCTCAATATTATGAATTCAATGAAGTTATAGCATTTTAATTATTTTAGAAGCAATTCCAACTGATGCATACCCTGTTTATAGAAAATAATGTTGGAGCTATTGTTCATATCAAATATTTAATATTTTCAGATATGGAAGCTAGATAATCATTGAACTCAAGTTATATTTTGAATTTATTTTCAATGGTGGAATAGTAGAGATTCTCCATAAAAAAAATGCTTGATTTGTCTGTAATGCACAATTTAGAAAACTTGTCTTGACCAAGTATGATGGTGAGGTGTGATCCGTTTAGATGCCCTAACATAGTTGGATAGCGACTTTGTTGGTTGTATATAGATAGGCATATGCATTTTAGGCTTTCAAAAAAATGAAAAATTGTAATTTTCTCGGATAGTATGCTATAAATGAAATATTGGTTGAGCGTGTGTAACTGTGCATGGCAAAAAATGTTTTATTTTTTGTAGCACATAGAGTTTGTTAATCGAGATGTTTCTGATGGATCATGAAAAGAAAGTTGTCTGATTCAATCTAGATCTTTAAGACTATGTCCTTGTAAACTACCCTTAGGCAACTGACCCTTATGCACTAAAGAAAGCAAGTGAGGCGGGCCAGACCTTGATCCCTAAGATCCCATACTTCGTAGCTTGGCTTAGATGAGAAATCCGTCTTTCTAGCGGAGGAAAGTCAGTACCAAATGCCTGGCAATCCCTGGTAGAGCTTGAACGCGCCACCTAGGAGCCCTACTCATATTCCAAAGGATGCTCCTAGAGAACTTTCTGGGTGATTCTATCTCCACTGCTCCACGCAATTCTAGGCCCCTTCCCGGCTACTGGATGACTCCAGTGCTTCGGGATCTGCGACTGGAGAAGAAGGCCTTGTCCCCTGTGGGTGGTGGCCAGGCGAAAGGACCGACCCGTTGCCGCCTCTCCACGGCTTCTTCTTTTTGGAAGGTCTAGGATCGCCTACGAAGGTGTGAGAATTCCCCACTCTCAGTCAAGTCTCAGTTGATTCAGTCGGCGTAGAAGTTGCGACTTTCATCTTAGCGAGCTGAGCTGGTGGTCGAGGGAGTACCTCCAGTGTACTCTGAGAAGGCACCCTCCAAATTCGCTCTTCCAAGGTGCTGCTCTTGAGCTGACTTAGGAGTTAGAGATCGGTCTACTGGCTTTGAAGCACTTTATTCGTGAAATATGGTGGAATACCAACCCAGTGGAATATCTGGAAGAATTGTGGAGGGCTCAAAAAAGAATGAATCTTAAATGACATAACCTCCCAACCTTCCGATCCTTGGCTTCCGATCCTTCGACTTAAAAAAATTGAATTTTGAGAGTCATATATACTACCTAAGTACCTATGAGTTTCTTCACAGTACAAAGTACAACGTACAAACTCATGTAATTTCTTGGTAAGGGTGGCATTTGTTCTATGGGCAAAGGTGCGGTTGTTGAGTTCTTAGTCCATCAAATTAGTTGTGCATTTTGTGCGTAATTAGTCCATGTGGTATCCAGAGGACAAACCTGTAGGGGTACAAATGGATTTGATAGCTTCGTGCATGTTCTGGAGTTCTAGAGTGGAACTCCATTTATGGGATGGCGTTCTTTGCTAAGAAGTGCTTACACATACTCACTGGAAATGCACACGTACACACATGCACACAATAAAGAAGGTGAATAAGTGAATATAATCCACAAATTCCCACTTATTCCTATGGGTTTTGGAAAAGTCCATTTATGATAACCTCCAAATGCATGCGGACTTCGATATGTAGGAGTCTGTCTAGGGGATTCCAAGCGAATCCTCTTCAGTTTTAGGTTTAGCTGGCAGTCAATGTCCTTTAGCTATCACATCATTCTTTTTCTACAGTTGAACATTTGAACTAAATATGGCATGTTCGCTAATATTTTCTCCATTTCCGCCTTAAATGTCATAAATTCTAGTGAGCCCCTCCTACTTATGAATTACAGCTGGACAGGAATATATTGCATCAATTGAATTTACTTTTTGATGATCAGAGGTGAATGCATTCAGCCAGGCAAAAAAAAAAAAAAAAAAAAAAAAACTATGGAAGTTACCTGCCTACTTGTTGATGCGTCTGTAGCTTTTTCTTGTTGTTTTCTTCAGTTCTTCTTCGCTTACCAATTTTATGAACATTATTATTTCATAATCAGAGTTTTAATGGTTGAGTAGTTGCCTATTGACAACATATTAATTTATGTATTTAAGATTTTCTTTCTAATTGTATTCACTGTCTCTCACATCCTAGGGTATTTTTGGCAAAAGCCTATAATTTTTACATGTGTTTCTGAGACTATAACATCAAACACTTCTGGGACAATAGAACTTGACTTATCATTACTGGCAGAAATGCTTCAGAGGAAGAAGGGCTGTCGAGGCTGAACGCTGCAGAGTCCGTGAAAATTTTTTCTCGACCCATGGGCAGTATTGTCAAGATGTCAATAGGTGCGTTGCAACTAAGAAACTTATTTAAATCAAATTCTAGATCTTCATCTTCTTCTGGTTCAAGTTCCAATAGGAATGATAATATAGTCCAAAGTAGTGAAAGATTAGTTCCTATTGATTATTCAAATTGGACTATACCTCAAGAACAAATAGAAAACATATATCAGATAGGTTTAACAGATTTTAAAATGGCATTTTCTGTTAAAACCCATGAACAAACAGTTTCTATACAAGAAGAGTCTCAAAGTATAAGATTATTAAATATGGATACTATCAAGAAATATATTAATAAAAATTATAATTATTTACATATAGGTTTAGTACAAGTTGCAGTAAAACCCCTAGTTCATCTAGGAGTAGATTTGCCAATATATTTGGCTTTAAGAGATAAAAGATTAATAAAATACAAAACATCGTTGTTATCAATGATACAAACTAATATCTGTAATGGTCCTATATATTTTAATTGTTACCCAAATTTCTCGGTTGATTTAACTGATCAAAGAATTTTAGATTCTTTAGTTTTAGAGGCTCATGTTCAAAGAAAAGAATTTCATCCCTGTAAGAATTTTGCTATAATATATAGAGTATATTTTAGATTATTATCATCACAATTAAATCCAAAATTAAAAATGTTACCTTCTTCAAAAGATGAAACTATACTTCTGCAAGTTGATGCAGAAAATCCTACGATATTTACTCCAAAAAGATTAAAGTGGAATGAGATAACAATTCCAAATCAATTTATAATAGAAAATCAACAAATTCCTAGAAATATAGAAAGAAGAGAAATTCAAGATATAATAGAGGATTCTGATGGCAAAATTAGATTACAATTTAATTCTTTTAGAGAACAACCTAACAATTCAAGAATAGAAAATAGGTTTGAATCTAATTCAACCTTTAGAACAGAAACAAGTAGAAAATCTATGTCTAATCTAGATTTAAATCTTAGATATAGATTTAGAACACCTATCCCTGAACAAACTCATACTCCAGAATCATCACAAATATATTCTGCTCCTAATTCACCTACATATTCTAGTATAATGGTAATAACTTCTGAAAAACCTTATAAAATAGGATGGAAAGAATTAAGGAAAAACTTTGAATTAGAATTATATAATGATGAAAGAAAATGGTTTCAAAGTTTAGAGCAGCCTATTAAAGATAAAATAAAAATTGAATGGGAAAAATTTATGTTAGATATGAAAATGGATATTTCATTATTTTCATTTCTAATGATGTATTTAGAAAAAATAGGAATTAAAAAATGTTTTAGACAACCTAGTATATTAGTTAATCATACTTTATATAAGAAATGGATATTAAAGGATGATTCTAGTATAACTTCAGTTCATCCCCCAGAACAAAGTTTAAAACTACAAACTGGAAATGGAGAAGTTATAGCTGATCCTTACAAAAAATGAAGAATTGATAATGGTCCTATTACTAATAATGATTTACAAAAAATATTACAACAGAATAATTATTCTAATCAAATATTAAATACTATAGCAAATCAGGTTGATCATATAAATAATAATATTGTAACAAATAATATTAATGAAAAAAATAAAGGGAAATTACCAGAAAAATCAGAAAAACCTTTTTTCAAGACTAACAGTGTTAACATTGATAAGAATGTTAGACTTAATAAAAATAATGATGAATTATTATCTAAAATTGTAACAAAGATATCGGAATTAGATAATAATAAGATTAATGTCTTGGATAATAACCAAGAATTAGAATCAGATAGTAATGACTCCTTGAGTAATAGTACTAACTCAGAAATAGAAGAAATAATAGAAAATTTTGATGATAATGGCAATATAAATAAAATATATTCAAGACAAAAAAGATTTAGAGGTAATACTAGGAACTATTATAATAGACCAACTCCTGCTGATATAGGATATGAAGAAAGGAATCAATTTACAAAAAGCCATTATGATGGTTCTTCGATAACAGAATGGAATATAGATGGTAAATCTGAATATGAAATTTTAAATACCCTACAAGAAATAGGAATGTCAAAAATGGCCTATAGATTGCAAGGTCATTCAGAACAAATTGCTTGTCAATTAATTGTCCAAGGTTTTACTGGCCAATTAAAAAATTGGTGGGATAATGCATTAGATTTAGAAACAAAAATAAATATATTAAATCATACTAGAGATATTGAGGACGAAAGAGGAAATATAAACATTGAAAATGATTCATGTGATTTTTTAATAGTTACTATATCTATGTATTTCATAGGAAATCCTAAAGAAGAATTTAATTCTTCAAAAATAATACTTACAAACCTTAGATGTCCTACACTGTCTGATTATAGATGGTATAAAGATGTTTTCCTTACTCAGATATTGAGAAGGGAAGATTGTAATATGTCTTTCTGGAAAGAAAGATTTATTATGGGACTTCCAAAATTATTTGCTGAAAGAATAATTCAAAAACTTAAGAGTGAAATTGGATTAGATGAAATACCTTTTAACAATATGACATATGGACAACTCTTTGCTTTCGTTAAGAAAGAAGGATTGGCCTTATGTTCTGAAATCAAACTTCAAGCAAAGTATAGATCTGATAGAAATAATACTAGAAAAGAGTTAGGATGTTTTTGTGAAACATTCGGACTTATGAAATTAGAACCACCTTCAATATCTTATAAAAAGAAAATTAAAAGATTTAAAAGATCTAAAGAAAATTATGAAAAACCTAAGTTTAGAAAATTTAGGAGAAATAAAGAATTTAAATCAAGATATAAATCTAATAATAAATTTAATAATAAATCTAAAGAAATTAAATGTTGGACTTGTGGAAAACCAGGTCATACAGCAGATAAATGTTTTAGGAAAAATAAGATAAAAGAAATAAAGAATAAAACTGATAGTGAAGAATCAGAAATATTAGAAGATAAATCTAGTACTTCTGAATATGAGAATAATGACAGTGATAATAGTAAAAAAGATTTATGTGGAATTTGTGTAATTACTAAAGAAAAGAAAGGATTAATATTTGATCTTATACAACAAATACAAGATCAGGATATTCAAAAAGAATATTTAGGGAAACTTAAAGATTTAATATTAGAAGAAGAAAATAAAAAGATAAATATTAAAGATCATTTTAGTCTCAATAAGATATTTGATAAATATCCAACAGAAAATATTCTTAGACAAATTACTACTAAAGATTTACAAACAGAAGTTAATAATCTTAAAAAACAAGTTAGTCAAATACAAAAGGAAATATTTTCTTTAAAAGAAAAAGATTTAGAGTTTGAAGCAAGATTAATGATTAATGATAATAAAGCTAGTACCAGTGGAACAAAAGATATAGAGGATGAGGAAATCTCTGAGAAAGATTTTATAAATAATATACAAAGAATACAATTTCAAAAATGGTATATTAAAATAAATCTTGTTATAGGAAAATTCCAAATTAATCTAATAGCTTTATTAGATTCAGGTGCTGATCAAAATGTTATAAAAGAAGGAATAATACCTTCTAGATTTTATGAAAAAACCAATGAGCAATTATTTACGGCAAATTCAGAACCTTTAAATATTAGATATAAATTATCAAAGGCTCATATTTGTAATAATGGTTATTGTTTTAAAAATACATTTACTTTAGTTAAAGATATTTCACAAAATATTATTCTAGGAACACCTTTTCTTACTCAAATTTATCCATTTCAAGTTGATAATAAAGGAATAAAAACAAAAATTCATGGAAAGATTATAGAGTTTAATTTTATTAATCCAATAGAAGTTAAAGAAATAATTTTATTACAAAATTCTTCTATATTTAAACAGATTAATAATATTTTTGATAAGAAAAAACAAATTAATTTCTTAAAAGATGAAATAAGTTATAAAAGAATAGAAGAACAGTTAAAAGAAGAAAGAATAATAAAACAAATTAAAGAATTAGAAAAAAGATATTTAGATAATATTTGTAGTGAATTACCTAATGCTTTCTGGGAAAGAAAAAATCATATTATAGATTTACCTTATGAAAAAGATTTTAATGAAAGAGATATTCCTACAAAGGCAAGACCAATTCAAATGAATCAGGAATATTTAAAAATATGTCAAGAAGAAATAAAAGACTTATTAAAGAAAAATTTAATAAGACCTTCAAAATCTCCTTGGAGTTGTTCTGCTTTTTATGTAATGAAGCAGTCAGAACTTGAAAGAGGAGTACCAAGATTAGTCATTAACTATAAACCTTTAAATAAGGTATTACAATGGATTAGATATCCTATACCGAACAAAAGAGACTTAATTAATAGATTATTTAATGCTAAGATATTTTCAAAATTTGATTTAAAATCTGGATTTTGGCAGATTCAGATTAGTGAAAATGATAGATATAAAACTGCATTCACAGTACCATTTGGACATTACGAATGGAATGTAATGCCTTTTGGTCTTAAAAATGCTCCCTCAGAATTTCAAAAGATTATGAATGATATTTTTAATAATTTTACTGAGTTTAGTATAGTCTATATAGATGATATATTAATATTTTCAAAAGATTTAGATCAACATTTTAAACATTTAAATATATTATTTAATATAATTAAAAGAAGTGGTTTAGTAATATCAGCTAAAAAGATAAAACTTTTCCAGACTTCTATTAGATTTTTAGGACATGATATATCTCAAGGATATATTAGACCTATTAATAGATCCTTAGAATTTACTGAAAAATTTCCAGACATAATAAAAGATAAAAATCAATTACAAAGATTTCTAGGATGTCTTAATTATGTAAGTGATTTCTTTCCAAACTTAAGACAGAATTGCAAATTACTTTTTAGAAGACTTAGGAAAAATCCTCCTAATTGGACTGATGAACATACAAATATTGTAAAAGATATTAAGCAAAAGATTAAGTCATTACCATTCTTAGGAATTCCAAATCCTAAGGCAAAAATGATTGTTGAAACAAATGCCTCAGATATAGGTTATGGAGGTATATTAAAACAAAATATAGATAATAAAGAACAATTAGTTAGATTTCATTCAGGAATATGGAATGAAGCTCAAAAGAATTATTCTACTATTAAGAAAGAGATTCTGAGTATTGTATTATGCATTTCAAAATTTCAAGATGATTTGTATAATAAAAAATTTCTTTTACGAATTGATTGCAAATCTGCAAAAGAGGTTTTACAAAAAGATGTTCAAAATATTGTTTCAAAACAAATATTTGCAAGATGGCAAGCTATCTTGTCTGTTTTTGATTTTGACATCGAATTTATCAAAGGTGAAAATAATTCTTTACCAGATTTTCTTACAAGAGAATTTTTGCAAGGTTCTAAATAAATTTTTATCTCAGATGACGGACAACAAGAGAGAAAAAACCCAAACCTCAAAAGACTATGAATTACCTGAACCCAAAGAATTAGCCTTACTTGCTCCAAACAGTTCATTAACCCCTTATCCTCATAATTTTCCCAGATTACCAACTCAAAATTATCTTAGTCAAAATAGGTTCTCTCCATTACAAAATCCTCCAGAGGTACCATTCAAATCAGTTTTAGCAACTGTTCCTCAAAAAAACCCCAAAACCAGCAAATGTTACTCTTCCAAACCAGCCTGATGTTGAAGAACATAAATATGTTCAAAAAGCTTGGATTGAAGATCTAGGGTTAACACCCTTTGTGGAATTTCCAAAAGAGTTACAAACAAAGGATTTTTTCAGACTCAGATTTCCTACTCTACAGTTTTGGGATTCTGAAGATTTTAATAAAACTCAAAGATTTTATGAACTCATTCTTGTGGATACTGGCTCTGCTGAGATTGTCCATAAGAAAAATGAGCAAAACCAAATTATTTATTCAAAATGTATTATTAAACAAGTTATAAGTTTATCCCAATGGGGTAAATTTACGGATTCAAAAGCCTTTTCAGTTAGATATCTACCAAAAGAATTTAATTATACAGATTACAGAAAAGCATGGTATAGAACTTTCTATATCACACCAAATTACCATTCATGGTTCTTTACCTTCCATACATCCTGCCAAACTACCTTCCCCATTTGGTTTGTTGAATGGTGGAAGAAGATGGGATCTGAAATCACCATCTTACCTCCAAAAGTTCGTAAAGGTTTTACAACCTTTGCTGAAAATTCAAATTTGAAGAATTATCAAAAAATGATGGCATTTCATACTGAGTTCAAAGTTCCATGGATCTTCTCATGGAATTTTAGCTTTGACAAAGTTTTCTCTGATCCCTCACCACTTTCAATTATCCGAGTACACAAAGTCAAATGGTGGAGTAAATTTCACCAGGATATTTGTTCTGATGAATCCATCAAATATTTTCTCAATACTGGAAACAAGATTCATTATAGGCCAGAGACTGGAGAAACTTCAGCATCTCCTTCACCAAAAACAAAAGAACCAAAAGCAAAAGAAAAAGTCCAAGAAAGTTCAGTGGAAAATCTTTCTCCTGAACAAAAGAGATTCTTTGAGATGATTAAACAGATTCCAAACATGCAAAGTGAGTTTTTAGATTTTATGTCACAAAAACAAAAATCTCAGAGTTCTGAAGAGTCAAACTCTGATCCATTCGGTGGACCGTGTGCACAAGACCCATATGATTTCTGATATTATGTAATAGTTTAGCGACAAAAATGTAATAGTTTAGACTTTCAAAACAATGTATTACATTATTCAAAAAGCAGGTGATGACTCATCAAGACAGGACAAAGATATGGCAGATGATTTTTCCACAAAGACGGAAAGTAAAAGAAGTGACTCACCAACAACAAAGCCTTGTGGATGACAAAAGTTTCAACAATGACGGAAAGATGAATGATGATTCAACAACTTTCAAAAAGAATATAGGAAAGGCTGACAAATGAAGAACAAAATGAAGGCCAAATGCAAATGTAAATTTAAATTCAGTTTTTATTTTCTATAAATAGGATTCAAATGTAAGAGGAAAACTCACGCTTGAGTTTGCTCGCCCAATGCTTTCTCTCTCATCCCCCTCTAAAGCTTAAAAGCTTTCTTCACAAAACCCCAGCCTGTAAACATTCAAGTTGTCATCAAAACTGGTTAGTAATAAATTTTAAATTTTTATCTCAATCTTCTTCTTCTCTATTTGCTTATATGATTTCATTACAAAAAATTTGTATATCGGCTGGAAACCCGAGCTGCCAGACGAAAAGAGCTTCTATGAAGTTCGTTGCTCAGGTCTAACAACGCCACGTACAAATTTTGAAATGTCTTCTGGATTTTCTGAATTTTTAACTCAAACTTTTATTTTATTAAGAGTTTACAAAGCTTGCTATAATACTGTATTCAGAATCACTGATGAAGAATTAACTCCTGATAATATCTTAGAACAACAATCTATAATGATAGAAGATCAAAATATAGTTAATTTAATAGAAATTTCAATAGATGAAATGATTAGATATCAAACTTTAAATATAATGTTTAATATCCCTTTTTCTACATGTCTTAGAGAACAAAATATTGATTGTTAAAGTTTGATATCTAATCATTTCATCTATTGAAATTTCTATTAAATTAACTATATTTTGATCTTCTATCATTATAGATTGTTGTTCTAAGATATTATCAGGAGTTAATTCTTCATCAGTGATTCTGAATACAGTATTATAGCAAGCTTTGTAAACTCTTAATAAAATAAAAGTTTGAGTTAAAAATTCAGAAAATCCAGAAGACATTTCAAAATTTGTACGTGGCGTTGTTAGACCTGAGCAACGAACTTCATAGAAGCTCTTTTCGTCTGGCAGCTCGGGTTTCCAGCCGATATACAAATTTTTTGTAATGAAATCATATAAGCAAATAGAGAAGAAGAAGATTGAGATAAAAATTTAAAATTTATTACTAACCAGTTTTGATGACAACTTGAATGTTTACAGGCTGGGGTTTTGTGAAGAAAGCTTTTAAGCTTTAGAGGGGGATGAGAGAGAAAGCATTGGGCGAGCAAACTCAAGCGTGAGTTTTCCTCTTACATTTGAATCCTATTTATAGAAAATAAAAACTGAATTTAAATTTACATTTGCATTTGGCCTTCATTTTGTTCTTCATTTGTCAGCCTTTCCTATATTCTTTTTGAAAGTTGTTGAATCATCATTCATCTTTCCGTCATTGTTGAAACTTTTGTCATCCACAAGGCTTTGTTGTTGGTGAGTCACTTCTTTTACTTTCCGTCTTTGTGGAAAAATCATCTGCCATATCTTTGTCCTGTCTTGATGAGTCATCACCTGCTTTTTGAATAATGTAATACATTGTTTTGAAAGTCTAAACTATTACATTTTTGTCGCTAAACTATTACATAATATCAGAAATCATATGGGTCTTGTGCACACGGTCCACCGAATGGATCAGAGTTTGACTCTTCAGAACTCTGAGATTTTTGTTTTTGTGACATAAAATCTAAAAACTCACTTTGCATGTTTGGAATCTGTTTAATCATCTCAAAGAATCTCTTTTGTTCAGGAGAAAGATTTTCCACTGAACTTTCTTGGACTTTTTCTTTTGCTTTTGGTTCTTTTGTTTTTGGTGAAGGAGATGCTGAAGTTTCTCCAGTCTCTGGCCTATAATGAATCTTGTTTCCAGTATTGAGAAAATATTTGATGGATTCATCAGAACAAATATCCTGGTGAAATTTACTCCACCATTTGACTTTGTGTACTCGGATAATTGAAAGTGGTGAGGGATCAGAGAAAACTTTGTCAAAGCTAAAATTCCATGAGAAGATCCATGGAACTTTGAACTCAGTATGAAATGCCATCATTTTTTGATAATTCTTCAAATTTGAATTTTCAGCAAAGGTTGTAAAACCTTTACGAACTTTTGGAGGTAAGATGGTGATTTCAGATCCCATCTTCTTCCACCATTCAACAAACCAAATGGGGAAGGTAGTTTGGCAGGATGTATGGAAGGTAAAGAACCATGAATGGTAATTTGGTGTGATATAGAAAGTTCTATACCATGCTTTTCTGTAATCTGTATAATTAAATTCTTTTGGTAGATATCTAACTGAAAAGGCTTTTGAATCCGTAAATTTACCCCATTGGGATAAACTTATAACTTGTTTAATAATACATTTTGAATAAATAATTTGGTTTTGCTCATTTTTCTTATGGACAATCTCAGCAGAGCCAGTATCCACAAGAATGAGTTCATAAAATCTTTGAGTTTTATTAAAATCTTCAGAATCCCAAAACTGTAGAGTAGGAAATCTGAGTCTGAAAAAATCCTTTGTTTGTAACTCTTTTGGAAATTCCACAAAGGGTGTTAACCCTAGATCTTCAATCCAAGCTTTTTGAACATATTTATGTTCTTCAACATCAGGCTGGTTTGGAAGAGTAACATTTGCTGGTTTTGGGGTTTTTTTGAGGAACAGTTGCTAAAACTGATTTGAATGGTACCTCTGGAGGATTTTGTAATGGAGAGAACCTATTTTGACTAAGATAATTTTGAGTTGGTAATCTGGGAAAATTATGAGGATAAGGGGTTAATGAACTGTTTGGAGCAAGTAAGGCTAATTCTTTGGGTTCAGGTAATTCATAGTCTTTTGAGGTTTGGGTTTTTTCTCTCTTGTTGTCCGTCATCTGAGATAAAAATTTATTTAGAACCTTGCAAAAATTCTCTTGTAAGAAAATCTGGTAAAGAATTATTTTCACCTTTGATAAATTCGATGTCAAAATCAAAAACAGACAAGATAGCTTGCCATCTTGCAAATATTTGTTTTGAAACAATATTTTGAACATCTTTTTGTAAAACCTCTTTTGCAGATTTGCAATCAATTCGTAAAAGAAATTTTTTATTATACAAATCATCTTGAAATTTTGAAATGCATAATACAATACTCAGAATCTCTTTCTTAATAGTAGAATAATTCTTTTGAGCTTCATTCCATATTCCTGAATGAAATCTAACTAATTGTTCTTTATTATCTATATTTTGTTTTAATATACCTCCATAACCTATATCTGAGGCATTTGTTTCAACAATCATTTTTGCCTTAGGATTTGGAATTCCTAAGAATGGTAATGACTTAATCTTTTGCTTAATATCTTTTACAATATTTGTATGTTCATCAGTCCAATTAGGAGGATTTTTCCTAAGTCTTCTAAAAAGTAATTTGCAATTCTGTCTTAAGTTTGGAAAGAAATCACTTACATAATTAAGACATCCTAGAAATCTTTGTAATTGATTTTTATCTTTTATTATGTCTGGAAATTTTTCAGTAAATTCTAAGGATCTATTAATAGGTCTAATATATCCTTGAGATATATCATGTCCTAAAAATCTAATAGAAGTCTGGAAAAGTTTTATCTTTTTAGCTGATATTACTAAACCACTTCTTTTAATTATATTAAATAATATATTTAAATGTTTAAAATGTTGATCTAAATCTTTTGAAAATATTAATATATCATCTATATAGACTATACTAAACTCAGTAAAATTATTAAAAATATCATTCATAATCTTTTGAAATTCTGAGGGAGCATTTTTAAGACCAAAAGGCATTACATTCCATTCGTAATGTCCAAATGGTACTGTGAATGCAGTTTTATATCTATCATTTTCACTAATCTGAATCTGCCAAAATCCAGATTTTAAATCAAATTTTGAAAATATCTTAGCATTAAATAATCTATTGATTAAGTCTCTTTTGTTCGGTATAGGATATCTAATCCATTGTAATACCTTATTTAAAGGTTTATAGTTAATGACTAATCTTGGTACTCCTCTTTCAAGTTCTGACTGCTTCATTACATAAAAAGCAGAACAACTCCAAGGAGATTTTGAAGGTCTTATTAAATTTTTCTTTAATAAGTCTTTTATTTCTTCTTGACATATTTTTAAATATTCCTGATTCATTTGAATTGGTCTTGCCTTTGTAGGAATATCTCTTTCATTAAAATCTTTTTCATAAGGTAAATCTATAATATGATTTTTTCTTTCCCAGAAAGCATTAGGTAATTCACTACAAATATTATCTAAATATCTTTTTTCTAATTCTTTAATTTGTTTTATTATTCTTTCTTCTTTTAACTGTTCTTCTATTCTTTTATAACTTATTTCATCTTTTAAGAAATTAATTTGTTTTTTCTTATCAAAAATATTATTAATCTGTTTAAATATAGAAGAATTTTGTAATAAAATTATTTCTTTAACTTCTATTGGATTAATAAAATTAAACTCTATAATCTTTCCATGAATTTTTGTTTTTATTCCTTTATTATCAACTTGAAATGGATAAATTTGAGTAAGAAAAGGTGTTCCTAGAATAATATTTTGTGAAATATCTTTAACTAAAGTAAATGTATTTTTAAAACAATAACCATTATTACAAATATGAGCCTTTGATAATTTATATCTAATATTTAAAGGTTCTGAATTTGCCGTAAATAATTGCTCATTGGTTTTTTCATAAAATCTAGAAGGTATTATTCCTTCTTTTATAACATTTTGATCAGCACCTGAATCTAATAAAGCTATTAGATTAATTTGGAATTTTCCTATAACAAGATTTATTTTAATATACCATTTTTGAAATTGTATTCTTTGTATATTATTTATAAAATCTTTCTCAGAGATTTCCTCATCCTCTATATCTTTTGTTCCACTGGTACTAGCTTTATTATCATTAATCATTAATCTTGCTTCAAACTCTAAATCTTTTTCTTTTAAAGAAAATATTTCCTTTTGTATTTGACTAACTTGTTTTTTAAGATTATTAACTTCTGTTTGTAAATCTTTAGTAGTAATTTGTCTAAGAATATTTTCTGTTGGATATTTATCAAATATCTTATTGAGACTAAAATGATCTTTAATATTTATCTTTTTATTTTCTTCTTCTAATATTAAATCTTTAAGTTTCCCTAAATATTCTTTTTGAATATCCTGATCTTGTATTTGTTGTATAAGATCAAATATTAATCCTTTCTTTTCTTTAGTAATTACACAAATTCCACATAAATCTTTTTTACTATTATCACTGTCATTATTCTCATATTCAGAAGTACTAGATTTATCTTCTAATATTTCTGATTCTTCACTATCAGTTTTATTCTTTATTTCTTTTATCTTATTTTTCCTAAAACATTTATCTGCTGTATGACCTGGTTTTCCACAAGTCCAACATTTAATTTCTTTAGATTTATTATTAAATTTATTATTAGATTTATATCTTGATTTAAATTCTTTATTTCTCCTAGATTTTCTAAACTTAGGTTTTTCATAATTTTCTTTAGATCTTTTAAATCTTTTAATTTTCTTTTTATAAGATATTGAAGGTGGTTCTAATTTCATAAGTCCGAATGTTTCACAAAAACATCCTAACTCTTTTCTAGTATTATTTCTATCAGATCTATACTTTGCTTGAAGTTTGATTTCAGAACATAAGGCCAATCCTTCTTTCTTAACGAAAGCAAAGAGTTGTCCATATGTCATATTGTTAAAAGGTATTTCATCTAATCCAATTTCACTCTTAAGTTTTTGAATTATTCTTTCAGCAAATAATTTTGGAAGTCCCATAATAAATCTTTCTTTCCAGAAAGACATATTACAATCTTCCCTTCTCAATATCTGAGTAAGGAAAACATCTTTATACCATCTATAATCAGACAGTGTAGGACATCTAAGGTTTGTAAGTATTATTTTTGAAGAATTAAATTCTTCTTTAGGATTTCCTATGAAATACATAGATATAGTAACTATTAAAAAATCACATGAATCATTTTCAATGTTTATATTTCCTCTTTCGTCCTCAATATCTCTAGTATGATTTAATATATTTATTTTTGTTTCTAAATCTAATGCATTATCCCACCAATTTTTTAATTGGCCAGTAAAACCTTGGACAATTAATTGACAAGCAATTTGTTCTGAATGACCTTGCAATCTATAGGCCATTTTTGACATTCCTATTTCTTGTAGGGTATTTAAAATTTCATATTCAGATTTACCATCTATATTCCATTCTGTTATCGAAGAACCATCATAATGACTTTTTGTAAATTGATTCCTTTCTTCATATCCTATATCAGCAGGAGTTGGTCTATTATAATAGTTCCTAGTATTACCTCTAAATCTTTTTTGTCTTGAATATATTTTATTTATATTGCTATTATCATCAAAATTTTCTATTATTTCTTCTATTTCTGAGTTAGTACTATTACTCAAGGAGTCATTACTATCTGATTCTAATTCTTGGTTATTATCCAAGACATTAATCTTATTATTATCTAATTCCGATATCTTTGTTACAATTTTAGATAATAATTCATCATTATTTTTATTAAGTCTAACATTCTTATCAATGTTAACACTGTTAGTCTTGAAAAAAGGTTTTTCTGATTTTTCTGGTAATTTCCCTTTATTTTTTTCATTAATATTATTTGTTACAATATTATTATTTATATGATCAACCTGATTTGCTATAGTATTTAATATTTGATTAGAATAATTATTCTGTTGTAATATTTTTTGTAAATCATTATTAGTAATAGGACCATTATCAATTCTTCATTTTTTGTAAGGATCAGCTATAACTTCTCCATTTCCAGTTTGTAGTTTTAAACTTTGTTCTGGGGGATGAACTGAAGTTATACTAGAATCATCCTTTAATATCCATTTCTTATATAAAGTATGATTAACTAATATACTAGGTTGTCTAAAACATTTTTTAATTCCTATTTTTTCTAAATACATCATTAGAAATGAAAATAATAAAATATCCATTTTCATATCTAACATAAATTTTTCCCATTCAATTTTTATTTTATCTTTAATAGGCTGCTCTAAACTTTGAAACCATTTTCTTTCATCATTATATAATTCTAATTCAAAGTTTTTCCTTAATTCTTTCCATCCTATTTTATAAGGTTTTTCAGAAGTTATTACCATTATACTAGAATATGTAGGTGAATTAGGAGCAGAATATATTTGTGATGATTCTGGAGTATGAGTTTGTTCAGGGATAGGTGTTCTAAATCTATATCTAAGATTTAAATCTAGATTAGACATAGATTTTCTACTTGTTTCTGTTCTAAAGGTTGAATTAGATTCAAACCTATTTTCTATTCTTGAATTGTTAGGTTGTTCTCTAAAAGAATTAAATTGTAATCTAATTTTGCCATCAGAATCCTCTATTATATCTTGAATTTCTCTTCTTTCTATATTTCTAGGAATTTGTTGATTTTCTATTATAAATTGATTTGGAATTGTTATCTCATTCCACTTTAATCTTTTTGGAGTAAATATCGTAGGATTTTCTGCATCAACTTGCAGAAGTATAGTTTCATCTTTTGAAGAAGGTAACATTTTTAATTTTGGATTTAATTGTGATGATAATAATCTAAAATATACTCTATATATTATAGCAAAATTCTTACAGGGATGAAATTCTTTTCTTTGAACATGAGCCTCTAAAACTAAAGAATCTAAAATTCTTTGATCAGTTAAATCAACCGAGAAATTTGGGTAACAATTAAAATATATAGGACCATTACAGATATTAGTTTGTATCATTGATAACAACGATGTTTTGTATTTTATTAATCTTTTATCTCTTAAAGCCAAATATATTGGCAAATCTACTCCTAGATGAACTAGGGGTTTTACTGCAACTTGTACTAAACCTATATGTAAATAATTATAATTTTTATTAATATATTTCTTGATAGTATCCATATTTAATAATCTTATACTTTGAGACTCTTCTTGTATAGAAACTGTTTGTTCATGGGTTTTAACATATAGAAATGAAAATAACAAATAAAAGGGTTTACGGCAAAAAAAAATGTAATTTACAATTTATCTATTTGTTTCATCTCGATCCATCGTCAACATTTTAATAACAAATAATAATTAATTTCACATGTATTTTTTGGTAAAATTTTAGCATGATTATTAATAATACGAAATAACATATGAAGAAGATAAAACATTATTCGATAAAATCGAATTAAAATTCTTTTACATAACATATCAATCTTAATCCATTTCACAGATTAAACTAGTACACTAGTTAATTAATTAATCCTTTTTAATTGAGTAAAAAATAATTGTTATTTTTAATTATAAATTCATTTTTTTTCTAATTAGAAAATTATATTTTTGTTTTTATAAATCGGATAAGGAAATATTTGAAGATCTCATTGACATACTATATAACAATTTATATAAATATATTACATTTTTAATTTAGGCTTGCGATAATATTGAAAGTATTTTGCTGTATTAGTTCTTACAATTTCAAAATTCCTTGTCTTAGGTTTCTTGCATTCTTGTTAATTTGGCTGCTTAAAACATGTCGGTAAAATTGCCCCACAATTAACTTTTATTAATTAAAAAAATATTAGATATTTTTATTTTATGTTAAAAAATGTCATTTTGTTGTACCAAGTCAACGACACCATGTAGTTGACCACGTGTGTAAACATTGTCAAAAGGGAAACCTTAAACATTTCCTTCTTTGACAAGATACGAGGCTACCCTTTTAAAGTATATTATTTTCTCAAATGGGCTGCAACCAAAATGAAATAAAAATAGATTTCTTATTTTATTTTAAATAAAATAGATGTGGTAGTTGTTCTAAGATAATCTTATAAATATATCACTTATCAGACTTGTCAATTAAAGTCTCCCAAAAAAAGTGTCAAATAAATTAATTTACTATATACGAACTATGATGGATTTTTTTCGATTTGTTTTATTGTTGTTCGAGTATGCCTAGCTTCCCTATTAGCAGTGCAAGCAAGCACAGCCTGCAGGAGAAAAAATGAGTTATTCAACACAACTTGACGGTTCGCGTCACTTCAATTGAATTCGAGCCTTTGTAGTAGGTGGTCAGTACGGATACACGAGATGGGATCGATACAAAATTTTCTTTGATTTTTACTTAGTTAAAAATTGCAATTAGGATACCTAGTATTTTAGTTTCTTTCTTTCTTTATTCATCTGTTTCTCACACGATTACGTTGAGAATGATATTCCCAATTCGTTAGAATTTTTAATATTTACAGATTCTTCTATTGAATGAATGTATCCCGTTTTAAAAAATATTCAAAGTTCTTCAAAAGACAATTAAAATAGAAAGATCAAAGAGCAACTAGATTTAGTTTGAATGTAAAATATTTTTATTGAAAAAGTAATGCAAGTTGAGGCCTAATGCAATGTTGTGTGATCATAGTCGCAATCAATTCATCTACAACCCCATTATCAAAACAAAGTTCAAATGGTCAACAAAAATGTCAAACCTAACCATTCATTTGGTCAACACTCAAACCCCTAGGAATTTTTTTTATTTGTGGAAAGTCATACCATTCCATATATACATACACAATACATACATATTCTTAGTAATATCATATCTTTGAATCTTCAAAACAAGAGGGAATTCAAAATTTTTTTTTCTAACTATTTTTTCGTACAACACTTTTTAAAATAATAATTCATTTGCAAGAAGACCTAATTGTAAATTGACATTCAAGAATTGGGCTTATTTCCACTTCCTACCCTAGATGCTTCCATTGCTGCAGTATTTTCGGAAAATATAATTTATTTAAGGATTTTTTAATACTTAAATTGCATTATTTGATATTATCCTATTTTTATTCACCATTATTGACCCAAAAGTTCACTCTAAATCCATTGGGGATATTATATTTTTATTCAGTGGATAAAATAGCCATTAATTTGGGCCTATCTCGGCCCAGATCCAAAAATAAAAGGTGGGCCTTTGAGCTTGATGGACTCAACTCATTAAGAAACGCTAATTGAAAAGCCTTGTAAGTTGTAACTAATCATAATTAATAAACTTTTTACCAACTATCATATTAGCAATTTTTTTTTCTTTAGAATCTTCATACTGTCGGATCTCGTGTCATAAGAGGCTATAACTAGAGATGAAGGAAATTTGGGCCAACGAGGTTCAATTTGCGATGGAGATCCAACGAGCATGGAATATCGACCGTTGACTCGTAAAAAATATGTTTTGATTGCAAGAATTGACATGTGAGACTTATGTCATCTGAAATAATCTTTAAAACTAGTAAGTCTTGTTAAATCATCATTAATACAACTATCTAAGTTAGCCATAAACTTGGGTTCAATAAAAGACTACTATTGGGTTTACTTTTGGATTAATCCAAATATTTATTGTAGCCCAATTGTCATATCATGGGCCCAAGATGAAAATTAAAGCCCAATTTTATATATCATTAATCTCGGCCTGAATGATTATCCAAGCTCAATTGGATTAAATTTTTTTTTTTTAAATAACTTAATGGAATTATATTGTGCGTATAATTAATATTTTGAAAGAATACTATATAGTTATATACTTCCCACTGTTGGCACACCTTTTGCTTTCCTGAATAATTCATTTCTCCTTGAGAAAGACTTCTCTAAATTTCTTGCATCAACTAGGCTGGTTTTTTGAATTAGGGTTTTGAATTAGAGGAATCAGATAGAAAGAAAATGTTTTTCACAGGTGATCCATCCACGAGAAAACGGGTGGATTTAGGTGGTCGGAGCTCCAAAGAGAGAGACCGGCAGAAGCTTCTGGAGCAGACACGATTGGAGAGGAACCGACGCCTATGGATTCGTCAACAGAATTCTGCTGCTCTCAAAATTCAGGTTTCTTGTTAATCTGATTAGCTATTCGTTGTTTTTTTGTTTTTAATTTCGTTGATTGTGTGTTCATGGATGAGTAAGCCGATTCTGTTGGGATTTCATTTTCTCGTGAATTTTATGGAAAATGTGTTGTTTTGTTCATATTCGATCATTCATTGCAAGAATTTAAGCTCAAGTCTTGAATTTGGGTGCTGAAAGAAGAAAAGAACGGAATAAGGTGTTCTTTTGACGGGATGAAATATTAATGCTTGTGCCATTATCTTTGGATTCAGATAGCATTAAACTTCAAGTTAACTAAAACGGAGGAGGATTAGTGAGCAAAATGATGAGTTGATCTTTTCCATTTTAACATTTAGTCCTTTCCCCCCTCCTTCTATTGCTCTGAATCCAAGATAAAAAAAACGTGTCCAGAAAAAAAAGGAGTTGTTATGTTAAAGATAACTTTTTATGTTGTCATTGAGTTCTTTCAGTTCGATCATATGTGAGATTCCACTTTGGAGAACTATACTAGCCGTTCGTTAATTTCTACGTGCCAAGGGTCAGTCATTTGACAGTTTCTATGAGGTAGACTGAAGCAACTCTTTGCACATTTTTTTTTTGGTCAAGAAATGTACACATCACAATTGAATTGGAAATAGTAGCATTTGAATTTCATTAGAATTTTAATCTATTATAACTTGACAGTCTCAATATTATGAATTCAATGAAGTTATAGCATTTTAATTATTTTAGAAGCAATTCCAACTGATGCATACCCTGTTTATAGAAAATAATGTTGGAGCTATTGTTCATATCAAATATTTAATATTTTCAGATATGGAAGCTAGATAATCATTGAACTCAAGTTATATTTTGAATTTATTTTCAATGGTGGAATAGTAGAGATTCTCCATAAAAAAAATGCTTGATTTGTCTGTAATGCACAATTTAGAAAACTTGTCTTGACCAAGTATGATGGTGAGGTGTGATCCGTTTAGATGCCCTAACATAGTTGGATAGCGACTTTGTTGGTTGTATATAGATAGGCATATGCATTTTAGGCTTTCAAAAAAATGAAAAATTGTAATTTTCTCGGATAGTATGCTATAAATGAAATATTGGTTGAGCGTGTGTAACTGTGCATGGCAAAAAATGTTTTATTTTTTGTAGCACATAGAGTTTGTTAATCGAGATGTTTCTGATGGATCATGAAAAGAAAGTTGTCTGATTCAATCTAGATCTTTAAGACTATGTCCTTGTAAACTACCCTTAGGCAACTGACCCTTATGCACTAAAGAAAGCAAGTGAGGCGGGCCAGACCTTGATCCCTAAGATCCCATACTTCGTAGCTTGGCTTAGATGAGAAATCCGTCTTTCTAGCGGAGGAAAGTCAGTACCAAATGCCTGGCAATCCCTGGTAGAGCTTGAACGCGCCACCTAGGAGCCCTACTCATATTCCAAAGGATGCTCCTAGAGAACTTTCTGGGTGATTCTATCTCCACTGCTCCACGCAATTCTAGGCCCCTTCCCGGCTACTGGATGACTCCAGTGCTTCGGGATCTGCGACTGGAGAAGAAGGCCTTGTCCCCTGTGGGTGGTGGCCAGGCGAAAGGACCGACCCGTTGCCGCCTCTCCACGGCTTCTTCTTTTTGGAAGGTCTAGGATCGCCTACGAAGGTGTGAGAATTCCCCACTCTCAGTCAAGTCTCAGTTGATTCAGTCGGCGTAGAAGTTGCGACTTTCATCTTAGCGAGCTGAGCTGGTGGTCGAGGGAGTACCTCCAGTGTACTCTGAGAAGGCACCCTCCAAATTCGCTCTTCCAAGGTGCTGCTCTTGAGCTGACTTAGGAGTTAGAGATCGGTCTACTGGCTTTGAAGCACTTTATTCGTGAAATATGGTGGAATACCAACCCAGTGGAATATCTGGAAGAATTGTGGAGGGCTCAAAAAAGAATGAATCTTAAATGACATAACCTCCCAACCTTCCGATCCTTGGCTTCCGATCCTTCGACTTAAAAAAATTGAATTTTGAGAGTCATATATACTACCTAAGTACCTATGAGTTTCTTCACAGTACAAAGTACAACGTACAAACTCATGTAATTTCTTGGTAAGGGTGGCATTTGTTCTATGGGCAAAGGTGCGGTTGTTGAGTTCTTAGTCCATCAAATTAGTTGTGCATTTTGTGCGTAATTAGTCCATGTGGTATCCAGAGGACAAACCTGTAGGGGTACAAATGGATTTGATAGCTTCGTGCATGTTCTGGAGTTCTAGAGTGGAACTCCATTTATGGGATGGCGTTCTTTGCTAAGAAGTGCTTACACATACTCACTGGAAATGCACACGTACACACATGCACACAATAAAGAAGGTGAATAAGTGAATATAATCCACAAATTCCCACTTATTCCTATGGGTTTTGGAAAAGTCCATTTATGATAACCTCCAAATGCATGCGGACTTCGATATGTAGGAGTCTGTCTAGGGGATTCCAAGCGAATCCTCTTCAGTTTTAGGTTTAGCTGGCAGTCAATGTCCTTTAGCTATCACATCATTCTTTTTCTACAGTTGAACATTTGAACTAAATATGGCATGTTCGCTAATATTTTCTCCATTTCCGCCTTAAATGTCATAAATTCTAGTGAGCCCCTCCTACTTATGAATTACAGCTGGACAGGAATATATTGCATCAATTGAATTTACTTTTTGATGATCAGAGGTGAATGCATTCAGCCAGGCAAAAAAAAAAAAAAAAAAAAAAAAACTATGGAAGTTACCTGCCTACTTGTTGATGCGTCTGTAGCTTTTTCTTGTTGTTTTCTTCAGTTCTTCTTCGCTTACCAATTTTATGAACATTATTATTTCATAATCAGAGTTTTAATGGTTGAGTAGTTGCCTATTGACAACATATTAATTTATGTATTTGAGATTTTCTTTCTAATTGTATTCACTGTCTCTCACATCCTAGGGTATTTTTGGCAAAAGCCTATAATTTTTACATGTGTTTCTGAGACTATAACATCAAACACTTCTGGGACAATAGAACTTGACTTATCATTACTGGCAGAAATGCTTCAGAGGAAGAAGGGCTGTCGAGGCTGAACGCTGCAGAGTCCGTGAAAATTTTTTCTCGACCCATGGGCAGTATTGTCAAGATGTCAATAGGTGCGTTGCAACTAAGAAACTTATTTAAATCAAATTCTAGATCTTCATCTTCTTCTGGTTCAAGTTCCAATAGGAATGATAATATAGTCCAAAGTAGTGAAAGATTAGTTCCTATTGATTATTCAAATTGGACTATACCTCAAGAACAAATAGAAAACATAT